>BLSH010378483.1:360265-372268 GCA_018402905.1 Glandirana rugosa | reverse complement strand
GCCATTTTTAGTAAAAAATAAAAAAAAAATAAAAACCCCAGAAATGAAATCTCATCATCCGTAAACGCGGCCACTTTTGCGCAAACCAATCAATAAACGCCGATTGCGATTTTTTTTATCGCAAATATGATGAAGAATATAAATCGGCCAAAAACGGTGAAAAAAAATGTTTTTTTATATTTTTTTTTTGGATTTGCATTTTAGCAAAAAGTAAGAAATTTGGGTTTTTTTGCAAAATTGTCGCTCTTCTTTTGTTTATAGCGGCAATCAGAAATGACGCAGAGGTGATCAAATACCACCAAAAGAAAGCTCTATTTGTGGGAAAAAAAGGACGCAAATTTCGTTTGGGTACAACGTCGCACGACCGCGCAATTGTCAGTTAAAGCGACGCAGCGCCGAATCGCAAAAAGGGCTCCGGTCCTAAAGCTGGAAATCCTTCCGGTCCTTAAGTGGTTAAACCCGAACGCATATGAATTACACAGGTTCTGAGGGCAATTTAACCACTTCAGCCCCAGAAGGATTTACCCCCTTCCTGGCCAGAGCACTTTTTGCGATTCGGCACTGCGTCACTGTAACTGACAATTGCACGGTCGTGTGACACTGTACCCAAAATTTACCTCCTTTTTTCCCACACATAGAGCTTTCTTTTGGTGGTATTTGATCACCTCTGCAGTTTTTATTTTTTGTGTTATAAACAAAAAAAGAGCGACAATTTTGAAAGAAAAACTATATTTTTTACTTTTTGCTATAATACATATCTAAAAAAAAATTTAAAAAATAAATGTATTCATCAGTTTAGGCCAAAATGTATTCTTCTGTATATTTTTGGTAAATAAAATCGCAAAAAGCGTTTATTGATTGTTTTGCGCAAATGTTATCGCGTTTACAAACCATGAGAATGGATTTCTTCTTATTATTTTTTTACTGTTAATGGCAGTGATCTGTGATTTTTAGCGGGACTGTGATATTGCGGTGGACAGATCTGACATTTTTGACACTTTTTTGGGACCATTGACATTTATACAGCGATCAGATCTAAAAATAGCCACTGATTACTGTATAAATGTCACTGGAGTGACACCAGCACACTAAGGTTTCCTCAAAAGGGCCCACAGCTTTTTTTCACATGGTCACACAGTACAAAATGGCAATGTTTCGGAGTCACGCAGAGCCCCCTCATCAGGCCTGAGGAAGGGGTCCTGTGTGACTCCGAAACGTCACCATATTGTACTGTGTGACCATGTGAAATAAAGCTGTGGGTCTTTTTGAGGAATCCTTAGTGTGCTGGTGACATCTCTCTATTAACTTTACATTGACACCCACAGCGGTTCGCAGATGTCAATGTGAACTGCCTGCGAGTGAGATGCGATGCGCTGGCTCCCGCATTACACAAATGTGAACTGAGCCTTAGTGTGCCGGTTAGGGTTACAGAAAGGGTTTGTTTGAAGGCTACAGATTAGTGTGAGGGTTAGCACTGAGGTTATAGGGAGAGTTAATGTGCAAGTTAGGGTTACAGGATTGGTTAGTGTGAGGGCTATAGGAACCATTTTATTCTCCGGGGCTTCTGCTTTCAGAAAATATATACTATGTGTAATTTTTTAAGTAATTTTCTATGAAAAAACAAAGATTTTAAAATGCATGTGAAAAATAAAAATACAAAACTGCACCAGTAGGCAAGCAGTTAATTTAAATGATTTATTATGGCATCTACCCAAAAGATTCTTCCAAAGCTTCCAGATATCCCAATATATAAACTCCAAGGGTAGCTGACAGCTTAAGAAAACTGACGGAATATATTTTACATTGAATTACAACATATAGCCTAAGGAGCCTTTTTATAAAGAATGACAAGCTTTAGTTTGACTTAATTTTCTCTTTTTACCAATGCATTTTTTTTAGTTCATAAACATTAAAAGTAAAATTTGTGATGTCAAACAAGTCAAAGTGAAGTTGGTGCCAAGCGTGGTCGTTCAGCGGCCTGACTCTTCCGTGAGTCCCAGCTACCACCAGGGGGATGAAGCGCAGTTGGAGGGTGGTCGTTCCAGTTCCGAAGAGTGGGAGGTGCCCGGAGTGTCCCCAGCAATGGATTCCGGGGCAGCGGCAGGGGGCGGCCCGCCCAGGCAGCCTGGTAAGTCCTCTACTAATTCTGTGAATGTATTGCGTGATAATTTGTGTGCGTTGTTAGGGGTGGGCGCTGGGGCTTCTCCCCTCCTTGCACCAGGGCTGGCCCCGCCCGCAGCGGGGTTAAGGCCCGATGCGACCGGGGGGGATGCCGGGTTACAGGGTTTGATAGCTGGGTTGCGGTCCTTGGCACAGAGATTTGAGGCGGGGGTCATGCCGGTGGATGCCTGGGTTCCTTCCCCCGCAGTGGCCAGTAGCGCCGTGGTGGTTGGGGCAGGGGGCACGGCGGGTCCAGGGGACCTGTCCGCCCTCCCTCCCGCCTCGGTCACCACAGATGGGGACGTGGGTAGGCCGATGGAGTCGGTGCGATTATCGGACGCGGCCAGGTGAGGGGTGAGTAGAGATATTTTCTTTGCTTCCTCTCGAGCGTTTTTACCTGGATAGGTTTAGGCAGGACGAGTCTAGGCGAGATGACGAGGAACGGTGCCGGTTCAGATTGATTCCTCGGACGTTCACCAATTGGCTGCAAGCCTTCGCCATATTGGTGAGCCTTATAGGCGAAAAACAGCCCGAGTGCTGTTCGGCATTGTTCTGCTACTTGGATGCCATCAGTGAGGCCCATAGGGTGTATGGGGACGCGGCCTGGCTGCGCTACGATGAGCAGTTCCGGCAGCGGAAGGCTCTGCGCCCATCGATCCGATGGATCCACAAGGATATCAGCCTCTGGATGAAGCTGATGGCGCCAGCTCAGTCCGCTTCTTCACAGTTTTTTCAGGGGGGGCAGTGGTCAGGGTGCCCCGGGACAGCCGGTCGCAAAACGCAAAGGGGTGTGTTGGCAGTTTAATGAGGGAGGGTGTAGGTCCGGAGCGAACTGTCAGTTCCGGCACGAATGCTCAGGGTGCGGGGGTTCCCACATTCTGTCCAGATGTTTCAAACAGGTCTGGGGGCATGCCACCGAGTCTTCGGGCAAGAGGGACGACGCCAGTGAGGGTTCAAAAGATGCGTCCGTTTCTAAGTAAGTATCCGGACAAGGCGGTCGCTCGGTTGTTGGAGGCGGGCTTTACGGTTGGGTTTACCATACCGTGATCCCTAACGGTTATTCCCCTTTTGCGGACAACTTGCGATCTGCCTGGTTGCACAGATCGCAAAGGAAGTGGCCTTGGGCCGCATGGCGGGCCCCTTCGTCGACCCTCCTTTAGGTGATCTGGTGGTTTCTTTGAGGTGGTGCCAAAAAAGGCACCGGGAAAGTTCCGCCTTATTCACCACCTGTCGTTTCCGAAAGGGGGCTTGGTGAACGATGCCATTGACCCTGAAGCATGCACGGTGTCTTACACCTTGTTTGATGCCGCAATATTTTGGGTTGGACACTATGGCCATGGTTCGCTCATGGCGAAGACGGACATTGAGGCGGCTCTTCGCCTTCTCCCCGTGCACCCGGAAAGTGTTCATCTCCTCTTTCAGGTGGATGGACCAGTTTTATGTGGACCGCTGCCTTCCCATGGGTTGCTCCATTTCCTGCGTGTTGTCCTGAAGTTTAGTTCCTTTGTGGAGTGGGTGGTTAGGGAGGTGGCTGGGGTTAACTCGGTCATCCACTATCTGGATGACTTCTTGTGTATAGGGCCTCCGGAGTCCAATTTGTGTGGTATTTTGTTGGCTACAGTTCAACATATTGCGGACCGCTTCGGGATCCCTTTGGCAGATCTCAAGACCGAGGGCCCGTCTTCCCAAATCGTTTTTTTGGGCATTGTGATCGATTTGCGATGGAATGCCGGCTACCGGACGACAAGCTGCTCTCCCTGAGGGAGGAAATAGCGGCTGTGTATCGCAAGCGCACCATTCAGCTGAGGACCTTGCAGTCGTTGTAGGGAAAGTTGAATTTCGCTTGTCGGATTCTCCCCATGGGGCGCATTTTTTGTCGAAGGTTGTCGTCTGCCACGGCTGGGGTGGTGTCCCCATGCCACTTTGTGACGTTGAGCAGTGAACACCAGGAGGACTTGCGGGTTTGGGATGTTTTTCTGCAGACGTACAACTGCAAGTTTCTATGGCAGCAGGGCCCGATCAGTAGCTTTGACTTGGAGTTGTTCACGGATGCCACGGGTTCTACCGTGTACGTCGTGTTTTTGGGAGGTAGGTGGAGCGCGGAACGCTGGCCAGAGGACTGGAGGCAGGCAGGATTCTGCAAGAACCTCGTTCTTTTTGGAATTGTTCCCGGTTATTGTTGCGGTGGAAGTCTGGGGTGACTGCTTTCGCGACAAGAAGGTTCGCCTACACTGCGATAACATGGGGGGGTGCAGGTCGTTAATAGCTTGTCAGCGGGATCCCCACCTGTAGTTCGCCTGCTGTGACATCTGGTTCTGTGTTGCCTGCAAATTAATGTGTTTTTGTATGCGGTGCATTTGCCTGGGACAACTAATACATTGGCGGATGCCTTGTCTCGGTTTCAGCTGGACAGGTTCCGGGAGTTGGCGCCGGGCGCGGAGCGACACGGGGTGCCTTGTCCAGGGGAGCTGTGGCAGATCGCCTTGGAGTCGCCGCGGGCTTGATCCGGAGGTCAGTAAGTGAACGAACATGGTCGTCCTATGCCAAGGTATGGCAGGAATGGAGTCTGCTGCTGCAGGAGAGGGGTGTCGATTTGAGAGGTGAGGATACAAAGGTGATGTTGCTTTATTTCATTGGTCAAAATTTGGAGCAGGGCGTGTCGGTGTCGGCTTTGAACAAGAAATTATCTGGGCTAGCGTTTTGGTTTAAATTAATGGGTGTCCCTAATGCTACAAAAGGTTTCTTAGTGCAGCAGGTGCTAAAAGGTTACAGGAGAGGTTATTGCAAGCCGGACGGACGTCGGCCGATTACTTTCGATATGCTCCAGCGGTTGCTGGCACAGGTGAGTGGGGTTTGCTCCTCTCAGTATGAGGCTCTGTTGTTCCGCACAGCATTCATACTGGCATTCTTTGGCGAGTTTAGGATAGGGGAATTAGTCAGCCAGGCAAGGGAGGTACATGGGGGCTTGCTGTCGGAGGATGTGAGCTTTGATGGATCATCGGTAGTTGCATATGTTCGGCGCTCAAAAACCGATCAGGTGGGTAAGGGTGCGTGTGTCAGACTCTATCGTATTGTAGGTTCACCCATTTGTCCCATTTCAGCAGTGTCCGATTTTCTGCGGTTTCGCCCTGAGTGTGCCAGTTCATTCTTGATTCACCAGGATGGGTCGGCTTTGTCCATTTACCAATTCAATGCTGTATTTAAGAGATGTTTGGTAGCAGCGGGTTTTTCTTCCGGGTACTCGTCCCATTCCTTCCGCATCAGGACTGCCACGGAGGCCGCCCGGTGGGGTTTGGAGGACTCGGTGCTTAAACGTATTGGCAGGTGGGAATCAAATCGGTTCCGATTGTATATATGCCCACATTTGATCTCTGGGGTTCCTGCTCAGTAAGTTTATGTATATGTGCATAGCTGCGTTAGTCTGTTCGGGTGGGTTGTGTTATGTGGTTTTTGTTATTCCTTTTCAGATGGTGCTCCGGCTTTGGTATGGGTGCTTGGGCACTCTTACATGTTCTGGGGGGCCAAGCGAGCTGACATTTGGCCCAACGGACGGCAATTGGGTGTGCCTCGTGATTCTGCCATAGTAAGGTGGATAGGGATTCCGGGCTTATTCTGGTGCCGGGTCATCCCGGAGGTTCATCGTTTTGCCTGACTGGACAGACCCCCTGATGTACTGGTTTTGCACGTGGGTGGTAACGACTTGGGTGTACCCTCTATGCGACACCTTATACGGGACATAAAATTTGATTTTTTGCATTTACAAGTGGATTTTCCGGGAACGATGATTGTATGGTCGGAGACTGTCGGCCGCACCTTGTGGCGTTTTGCTCGGTCAGTGGAGAAATTGAATAAGGCGCGTGTTAAAGTTAATAAAGAGGTGGGTCACTTCATCGTTCGTAACGGAGGTCTTTTTATCTGGCACAGGGAGTTGGAGTTGGATACATGGCATTACTTGCGGGGGGATGGTGTTCATCTCAACGCCGTCGGCATTGACTTGTGGTGCCTTGGGCTCCAGGATGGGATCCAACGAGCATTGCGTTTTTGGAGGAGCTCACAGATGTAAGGTTTCACATCTGTGAGCGGTGGCGGTTGGGGTCTTCCGAGGCTTTTCAGATGCTTAGTGGTTCTGTGTAAGGACCCATCTCAGGTATGGAGTCCTCGGTGGGATTTCAGTTAACTGTGGTTTAACTGGAAAACGAAAGTGGAATAGCTGCAAGAATATGGTTGTCCCTGGGCCGGCGTGGTGCGGCCGGGGAGTTCGGATACTAAAAGGGTGAGATTAGCGGGGCCTCCCAAGACCTGCAACTAGCTTACTATGCTTGTGGTTTACATTTATTAAACTGTTATATATAATGTTATTGGTTTGTAAATAAAGGGGCCTAGCTCCCATTTTATCCAACTCCGTGTGGTGTCATTTATTTTAGGACTGTGAGGAAAGGGTAGACAGGCTATATCTGGGGTACCCTAGTCAAGAGAGGCCCATAACAAAAAAAAAAAATTAGCGTAGGGCCACATGACAGGGGGGCCAGTGCCTGGGCAGTGTAGGGTTAACGCAGGGGAGCCAGGAGTGAGGGGCAAGGAGGGGCTGGCAGTTAGGAGGTGGGTCAGTATTAAAAGGTGGGGCGGGTGGCGGGCCAGCAGACCGGGCAAGCAGAAGAGAAAGTTTCCCACCCACCCTCCCTTGCATTTGTCTGTTTATGTGGTTAGCGGTTGGGGTCTTCGGTGGCCTTTCAGATGCTTAGTGGTTCTGTGTAAGGACCCATCTCAGGTATGGAGTCCTCTGTGGGATTTCAGTTAACTGTGGTTTTTTTTTTTTTTTTTGTAAAGTTATATTTATTGAAAAACTTTTTCAGATAATTACAAAACAAAGCCTATTGGGCATACCCAGGCTTCAGAGAACAACAAACAACAGACAAAACAAAAAAAAAAAACAAGAAAAGAACACAATGAATAGAAAACAGCACAAAAAAAAAAAATACCCAGAACTTTAAAGCGCTCGCTGCCGCCCAATACCCAGACCCAGTGACTGCCACCCACAAAGAGGAGGTAGTCAGGAGTATCTTAGAGACCATGCCATAAGATTTTATGGAAGTCCACAGGAGACATACTCATGAGGAATGACCACTGACTCAATGAGTAATCTTAGACATAACTACCCAGACCCTCACATTGAGGCATTAGTAGAATCTGATTCCAACCATATGTGCCACACTTTATCAAATTTTGTTGGACATCCCCTAGCGGCATATGTGGCTTTATAAAGGGGAATTACTGAGTTTATCAAGGCTTTCCAAGAGTCAAGTGTGGGGGCCAGCGCCTGTTTCCACCGCAGGAGAATGACCTTTCTGGCATAGAAAAGGAGTAAACCCAGGAGAGTCCTGACCGCTCGGCGGTGGGCCAAATCCCCAACCAATCCCAGCAGACAGACCTCAATTTTAGCGGGAATATGAATAGTGGTGAGTGTTTCAATAAAAGCCAAAACTACACTCCAAAAGTTTGTAATTACAGAACATGTCCAAAACATATGGATAGAGTCGGCTCCAGCAATCCCACATTTCCAGCATGCCATATTAGAGTTTGGATAGATTTTAGAGAGCTTATGTGGAGTCATATAAACTCTGTGTAATATTTTGAATTGAATTAAGCGATCCCTAGCCGAAATCAAATATGTAAATGGATAATCCCACATGTCTTCCCAGTCCTCCGCCTCCAAATCCGAGCACACCTCCTTCCATTTGTCCATTCCAAAGTGGACAGAGGGCTGGAGGGCCTTGTAGAGGGAGGAGGTAGGTTTTACCAAAGAAGTTTCCCTAAGGGAGGATTCCAAAGATGATCGGAGTAGAGTCGGCGGACCAGAGCTGAACTGCGCATTGAAGGCATGGCGGATTTGTAAATATTTAAAGAAATGCTGATTAAGGAACCCAAAACGTTCTTTAAAAGAATCGAAGGAGGGGAAATGACCATCCACCAACAAGTGTCCCAAGTTCTTCACCCCCCTCGCTGCCCAAAAGCCCGGATCAGGGACCGTTGAGAACTGAGAGAGTTGGGGGTTAAACCAAATGGGGACATCAGGAGACCACGTCAGAGAGTCGGGACGCTTACAGACCAGAAGCTGCCAGACTTTGATTACCATTTTCATTGATGTCGTAAATGGGAATTGTGCCCTG
This sequence comes from Glandirana rugosa, assembly GCA_018402905.1. Taxonomy (NCBI): domain Eukaryota; kingdom Metazoa; phylum Chordata; class Amphibia; order Anura; family Ranidae; genus Glandirana; species Glandirana rugosa. The sequence goes on along the minus strand of BLSH010378483.1, from coordinate 363,941 downwards.
ACTCCCCTATATAGGCTATTCCTCAAAGACTCATAGGACCCCAGTAGAGCCGCCTCCAGAACTACAGCAGCGTTGGAATCATCAGAGACCGCCCAATTGTGGGCATGGGTAAGTAGGGCCGCAAAGTAATATTTTTGGAGATCAGGGTACGCCAGGCCGCCCTCCAACCAAGGACGTTTTAGGATGGATTTATTTATTCTGGGAGGCTTAGCCCTCCACAGAAAAGGGATAGTAATTGAGTCAAATTGACGGAAGAAGGACTTGGGGATCCATACTGGGGCATGTCTTAGGGCATATAAAAACAATGGGAGTATTTTCATTTTGATCAGATTAATTCTCCCTATGAGGGAGAGGGGAAGATTATCCCAGGCACTAAGCTTTTGTTTAAGTCTAGTGAGCAAGGGTTGAAGATTGAGCGATATAAAGTCCGAGACTCTTGGGGAGACAGTAATGCCCAGGTAGCGAATAGAGGAAACCCACTGAAGGGGCACCGAGGGTACCATCTGCCCCTGAGTCTGTTGGTCCATGGGCATAATTTGAGACTTACTCCAATTTATTTTCAAGCCAGACTGTACCGAGAACTGGTGGATAATTGCCAATGCTGCCGTCAGGGAGGGCCCGGAGTCATCGAGAAATAGTATAAGATCATCAGCATATAGAGCCAGCTTTTCAGTGATTGATCCCACTCTAATACCTTCTACTGCCTCCGACCCCCGCAGAGCCACAGCCAGGGGCTCCATGGCTAATGCAAATAAGAACGGGGAAAGTGGGCATCCCTGTCTGGTGCCCCTTTCCACCGCAAAGGGATCGGAGAGCTGTCCTCCTAGTTTAATTTGAGCCTTTGGAGACTTATATAAAATAGCCACCCACTTGCGAAAAACCGGGCCAAAACCAAAAGCTGCTAGAACTGCCTGCATATATTCCCACGTCACCGTATCAAACGCCTTCTCTATATCAAAGGCTACCAGCACCCGGGACAGGGAGGCGGAGGAGGGAGAGACCTGGAGGTGAGTAAAAAACCTTCTTAAATTAATATCTGTGGATTTACCAGGCATAAAGCCAGTTTGATCTATGTTTATAATACCAGCCAGCACTCCTACCAGTCTGTTAGCCAGGACCTTAGCTAAGATTTTAAGGTCGCAGTTAAGCAGAGAAATAGGTCGGTAGGAGGTGCAGTGTCTAGGGTCCTTGCCCGGTTTAGGGAGCAAAACGATATGGGCATTATACATAGAGGGGGGCAGGGACTCAGAGTCAAAGCACTGAGAGTATAATTTTTGCAATTTGGGAGCTAACGTAGCCGCATATTGCCGATACCACTCTCCAGGGAGACCATCAGGACCCGGGGTCTTCGAAGGAGGAAGGGACGCCAGAGCCAACTCGACCTCCTGAACTGAGATCGGCGCCTCCAGCCTCCCCACCTCCTCCTCCAGTAACTGCGGCAAGGAGAGTTTCCGCAGTTCAGACAAAACATTTTCTAATGAGGGACAATGTGGTTTTTGATAGAACTTCCCAAAGAAGACCCCAAACTCCCTCAGAATGTCCTCTGGGGTCTCTAAAGTCGAGCCGTCCTCAGACAGCAGTCCGGAGACTACCGTCTGATAATGAGGCTCTGCCACCAGATTAGCTAAAAGGCGTCCGTTCTTATCCCCAGACTCAAAGATTCTACTTGCCAACACTTTAGCATCTGTATGAGTGAGGGAGATGAAATGAAGGGTTAGGTCCCTCCGAATTTGGGCTAAATGCAAAAATTCTTCTGGGGCTGGATGATCAGCGAAGGCCGCAGATGCGTCTGCCTCCCGAGCCTCTAACTGAGATGTAGTGATATTGTGATCAACCCTTACTGATTTAATGGCTGAGATATAACCTCCTCTGACTGTGGCCTTAAAGGCATCCCAAACCATCTCCGGGGAGGAGGAGCCTTCATTTGTCAACCAATAGGAATCCATTAGCGGACTAACAATTTCAGACACCTTTTCGTCTTGGATCCACTTAGGCGCCAATCTCCAGGCCCCGGAGTCGCGTCGCACCCCCACCTGAAGAATTAACTCCAGGGGAGAATGATCCGAGAGTCCCGCCGGAAGGTATGAAGCACCCAGCAATCTGGTCATGACCTGAGTATTCCCAAAGGCAAGATCAATTCTGGAGCCAGACTTATGAGTGGTCGATATGCAAGAAAAAATTTTAGCCTCAACATGTTTCCATCGCCACAACTCCTCCACCCCTAAGGTGTCAGCCCAACCCCTCAGCTCCGCAGAGGCTACTCGGTGAGGACTGGAACAATCTAGAGTTGCATCAAGAATTGCATTGAAGTCCCCGGCAATAATGACATGAGCAGGGAGTAAAGGGGACAGTTTTTCATAAATAGTGTACAGTAGACCATACTCCACCGGGGGGGGGGGGCAGGTAAACATTTACCAGGGCCCATTTCACTGAATATAGCTCAATCAGGAGAATAAGAAACCTCCCACCAGGGTCTGAAATAATTTTGATTACCTTACACGGCAGAGATTTATTAATCAATATCGATACGCCTCTGGAGTAAGAGGAATATGTGGCGTGGAAAGCTTGTCGTACCCAAGGCCTGCGCAGGGCCATGATTCTAGAGCCAGTGAGGTGTGTCTCCTGTAAGAGTAATATATGAGGTTTATGAGATGATAAATATTTAAAGACTATGGATCTCTTGAACTTATCATTTAAGCCCCGTACATTCCACGAGACTAACTTAACTGTAGAGAGAGCCATAGATATAACAACAGATGCATGTGTATACAAAGGAAAACTTTACCTGAGGAACCCCACCGAATGGTAGCAGGCTATAGCATGGTAGGCCAGCCCTGGGACCATTTGCACGGGGAGACGCGAGCACTTCATGAGTCAAAAGCAATACGAATAGAATAACAAAACCCCTACTTACTAGCCCGAACCGTAACATAACTAGGCTAGAAGTTTCAGTCCCGTAACAGTATAACAAACCCGAGTAGAGAAGAAACTCCTGTAATTCCCAGAGAAGAGTCTCCAGGAGGTTGTTGTACACTGAAGACCAAAGTCACTCCTTGATTCCCAAAGCGTAGGGAAACTGGAACAAATCCTTCTCCACTGCACAGGGGGGAACCTGTTATAACTTTTATTGACCCCCAAACCACTCCGTGAACATAGGGCAATTAGAAGGAGAAAAGAACAAGGAGATCTGAGAATACCGGGTTGTATCCAGGTGAGGGGAGAGTGGTCACATTGCTCGTGGATTATCTCAGAGTGTTCAGCCAGTCATCAGTAGAGTTGAGCGAACCCGGACTGTAAAGTTCGGGTCCGTACCGAACTTTGGGGTGTCCGGGACCCGGACCCGGACCCGAACTTTTCAAAAAAAGTCCGGGTTCGGGGGTGAGAGGGGAGTGGACCTATGTTGGGCCATAAGAGTCTAGAGGAACAAGAAAAGAGGAAGATTAACGGGATACAAGTGCCTCACCAAACCCCCAGTTATTTTCAATATTGTCCAAGGGGGGACACGTCACCTCTTCCTAAACAAGGTCAAAGGGATGCGAAACCCTTAGTTCCTCACTGAAACCAGAAGTCACATGTTGTTGGAGGACCTCTGAGAAGAGACCCTTAATGTCCTCAAAGAAGAGATGAGCCCAAACAATATGACAATGCCCTGACTTTGAAGATCGGATCAATACAA
>BLSH010378483.1:341871-354804 GCA_018402905.1 Glandirana rugosa | reverse complement strand
CCACACAATTTGAAGATGATTTTAGAACACTAATATGGCTTCACCCGCCTGAAACAGGGTTTTCCCACACACTTTGAAGATGATTTTAGAACACTAATATGGCTCTATGCCCCTGCAATAGCCTTTTCCCACACACTTTGAAGATGATTTTAGAACAATTATCTTTCCCTTAAAGCAACAGCTGGAGGCTTTCCCTGTACAACTTGGAGATGATTTTAGAATCTAAAATCATCTACTAGTTCTATAGGGAGAGGTTCCTACTGTTGCTTAAAGGGACAGATTATTGTTTCTTGCACAAAATTAAAAAGTGCATCTACATTGTTGGTTTAAAAAAAAAAAAAAAAATTCCAAAAATACAAAAAACAGTGTTGGCTACCTCCTCCTCCTCCACCGCCACTTTCACCGCCTCCTCAACCTCCAACTCCACATCCACCTCCATTTTTGATTTTTTTGTGTGATTTTAGGTTAAAAATTTGTTTAAGTTTTGTCCCTATCCCCATTTCTTTGTAGGGCACTTGTCCGACCCTTACCCCCATTTTCCTTCCTTTTGCAGACCTCTAGGACTTTCCAGGACTTTGTTACAGCCATTAGTGTGCCTAAAAGTTTGGGTCCCCATTGATTTCAATGGGGTTTGGGGGTTCGATCAACTCTAGTAGTAAGTAGAAAAATGGGTTTTTACAGTTGTCATGAGTGTTAGATGTGATAGAGAACTTTCGACAGGGACAAATTCTCTGGTGACAACTATCTAAGAGATTTCCTTTTATTTCCTGTTCTTTCTCCAAAACAGAAGGTGAAGAAAAACTCCCCTGAAAGACATAGAAAGCCAAAAATAACCTGATAGGGCTTTGAGCCCTTTCCTACTCCAACTAAAACGTAAAAACATGTTTTTTGTAATACATGCACTACAATTTCAGGGTTAAAGTGGTATTAAAGCCAAAATCCACACTTTGAGATTTGGGCTGAGCACCACACAAGGTTTGGACCTTAGATCAGAGGCTTTTAAAATGTACCTTGATAAAGCCCCATCATAACTTTAACAATATATGGCATCATTTAGACCCTTTCACAAAAAGGCTTTTTTCAGGAGCTTTTGTGCAAAAAATAGTGCCTAAAAAGGTGTGAAAAACGCCCCCCAATACACCCCAGTGTGAAAGCCAGAATGCTTTCACACTGGGGTGCTGCGATTGCGGGACAGAAAAAAAAAGTCCTGCAAGCAGCATCTTTACAGCGGTGTGAGAGCATTGTATTCACCACTCCTATACCGCCCCTGCCCATTGAAAACAATGGGGCAGTGCTCCCGAAGCGCCTGAACACTGCTTCGGGAGTGCTGCAAACCGGCACTTTTAACCCCTGTTTAACCCGTTGTGGGGGGATTAAAAGCGCACCGCCGCCGTTTGAATAGCGGCGCAATAGAGCTGCTATAATGATTGGCAAAACGCTGCTCTGGTGTGAAAGGAGCCTTAGAGTGGCTTATGTCTTTTGTGTACCTGAATTCAAACTTTATAGCTGTTTACTGAATTAGTAATAGCATGGAAGACATGCACAGAATGCAGTTTTTTGAGGAGTAACACCCAAAAGTGGAACTTCCGCTTTAAGGGAAGGGGATACCCTACATGCCATAATTGACATTGTCATTTTTTTTCCCAGCTGCACTTCCTGTCCTGGCTCCGCAGAGCTAGAAGGAAGTTCACCTTCCTCCCCTTCCACGCAGCGATCTTCTGGGACATGTCACAGGTCCCAGAACATACACCAGCCATTCACAAACCGTGGCGCGACTTTGCACAGGCGTCTTGAAGCCAAAGCCGGGCGTCTACACTTGTGATGCCGGCGCTACACATAAGGAGGGGCAGAAGATCGAAGCGCTGGGCGTCCGCAACACTGGAGCCTGGGACAGGTGGGTGTCTGATTATTAAAAGTCAGTAGCTACACTTTATCTAGGTGCTGACTTTTAATAGGGTGGAAGTCCACTTTAACTTTGGTGACCATATATAAATATTGTATCCATTAGTTGGTGAAGGAATCTTTTTATGTATGGTTTGTAGCAAATAATGCTAATTACTTTATTTCAACAGGCATAAAGGAGGGATCTGTGCAACTGGTTTACCTCAGCTGGTTTTGGTCACTCCAGTCCAAGAAACAGCAGGAGTTAAAGCGATATTAAACCCAAAACCAAAAATGTAATATATTATAGCTTACCAATCATTAGATGTTGTGGCTGCATTCATTTTCCTTTTCTAGGCTTTTTTCTCTCTGTTTTCACATGGTGATATGACAAGCAACATATCTCTTGTATTAGAGTTTCCCCACTCTGAATAGTCTGCTGTGGCACAGGGGGCACAGCAGACAGCAGCATTGTCAGTCTGGGGGTAGAGGAGTGTAAGATGTACTAGCAGATTTAGATGCACCAACAAATTGAAGGTGAAAGTGTTACTAAACCCACAACAATAAAATCAGTCTGTATGCGGTCAATCCTCCAAATTGTAAAAGGGCTTTTTGATCCTATCTTCTCTGATCCTGACCTTCTTTTACTGTCCCCAATCCATCTCCTGATAGTACAGAGCCTTTGGAGTCACTCTGCACATGCTCAGTTTGGTGTGTTTTGCTAGAGAGTTTGTTTTTTTTGGGAGGGTACATGTGATCAGCACAGGGCTAATCAGCACTGTCCAGAGAGGGGGTCAGGGGTTCTGCAGCCTCATAGGAGAATGAAAACTCACCCCACAAGCTTTAACCAGGAGGATAATCTCAGCTGTTCGCAAGATTCAAAGACACACAATTCTCGAAAGATCCTGTATCCTGCTTATTGCAAACAGACACCAGCAGCCCTGAAGAAGGGGGAGTCCTTGATCCCCTGAAACGCATTGGCTTTACCACGGCTTTACCACATATACCCACTACAATAAATATAAACAATTACCAATTTTTAACTGGACTCCGGGCGCAACTTTTTTAACTACCCTCAGACCAAGCTTTAATCAAACACTGATATAAGTCACAGGACTGCTGTATACTGCTGAAGAGAAAAGATACTTAGCAATTTATATTTACTAAAATAATTGCATTTCCATGTTCTGTGTACTGTGGGAGATCAGATATAGTGAATGCATGGTCCTGGGTTTAGTAACACTCCAGCTAACATATAATAAGCAGTTATAGCAACTTTTTTTTTTCTTTTTGGGATTATGGAAAATTGTTATCAAATGCTTACCAAAATTTTCCTTTCCTTACCTATCCTCTTGTCAGCACACAATGGGTTATTGCTAGAGTTGAGCGAACCCGAACTGTAAAGTTCGGGTTCGTACCAAACTTTGCAGTGTTTGGGACCCGAACCCGAACTTTTGAAAAAAAGTTTGGGTTCAGGTTCTGGGTTCTGGTATTTTTTTCCCACTTGTTGAATAGCTGCAGGGCAGCCAATCAACAAGCGTTTCACTGGTTTGAAGGCTATACACTTGGTGATGAGAGTAAACGATAGTTATATCCACACAAGCACATATCCCACCCAAAGAACAACTTACTTCAAAATAGATCACAAATAAAGCTCAATCCATATGAGTGGGGACAGTAGTGTATCATATCCCGGCAAATTTGTCTTCCATCAAAACCAACAAATGGCACACACCTGCAAAAGCAATCTAAACTTAAAGCGGAGTTCCACCCAAAAGTGGAACTTCCACTTTAAATGAAGGTGACCCCCTGACATGCCACAATTGGCATGTCATTTTTTTGGGGGGGGACCGGGGTTTTCACAGGGTCCCAGGTCCACTTCCTCTCCTAGCGCCGCGGAGCCGGAAAGAAGTTCACCTTCCTCCCCTCCCACCCGTCGATCTTCTGGGACACGTCACAGGCCCCAGAAGATACGCCAGCCATTCACAAGGCGCAGTGGGACTTGCGCATGCGCAGTGTGCGCCCGGCTTTTAAGCCAAAGCCGGGTGCCCACACTTGTGATGCTCCCAAGGGGAGGGGGAGAAGAGGGAGCCCTCGGGGGACCGCATCGCTGGAGTCTGGACAGGTGAGTGTCCGATTGTTAAAAGTCAGCAGCTACACTTTTTGTAGCTGCTGACTTTTAACTGGGTGGAACTCCCCTTTAAGAACCACATACTATAAACAGGCGAAGTACAGAGTCAGACAGGGGTTTTCCAAAAAACTAGCAGTAATCACAGCAATCCCCCATTCAATCCTAATGGGATAGGTAAGTATTCCTTATGTATGCCCTAATATGTATAGCAGATGAAACAATAGATAGTTACAATAAAAGTAAGCTTTCTACTTTGTAGTCAATTGGAGAACAAGAAGTTATGGTAAGTATATACATGCGTTGAGAAACAGAATTTGGTTCATATGAATTTTTTTTTTTCTCTAAGCAAAACCAAAGGTGCACTAATTGACTTCTGCTTCATATGAGATTCTCACCAAACCTAGAAATGACCCCTGTTGCATTGTGTTATTTATAATGCAGGAGAAAGTGGCATACCGCCTGCATTCTTTATGTTTACATATTTTGGAATATGAAAGTGGCCATTTCTATCCTGCTGCCAGTATTTTTGTTGAACAAGTGTGATCAGCTGAAATCTCCTGTCTGCATTGTAGCCAGCAGGAAAGAGTTAAAGGCAGAAACAAGTCCACGCAACCCAGTCAAGCCACAAATGTTTTTATGAAGCTGCTACCAGCCCCTAACGGCTGTTCTTTGAGTTGAGGTTCTCACCTTGCCTCATGGTGCAAACCACTATGCAGCAGTTTGATGTCAGTGATAAACAGTACTGTAATATTATAATGTGTGATTTTCTAAGATGTTTAAATGAGGTGAGGAGATCATTGAGCTAGCCAGAACACCCATGTAGTGAATTAGATCTTTGCCTTATTAAATAAGAGGAATATGGAAATTGTGCACTAGAGAATAAGCCAGGAAAAACAAGAGTCTTTAAAATTACTGTAGCTGTAAGTATGATCACTGATGTATTTTGTTGTGAAGAGAGCAATGCCAGCCATATTGATTATTATGGAATGATACTAAAAGTAGGACAATTACTTTACTGAAGATAGAGCACTTCTGAACAAGCTAATTGGAGAGATGCATTGTTTGTGGGAATAGAATTGACCCTGCAGAACAGATTTTGCCATCAGCTGTGTCTTCTAATATCAGATAGGATGATTTATAATTCTACATTCTGTTAAGATAAACATGGTGTACTGGAAAAACCGGTAGTTCAAAAACACAAACGCATGTTTCTTTTTTAACTTACATTATATTCTTATTGTCATTTTCTTGCAGTATTTTATTTTTACTGTAATCTGTCAAGACATAAACTGTGCATGGCTGTTTAGTAGCATGGTAGTTTGCTTTCTTCAAATTCTAGGGTTCCTAATCTTGGCCTTTTATTTTTAATTTTGATAGAGCGTTTTAGAGAAGGGGAACAAAATTAAAGTGTATCTAAAGTGTTTTTAAACCCAAAAATAAAAAAAATGTTTTTATTGCACCTTACCAATTTTTTTATGTGGTGGCTGCATTTTTTTTTTTTTTTTGCTTCTGTATTTTTGCCATTTGAGGCTGCCAAAAACACCCTTATTGTATGCATTGACAATGCACAGTTACTGTACTGTATGGAGGAGCAGCATTGTTACTCTAGAACAGGAAATGTGTCTGAATTAAGAAAAACCTCCCTTTCTCTTCTATAACATAGGGAGAGGTATTCTGTAGTTAGTGAGAGTACTTATGTAGGGCTGATAACATTGTATGAGATTTCAGAACAGCATTGCAAGTCCACTACAGGAAATTGCTGGACTTGCACTTATCGACCAGATATAACTAAACACTTATAATTTATTATTTCTAATAGAAAGACCAAAAGGGAATAAATAAGGGGTGTTTAATGTTATGGTTTACATACACTTTTGCCTTTTTTCCTTTTACATACGAAGTACAGTATGTGAATATATTGGGGTTTGTTCATGTGACTTATGTTTATTGCTTAGGTTTTATGGAGTAGTAACATCAGCATCAATACTCCCATCACCCAGTGGCCAGAGTGGAGTGAGCTGGAAGAAAGTGTGGGTTGTGCACTCTTCTCTTCCATCACCCATCTCTGGACATTGACAATGATTATGAGGCCAGAAGAAGAGGATCCATGTATGAATTTGGAAGCCTAGATTAATGGAAAGGGGAAGGGGGATCAGTAGGCAGACATGACTCCTGTAATGTGACTGAGGTTTAGAGTTGAGCGAACCCTGTAAAGTTCGGGTCCGTACCAAACTTTGGGGTGTCCGTGACCCGGACCCGAACCAGAACATTTGAAAAAACTTCGGGTTCGGGTTCTGGGTTTGGGTATTTGATCACGCATGTTGAATAGCTGCAGGGCAGCCAATCAACAAGGGTTTCACTGGTTTGCCCTTAGAAGCCATCACAGCCATGCCTACTAATGGCATGGCTGTGATTGGCTAGTGCATCATGTGACCCAACCTCTTTATAAGCTGGAGTCACTTAGTGCTGCAGTCACATGCTCTCTGAGACTCTGTCTAGTGTAGAAGGAGGATGCTGCCGGCTCTGTGAGGGACAGATTGCAGATATATATAATAGCATCTCATCAATCTGATTGTGGACTAGGTAGAGACTACTACTACTGCTTTGAGGGACAGATTGCAGATCTCATCCTGCATTACAGAATGATCTGACTTGACTAGGTAGAGTCTACTGCTTTGAGGGACAGATTGCAGATCTCATCCTGCATTACAGAACGATCTGACTGGACTAGGTAGAGTCTATTGCAGATCTCATCCTGCATTACAGAATGATCTGACTGGACTAGGTAGAGTCTATTGCAGATCCCATCCTGCATTACAGAACGATCTGACTGGACTAGGTAGAGCTACTGCTTAGAGGGACAGATAATTGTTCTAAAATCATCTCCTTCTCCTATAGGGTCAGGTTCCTGCTGTTGCTGTAAGGGACAGATTATTGTTCTATAATCATCTCCTAGTTCTAAAGAGAGAGGTTCCTGCTGATCCTGTAAGGGACAGAAAATTGTTCTAAAATCATCTCCTAGTTATATAGGGAGAGGTTCCTGCTGCTCCTGTAGAAGAAGAAGAATTTATTATTAATTGTTTTAATTAATAAATACTTAAATAGTGCTACATAGTACATTTGCAGGCAGAATGAGGAGAGCGTCAAAGAAGGGACGTGGTCGTGGTGCCGCTGGTGCTGCTGGTGTTGGTGGTGTTGGTGAAGCTCCTGTTGGAAGGAGAGGATGTGGTCGATCTGTGCCAGCTACATGCACGAGTGAAACACCTTCCTCAGGTGCGAGTAGCCGACAGAACCTTCAACGTTATATGTTATGCCCGAATGCCGCTCAATGAATGGTGAAGGCAGAACAAGTACAGGCGATAGTAGATTAGGTGGCTGACAATCCCTCCAGTTCCTTCACATTGTCCCCCTCCCGGTCCCTTGATGAAAGCTCAGATTTGGCACCTGAACCCCATGGCCATCTGTCTTTCACCTCAGCCCCTTGTAAATTAACCAAGCTGTCTGAGCCCCAAGTCCTGCAAGAGACTCTTATGCTTTTTGATGACTCTCCTGGGGTGCTTTCTGTGGGCCATCCACATAGCCCTGCCCCAGAAGTGGAAGACATTGAGTGCACCGATGCCCAACCACTTCTGTTGCAGGATGAGAACATGGAAACACCAGCGCAGCACGTCTCTGATGATGACGAAACACAGGTGCCAACTGCTGCAGCTTTCCTCAGTGTGCAGACTGACAAGGAGGGCAGTGGTGAAGGGTGGGTGGAAGATGATGTTGAGGAGGATGATGAGGTCCTAGACCCCACATGAAATGAGGGTCATGCGAGTGATGTGTGCAGTTTGGAGTAAGAGGTAGTGGTTGCACAGAGGCACCAGCACAGCAAAAGAGGAAACAGGTTGCAAAAGCAGAGCAAGCGTCCCCTAGACAGTAGGCCTGCTACTACCCACTGCACCCAGGGACCTAGCACACAAAGGCAGTTCAAAGGCGTTCCCCCACGTGGCAGTTCTTCAGACAATGTGCTGACGACAAGACACAAGTGATTTGCACGCTGTGCAATGATAGCCTGAGGCAAGGCCTAAATGTTCTAAACCTGAGCACAACCTCCATGATCAGGCATCTAAATTTAAGGCACAAGCTGCATTGGAATAATTACCTCAAAATCCAAGAAAGGTCTCGGCCTCCTCCTGCTTCCTCTTCTGCTGCTGCCTCGGCCTCTTCCTCTACCTCTACAGTGAAAGTGTCCCCTGCCACCCAGCAAACAGAGCATGTGACAGCACCGCCACCGTCCCCAAGCATTTCCAAAAGGTCCCATGGAAGCTTACAGCTCTCCATCTCCCAAACACTGGAGAGAAAGATGAAGTACCCCCCTACCCACCCGCGATCCCTGGCCCTGAATGCCAGCATTTCCAAATTCCTGGCCTATGAAATGCTGTCATTCTGTCTGGTGGACACGGACAGTTTTAAAAACCTGATGGCGGTGGCTGTGCCACAGTATGTGGTTCCCAGCCACCATTACTTTTCCAGGCGAGCCATCCCTCCCCTGCACAAACAAGTCGGGGACAAGATCAAGTGTGCACTGCGCAACGCCATCTGTGGCAAGGTCCACATAACCACTGATACATGGACCAGTAAGCACGGGCAGCGACGCTATATCTCGCTAACTGCACACTGGGCAAATGTAATGGCGGGCGGGCCTGAGGCAGATAGCAGTTTGGCGCATGTCCTTCCGCCACCCAGGATTGCAGGGCATTTCTCTTTGCCTCCTGTTGCCTCCTCCTCCTACTGCGCTTCTTCCTCCTCTACCACCTCCTCATCCTCTCAGCGTAGCACCTTCACCACCAACTTCAGCACATCCAGGGGGATTTTTGTATCCAGTTCCTATGTTCATTTTTTGGATGATCGTTCTGATATCATAATAAATTTTTATATTGCATCAAGCCTGGAGTGCCGCCAGCCTCATTTCAAGGAAATTACATCCAGGGGGAAACTACAGCAGGCTGTTTTAAAACTGATATGTTTGGGTTCCTGCACCAGCATAGGCCAGGTCAAAAATATTCAAGCCAGGGCCCAGTTCTGGAGGATGAGGAGGACGAGGAAGATCATCATGAGGAGGAGGAGCCGCAGCAGGGTGGCACCCAACGCAGCTCGTGGGCATCACTGGAGCGTGGCTGGGGAGATACAGAGGACACAGATGATACACCTCCCACAGAGGACAGCTTGTATTTGCTTCTGGGCAGCCTGGCACACATGGCCGACTACATGCTGCAGTGCCTGCGCAATGACAGCCGAGTTGCCCACATTGTAACTTGTTCTGATTACTGGGTGGCCACCTTGCTGGATGCCCGTTACAAGAACAATGTGCCGTCCTTAATTCCCTCACTGTAGCGTGAGAGGAAGATGTGCGATTACAAGCGCACACTGGTAGAGGAGCTGCTGAGGGCATTCCCAAATGACACCGGGGGCTCAGTGGAAGCACAAGGCAAAAGCAGGGGAGGAGGAAGAAGAGGCCGCCAACGCAGCTGTGCCACCGCCAGCACCTCAGAAGGCAGGGTTAGCATGGCCGAAATGTGGAAAAGCTTTGTCAGCAGCCCACCACAACAAACAGCACCACCAGCTGATAGGCAAGGTCTTAGCAGGAGACAGCATTTTAGCAACATGGTGGAACAGTATGTGTGCACACGCCTACACGTACTGACTGATGGGTCTGCCCCATTCAACATCTGGGTCTCCAAATTGGGCACATGGCCTGAGCTTGCCCTTTATGCATTGGAGGTGCTGGCCTGCCCTGCAGCCAGTGTATTGTCTGAACGTGTGTTTAGCACGGCAGGGGGTGTTATCACAGACAAGCGCAGACGCCTGTCCACAGCCAACGTGGACAAGCTAACCTTTATTAAAATGAACCAGACATGGATCCCACAAGACTTGTCTGTACCTTGTGCAAAATAGACATTTAGACCAGCCTCACACAGCCATTGGTATACTTGTTTTTTTGAATATGCCTCAATATTTTGGGGGCTACCCCAATTAGAAAAAAAAAAACAAACAAACAACAAAAAGTGCTGGCTACCTCCTCCTCCTCCTCCACCACCACCACTTCCACCTACACTGCCATGGTCACGGCCTAGTCATCCTCTAGGCTCCTACTCCACATCCACCCCCCCTTCCCATTTTTATTTTTATTATTTGATTTTAAGTTATTTTCTCTATCCCCATATTTTTGTAGGGCACTTACCCTACTCTTAGCCCCATTTTACTTCCTTTTGCAGCCCTCTAGCACTTGCCAGGACTTTTTGTGCCAAAAAGTTCAGGTCCCCATTGACTCCAATGGGGTTCGGGGTCCGGGGTCAAGTTCGGGTAACGTTCGGTACCGAACCCCTACTTTTTTGCGAAGTTTGCCCGGACCCGCCGAACCCGAACATCCTGGTGTTTGCTCAACTCTATTTGGGGTTTGTTCATGTTACATATGTTTGTTGCTGGTAATCAGTTTATGCTTAGGTTTTATGGAGTAATAACATCAGCATCAATACTCCCGTCACCCAGTGGCCAGAGTGGAGTGAGCTGGAAGAAAGTGTGGGTTGTGCACTCTTCTCTTCCATCACCCATCTCTGGACATTGACAATGATTATGAGGCCAGAAGAAGAGGATCCATGTATGAATTTGGAAGCCTAGATTTATGGAAAGGGGAAGGGGGATCAGGAGGCAGACATGACTCCTGTAATGTGACTGAGGTTTATTTTCTATGTATTGTTACTTTTGCCTGCCTATTGCCTAAATATTATGAAGAATGCTTGTTTGTTCCCAAGGTATTGTATAGATTGGCCGTTTGTTGCCAACATATTGTGATGATGGACCCATATTCTGAAGAACACAGTTTAGTTCTGTGGTATTCTCTGTGTGAGTGCGTAACTAATTCAGCACTTCATGCAGTTGATTTGCTAAAACTGGAGAGTGCAAAATCTGGTGCAGCTGTGCATGGTAGCCAATCAGCTTCTAACTTCAGCTTCTTCAATTAAGCTGTGCCAAAAAAACTGGCAGTTGTTTCTATGCAGAGCTGCGCCAGATTTTGCACTCTCCAGTTTTAGTAAATCAACACCTATATGCTTACTGGACAAAATTACTAATATATAATCACTGGCAGAACTGTCACTATTAAATCATGTAAAAACTGTAATTTCTGCAGGGACAATTCTATTTCCACAAACAAACCATGCCCCTAACAACTTTGATATGTTGGCCCTGTTTGATATTTGCAGTGGCATGCTTATTCCTGCTATTTTCCAGAAAGATGTGCTGTTACAAATTGATCTCTCCCCCAACATACACACACATACACACCAAGGCTCACGATGTTCTGAGAGTTCAGTTCCCACTGACATGAAATGACAATCACTCATTCTGTCCATTTGCTGTTGGATCATGCAACAGATTCATGCCTGTTGCAGTTATCAGCCTGTCACACTTATCAGCCTACTCCCAGGGGAACATTTATTGAACATTTTAGGAACATTACCCTATGTATTTTCATAAGAAATAATGTTTACACAAAGGGTTTGTACATGCAATGACCCCTGTACATCTATAGGAAATGTATTCTATCAATGGAACCATCTAATAGTACCAGTCTATGTCTAAGATACTTGTTCTCAGGGCTCATCTGAAGTGGGTTCTTGATGTCAGTGCTGAGACCCTTTTTGCTGTTGTTTAGCAAGACAGAAGAGATTTCTGGAAGTATATAGCTGCATAAACTACCGCATTTTAATACAAATATGCAAATTTCCGCCTATGACATTTTGCCGCATGTGTACGATGTGGGATGGCTCCGTGAGGTACGCTACTGTGGATATATTATAGATAATGGAGGCACAGCTCATCTGTATGATGATGAGCTCATCAAATTAGGTTTTATATCAAAGGCATGTTTACTAAATAGTCCTAACAGATTTAGTAAGTGAGCTATAACAATACAAGAGATTGTCTTTCAGGAGATCCTTCTCTCACAATAGTGTTTGGCACAGAATTGCAGGTACATCTCCAGAAATAAGTGAATTGATTGCTGATCCATGCTTAATAGTTCATTTGGGGTATATGCTTGAATTATTTTCAGAAACTGCTACCAACTGTACTGAGTTTTGCATACAAAGTGATTGCCTGTTCCAATTACACAAAATAAATGCATAATACATAAAAGGTAAATATTAATCTTTTCTGACAGCCACAGTACCGGTAATGTGGTTTAAGTTTAGGATAGATTGTGACAGGATTGCCTTCTGTGTCTTTGTGGTAATTTTTGCTTTACATGCTGCCCTGACCTTTACTGTTGGCAGTTGCTGGTACAAGTAAGGGGAAATGTTTTAATTTGGGCAATTGTCCTGATGACACCTTTTCTTCAGGACAGTAGACAATGAGAAATCTTTCCAATGTAAACAAAGACACAATAAAGGCGGTCCCCTAGTTACAAACATCCGACTTACAAACGACTCATACTTACAAACGTAGGGAGACAACAGGAAGTGAGAGGAAATCTCCCCCTAGGAAGGGAAATTCACTCCTGTAAGAGTTATTATGGGAAAAAGGGGTCTCCACTGAAGCTTTATCACCAAGGTTTGGCGGAAATAACACAGAAACAAATGTAACCTTTCTAAAGAGTAACAGATGACAGGACTTCTTTTCCACAGTAGTCCTGTTAACGGGTTTAATTTTGTAAAGGGGAATGAACATGGTCGTTGACGGTTGTCATTTCCAGTCCCGTCGTACATTTCGTTTTTAATGGTGTTTCTGTGTCTTCCGTTAGGACAGTGTTAGATAGGATTTGAATTTGGTGTAATGGCCATGACACCGACAGTCTTTTCTAATTATAAATGGAAAATACATCTAGCCTTCTCGTGTGCAGACTTGAGGTCAGTGCGGTTATAGAGCATACGGCAGAA
>BLSH010378483.1:317102-331100 GCA_018402905.1 Glandirana rugosa | reverse complement strand
AAAAATTAAAAAAAAAATAAAAACCCCAGAAATGAATTCTCATCATCCGTAAACGCGGCCACTTTTGCGCAAACCAATCAATAAACGCCGATTGCGATTTTTTTTATCGCAAATATGATGAAGAATATAAATCGGCCAAAAACGGTGAAAAAAAATTTTTTTTTATATTTTTTTTTTGGATTTGAATTTTAGCAAAAAGTAAGAAATTTGGGTTTTTTTGCAAAATGGTCGCTCTTCTTTTGTTTATAGCGGCGATAAGAAATGACGCAGAGGCGATCAAATACCACCAAAAGAAAGCTCTATTTGTGGGAAAAAAAGGACGCAAATTTCGTTTGGGTACAACGTCGCACGACCGCGCAATTGTCCGTTAAAGCGACGCAGTGCCGAATCGCAAAAAGTGCTCTGGTCCTAAAGCTGCAAAACCTTCCGGGGCTGAAGTGGTTAAGAACAAACCTACAGTCCCTATCTTGTTTGCAACCCGGGGACCGCCTGTATATCCTCCATACCATAAAATATTATAAAGGTCCATGGGTTAGATGGAAATTAGATGGGTAAATGAACCTGCCTGAAAAGATCAGGAGCTAGCCAATGTCTTTTAAATCTATGAGATAACTTTCTTTAAAAAAATTAAAGATTACTTTAAGCTGTGTGTGGTGTTATGGAACAGCAGGTTGGTGCTGTTATCACACATGACCTTACCTGGCAAAAGATGAGGTATATTAAGAGGAGTGACACCCACGCACAAGACCCTCTGAAAACCCCTATTTTCCCATTGGCTGCTGCTAGAAAGTATCCTCCCTGATACTCCAAATATACCATATCAAAGCTAGCAGCTTTTAAAAAATGCAGAGCTATTGCAGATGACATCACTTCAGATTTGTGGTGGCATGCACACCGGCATCTTAGTGAACAATACAGAGCTACAGCATTACCCCTAGAGGACTAGACTAGGACTAGAAGGCATACTGAGTGCTGTTTTTTTGTGAATGTGCATTTTAACCACTAGATGTTTAATTTGTGAACTTTTAATAAATAGAGTTACGCAATGAAGTTGTATTTGGTCTGTGTTTTTCATATCAACATATGGATCCTGTGAAGAGGATTGGTGGATGATTTCTTATTGGCTAACGAGGATCCTTATGTGGGAAAATGGTTAAGAGGTAATTTTATTCTGGTGAGCTGCCCATTTTTACTGAATGGAGGCACATGAGAATGGAAGATTTGTAGAGGACCTGCACTTTACAACATTTTTTGGCACTATTTTGCACTTTGATATTGAGGAAGTTGCTGTTATTATATGCTTAAATGCTGTACTATATGAACTATTTTGTGACACATATTTATTTATTAATTTGTTTCACTGATAATTATGGAGAGTTTTTAATTACCCCATAAAGACAAAATTAACTGATTCTTTATATTTTATTTAAGGATATTTATGCATATTTATTTATTTATTCACACTACTTACTGTGAAGCTACCACAATCTCTGGCCCAGTGTGGCTTCTGGGCCATGCAAAATAGCTTGGCAGAATTTTGTGTGGTTGGTTCCATAGGGTCTGTGGCACTCGGGGAAAACTGATGGTTCTGGGAAAAGGGGGTAACGTTAATGTGGTTGTAAAGGCAGAAGGTAATGCTTTTTATGCATTAAGCTAAAACTCCTTCTGCGTGTTCTCAGCCCCCCCTAATACTTACCTGAACCCATCTATATCCAGCGATGTACATGAGTGCCTCAGCCATGTGGGGCTTTCCCTCCTGATTGGCTGGGACACAGCAGCGGTGCTATTGGCTCCTGCTGCTGTCAATCAAAGTCAGTTAGCCAGTGAGGAGAGAGAAGGGGCATGGCTGAACCACGGCTCCGTATCTGAATGGACACAGGGAGCTGCAGCTTGGCTCGCGTGCCCCCATAGCAAGCTGCTTGCTGTGGGGGCACTCTGCAGGAGGGAGCTGCCAGGAGCTCCAGCCAGGGACTCGAGAAGAGGAAGATCTGGGCTGCTCTGTGCAAAAGCCCTGCACAGAGCAGGTGAGTATAGCATGTTTGTTATTTTCAAAGAAAAAAAATTAGACTTTAATATCACTTTAACCGCGCTGCCACCATTATCAAGGTACCACACATAGAGGGGCACCACCAATAGTGTGCCCTGTCCTGCATCCTTTCCAGCTGCCATAAAATTTACCTAGTGGGTAAAGAAATTTAAAATTCCTGCCCATACTTGCTGGACCATGTCTTTTTGGTCACATGGACCTTGTCACTTGCCATGTAGTCCAGTGACATGACAACATTACCTTTCACATGCTGGTCAAGGGCAGGGCTGGCCCTCTAGGGAGAAAAATGGTAGCTGTCACTGTGGTGTAGCACAGATCATACATTTAAGAAAGGGGGCAAACTCCAGCTGAAATGGTAGCAGATGTAAAACCAACAGTTTCACCAAGCAGGCATTGGGACACTGGGCAATGGGGAATTCGGTTCAAGCAGAGGTGGAAGAGACTCCTGCTTGGTCAAGGTTGTTCCTAGAGACATTTAGATGGGCTTAGGAAACATACAGTGAGGTGCAATCCTATTCTTGGCCCTGCTCCACATGGCACCATAGCCACCCTCTTCTCCACTTGATGTGCCATAAGGTAAGCCTCTAAAACCCCTTGGAAGGTATCTCTCCCCATTCCTTGAGGCCCCAGATGTTGCAGCAGGCACAGCTAGAGAATGTTGTAGAGTGAAAAAAAGGTAAAAAGTGAAGAATAGGGAGGTGGAGGAGGAGGCTGAGCTTTTGGCTGCTGACTAATATAATTGAGTTGATGCTCCTACCAAATTTTGTGGGGCAGATTCATCTCCTCATGCATGTGTTTCCCAGATGACTGGTAATTTCACCACAACTGATACACTGCAGGCAGAGTCTACTGACTACAATGCAGCTGTCTACAGCAGATTTGTGAAAAAAGCTGCAGACTGATGAGCTAAGTGGAGTGGTCCTGGGGATAGCAGGGGCCCATATTCATGGGGAAGTGCCATCTGGTGGAATAGGATGACTGCTCCCATCAGTCATCTTCAAACTGCCATGTCCCTTGACAGAATCCTGCCTCACTGCTGTTCTGCCGGTACCAAACTTTTCTCCTCTACAGTCTCTGGCACCCAAGTATGGTCTGCCACCTCATCCTCCCCACCCTTATCACTTGAGCCCATTTGGCAATAAGCTGAAGCTGCAGGAACATCACAGTCAATTGCTCCCTGTCTGTTGTACCCTACTTGAATTCTTACACATACTTCTGCAGCAAGTTGTTTGAAAACACTGAAGATAATGATGATGATTAGACTTCTTGAGGATGCTGCAGCCAGTATTACATGTGAGTCACACAGTGTTAGTGATGGTCTTCAGTTGCTTCTATTGAGCTACATTTGTATTCTATTTCTACATGGCAAATAATTTACTTTTACGTGTAGTAGAGTAATATAAAACCAACAGACCCAACAGTCATGACATGCATGCTGCTGATTCTGTGTAATTGAATCATTAATTGAAAGGGGGTGATCAAAATAATAGCAGCGTGGAGTTCAATTAGTGAGGTCTCTAGTCTGTGAAAAAACAGGTGTCAAGCAGGTGGCCCTTATATAAGAACAAAGGCAGCAAATGTTGTACATGCTGGGGATAGTGCATTTCTCTCTGAAATTCTGAGTAAAATAGATTGTCCCAGACATTGTTCAGAAGAACAGCATATTTTGACTAAAAAGTTGATTGGAGACTGAGAGGGGAAAACATATAAAGAAGTTCAGAAACTGATAAGCTGCTCAGATATCTCAAATGCTCTAAAATGGCAACTAAACCAGAAAGATATGGAAGAAAACGGAAAAAAAAAACATTCAAATGAATTGAAGAATAGTCAAAATGGCAAAGACTCAGCCAATGATAAGCTCCAGAGTGATCAAAGAAGGTCTAAATTTACCTGTGAGTACTGTAACAATTAGAAGATGCCTATGTGAAGCCAAGTTATTGGCAAGAAGCCCCCGCAAAGTCCCATTGTTGAATAAACAACATGTGCTGAAGAGGTTACAATTTGCAAAATAACACATTGATTGGCCTAAAGAGAAATGGCACAACATTTTGATGACTGATGAAAGCAAGATTGTTCTTTTTGGCTCTAAGGGCCGAATTCAAGCCATAGTACACTGTGAAGATAGTGAAGCATGGTGGCGCAAGCAGCGTGATGTGGGGATGGCTCATACTATGGTGTTGGGTCTATTTATCGCATACCAGGGATCATGGATCAGTTTGAATACATCAAAATACTTGAAGAGGTCATGTTGCCTTATGCCGAAAAGGAAATGCCCTTGAAATGGATGTTTCAACAAGACAACGACCCCAAACACACCAGTAAGCAAGCAGCATCTTGGTTCCAGACCAACAAGATTAACGTTATGGAGTGGCCAGCCTAATTACCGGACCTTAATCCAATAGAAAACTTGTGGGGTGACATCAAAAATGCTGTTTCTGAGGTAAAACCAAGAAATGCAGAAGAATTGTGGAATGTAGTGCAATCGTCCTGGGCTGGAATACTTGTTCACAGGTACCAAAAATTGGTTGACTCCATGCAACACAGATGTGAATCAGTTATCAGAAACAGTGGTTATACAACTAAATATTAGTTCAGTGATTCACAGGAAAGGTAAATCTTCAAGCATTTAGCATTAGCATTTTTTACAGCTCTCCATGTTATTCAATGGCCCCTTAAAAACGCCAACGTTTTTGAGCTGTAGATGGCATCGGCGTTAGTGAGCTGAAAGTAGAACCCACGGCCAGCGTGTTCCAAAACTGTAACATTTTGGCGTTTTTGACGCCAACGCCGCAAAACGCTCACTAACGCCGTACCGAAGTTAACTGGCGTTTTTGACGATGACGTTTTCAGTTTAAAAAATAACAGAGGAGTGTTTTTTTTAAAAAAACGCCTATTGACGCCGACGCTCACTAATGCGCATTAACGCTCATTAACGCCAATGCAAAACACTGAAAAAAACACCGATTTTTCCCTGACGTCGGGCCCAACGTTTTGCTTATTTTTTTTCATACGCCCGTGTGTATGAGGCCTAAACGTTTGCGTTTGTAAAGAAAAATGTAGACACTGCTATTTTTTGGAAAAGCCTAATATTCCTATTTCTTTACTTTCAGTAAAGTGATACATTCGAAACATTTTTCTCTCTCACTTTTTTTACACTCTGCTATTATTTTGAACACAACTGTATTTGTGTAGAGTCCTATGTGAGCTCTCATGATTTACTTGTTGTTTTCCTTTTATGAGGCCTTTGCAGGATTTAGGCTGGTCAGACTGGCAGCTTCACAGACTTGTTAACCATTAACTATCCTCCTAAATGTGCTTGAGCAATTGACTGTTGGTAAGATAGAAATTGGAACTTCTGTTTTTTATGTCACTTTGTTATATCTTGTTTACACACGTAACTGGCTTTTTTGGAACTGGAAGAACACCGGTCACCTTTAGGATACACTTGTAGCATGCCTGCAGCCTCTGACCATATTCTGTAGTATGCCTGCAGCCCCTGACCATCTCCTGTAGTATGCCTGCAGACTGTGATCATATCCTGTAGTACATCTGCAGGCTCTGACATCTCCTGTAGTATGTCTGCAGTCTCTGACCATCTCCTGTTGTAAGTCTGCAGTCTCAGACCATCTTCTGTAGTATGCCTGCAGTCTCTGACCATCTCCTATAGTATGCCTGCAGCCTCTGACCATCTCATGTAGTATGCCTGCAATCTGTAATCATATCCTGTAGTACATCTGCAGTCTCTGACCATCTCCTGTAATACATCTGCATTCTCTGACATCTTCTGTTGTATGTCTGCAGTCTTTAACCACTTCCATACGGTCCTGTTTTTTGGGTTTGGTGTTACGAGTTAAAAACAGTTTTTTTTGCTATAAAATTACTTAGAACCCCCAAACATTATATATATTTTTTTCTAACACCCTAGAGAATAACATGGCGGTCATTGCAAAAAACATTATGTCACACCGTATTTGCGCAGCGGTCTTCCAAGCGTGCATTTTTTTGAATAAATTATTTTTTTTTATTTAAAAAATAAGGAAAGAGTAAAGTTAGGTGATTTTTTTTCCATATTGTGAAAGATAATGTTATGCTGAGTAAAATGATACCCAACATGTCACTCTTCAAAATTGCGTCCGCTCCCGGAATGGCGACAAACTTTGCAACTTAAAAATTTCCATTGGCGATGTTTAGGAGGTCTAGTACTAGAATTGTTGCTCTCACTCTAATGATCGCGGCGATAGCTCACATGTGTGGTTTGAACACCATTTTCATATGTGGGCGGGACTTGCGTTTGCGGTCACTTCTGCGCACGAGCTCGCGGGGACGGGGCAATTTAAATTTTTTTTTTAATTATTTATTTTGCTTTTTACTTTTTATTTTTACACTGTTCTTTTAACCACCTCCTATCCGCGCTATAGCCGAATGACGGCTACAGTGCGGCTCTAAAATGCCGGGAGGACGTCAACAGACGTCCTCCCATTTGACTCGTGCTGGGCGTGCTCCCGCGGGTGCGAGCGGTGCGTGCACGTGCCGCCGCACGCTGCGGGAGCGTGCCCGCGGGTCGGGCGGACCCGATGTCTGCCGGAGACCCGCGATCTCCTCACAGAAAGGAGGAACGGGGAACCGCCAAAGTAAACACGGCGGTTCCCCGTTCTGTGAGGGGGGGCATGCCAGATCTACTGATCCCTGTCACTGGGATCAGTTAGATCTGTCATGCCCCTGTCAACCCCGCCCCCCCACAGTTAGAACACACCCAGGGAACATTTTTAACCCCTTCACTGCCCCCTGCAGGTTAACCCCTTCACTGACAATGACATTTATACAGTAATCAGTGGACATTTAAATTCCTGATCGCTGTATAAATGTCATTGGTCCCAAAAAAGTGTCAAAAACGTCCGACATGTCCGCTGCAATATCGCAGTCCCGATAAAAATCGCAGATCGCAGCCATTATCAGTAAAAAAAATAAAATAATAAAAACGCCATAAATCAATGTCCATAGTTTGTAGTCGCTATAACTTTTGCGCAACCCAATCAATAAACGCTGATTGCGATTTTTTTAGCCAAAAATATGTACAAGAATATATATCGGCCAAAACTGATGAATACATTTGTTTTTTTATTTTTGGATATTTATTATAGCAAAAAGTAAAAAATATTGTTTGTTTTTCAAAATTGTCGCTCTTTTTTTGTTTATATAGCGGCAATCAGAAATTACGCAGAGACGATCAAATACCACCAAAAGAAAGCTCTATTTGTGTGAAAAAAAGGACGCCAATTTTGTTTGGGTACAACGTCGCACGACCGCGCAATTGTCATTCAGAGAGCGACAGCGCTGAAAACTGAAAATTGGTCCGGGCAGGAGGGGGGTTTAAGTGCCCAGTAAGGAAGTGGTTAAAAAAAAAAATTGATCACTTTTATTCCTATTACAAGAAATGTAAACATTCCTTGTAATAGAAAAAAGCATGACAGGTCCTCTTAAATATGAGATCTGGGGTCAAAAAGACCTCAGATCTCATATTTATACAAAAATGCAAAAAAAAAAATAAAAAAATAAAAAAAAATGACAGCCCAAAAAAAAATGGGCCCTTTAAGACCGTTGGGGGCGGAAGTGACGTGTGACATCATTTCCACCCTGCCGTGTTATGGAGCCGAGTGAGCGGCTGTAGCCGCTCACTCGGCTCACGATTACTGGGCGGGAGAGGATCCGATCATCTCCGCCGCTGCCGACCCACCCACCAATTTATTGGTGGGTGGGTGCTAGAGGAGATTTTTGTTTGATAGAGTACATTTTGTTTGCTAAGCAAAGTGCCTCATATAAAACCTAAGCAATTTTTTTGTATGTTAGGTGGGCATTTGCAGTCATTTTTGCAAGTGCAGTGCACTTACAACTGCTTGTGTGTCAGGGACACTACTTTAATTGTGTTCTGTTAGTTCAGTTGGCAACATTTTGGCATATTTAAATACTGCTTTTACGTTGCAGTTAGACTAATTACATTTTTTTTGTGCAAAATATTACACTTGCGGCCAGCGGGGCATTTCTTGCACAAAATTAAAAAGTGCGTCTACATTGCTGGTTTAAAAAAAAAATATTCTAAATACTACATTTGCGGCCAGCGGTGCATTTCTTGCACAAAAATAAAAAGTGTGTCTACATTGCTGGTTTAAAAAAAAAGAATAATAAATAGTGCTACATAGTATATTTGCACCTTGCTGTGCATTTCTTTCACAAAATTAAAAAGTGCGTTGATATTGCTGGTTTAAAAAATAAATAAAAAATAGTGCTACATAGTACATTTGCACCTTGCTGTGCATTTCTTGCACAAAATTAAAAAGTGCATCTACTTTGCTGGTTTAAAAAAAAAGAATAATAAATAGTGCTACATAGTACATTTGCACCATGCTGTGCATTTCTTGCACAAAATTAAAAAGTGCATCGACATTGCTGGTTTAAAAAAAAAAAAAATAGCGCTACATAGTACATTTGCACCTTGCTGTGCATTTCTTGCACAAAATTAAAAAGTGCGTCGACATTGCCATTTAAAAAATAATATACATTTGTGCTAAATAGTACATTTGCATCCAGAATGAGGAGAGTATCAAATAAGGGACGTGTCGTGGTGTTGCTGGTGCTGCTGGTGTTGGTGGTGTTGGTGAAGCTCCTGTTGCAAGGAAGGATGTGATCGATCTGTGCCAGCTACACACACAAGTGAAACACCTTCCTCAGGTGCGAGTAGCCGACAGAACCTTCAACATTATATGGTAGGCCCGAATGCCGCTAAACGAATGGTGAGGCCAGAACAAGTACAGGCGATAGTAGATTGGGTGGCTGACAATACCTCCAGTTCCTTCACATTATCTCCCACCCGGTCCCTTGCTGAAAGCTCAGAGTTGGCACCTGAAACCCATGGCCATCTGTCTTTCACCTCAGCCCCTTGTAAATCAACCAAGCAGTCTGAGCCCCAAGTCATGCAGCAGTCTCTTTATTTTTTTATGTGATTTTAAGATATTTCCCTATCCACATTTGTTTGCAGGGCACTTGTCCTACTCTTCTTACCCCCATTTTGCTTCCTTTTGCAGCCCTTTCCAGGACTTTTTTAGAGCCATTTTAGTGCCCAAAAGTTCGGGTCACCATTGACTTCAATGGGGTTTAGGGTTCGGGGTCAAGTTCGGGTCAAGTTCGGGACCTAACTGGAACTTTTTCGCGAAGTTCGGCCGAACCCGAACATCCAGGTGTCTGCTCAACTCTAATAGTTATTACTCCTGTTTTGTACTCACTCCAACATGGTGAACATATACATCTTTAGAAGACCGGTAGCGGAGACCCACATGTACATCTCTCGACTGAGGAGAGTGACTCCCTTTTATCTCCTCCTTGTTTTTCCCATCCTCAGTGGAACAAATCTTCTGTAGAAAGCAGTAACTTTCTATCCTCCTGTTGCTGTTTCCTTAGTTCTGGGTGAAAGCTTGTGAGAGTTGGGTTTACAAGCCAGGTGGGGGGTACCTATTACTTTTGGGGACAATGTTCATGGATTTCTGTTTTTTTTTTGTTTTTTCTTTTTTGTATTTTTTCTCTTTTTTTCCCTCTAAAAGCGACTGATAAGATCTGCTGGTGGGGAGGGTGTAGAGGACGACTGCTGCACCCGGTATTGTTTTCCCGTTCTATTACTGTTATATTTTTTTTGAATGCTAAATGTCTTTAGAATCATTAACGGTATTGTCATGGAACGTTAGAGGCCTTAATGCCAAAATTAAAAGGTCACTGGTACTCAACTTTATACAGAAGCACAGACCACATATGATTTTCCTACAAGAAACTCACATGACTGGATCTAAAGTTCTAACACTTAAAAGGGCGTTTGTAGCTCATACCTTCCATTCCACCTATTCCAATTATGCTAGGGGGGGGGGGTTACGATTATATTAAAGCGCTTTGTTGTACCATTAGGTCTATACATACAGATCCCTTTGGTAGATATGTTATAGCCATTATTCTGATTGATTGATTAAGTATTCATGTTACTCAGCCACTTTCCATTCCATCTCTAGAATCAATATGTGTCTAGTAACCCCTGAAATACTCCCCCGAGTGATGAATATTAAGTACTTACCTAGAGCGATCTAGGAACGTTCTCCCTTGCTCATTAGGTTCAGTCTCCTGTCCTGAATGGTTATAAGGTATGGAGGTTAAGCCCCTTGTGGTTGTCAGAAGAAATATTCACTTTGATGACAGCTAAGGAAATACCTCATTACTGATCGATAAATACAGAGGGTACCACTAAGGTGGTTGCTTGGGATGCCATTGTAAAATGATGTCGGCAGGAACTGCTTGTCGATCCGGGTGGACGTCATATGACGTCCACCGCTTCTCGCCGCTACTGCACAGATCACGGATCGCTCATCTGCCGGGGGGTTGTGTCCCCCCCAGATCGGGGTAAAGAGCCAATAAAATTGTCTCTTTACCCCGTGACCGGCTGTGTCCAATCACCTGCCCATCAGAGTACCTGTCACCTGTCCATCAACGTACCCGTGTACCTGTCACCTGTCCATCAAAGTACCCGAGTACCTGTCACCTGCCCATCAAAGTACCCGAGTACCTATCACCTGCCCATCAAAGTACCCGAGTAC
This sequence comes from Glandirana rugosa, assembly GCA_018402905.1. Classification (NCBI taxonomy): domain Eukaryota; kingdom Metazoa; phylum Chordata; class Amphibia; order Anura; family Ranidae; genus Glandirana; species Glandirana rugosa. Next base: position 320,426 of record BLSH010378483.1, on the reverse strand, counting down.
TTGTCACCTGTCCATCAGAGTACCCGAGTACCTGTCACCTGTCCATCAGAGTACCCGAGTACCTGTCACCAACCCATCAAAGTACCCGAGTACCTGTCACCTGCCCATCTGAGTACCCGTGTATCTGTCACCTGCCCATCAGAGTACCCGAGTACCTGTCACCAGCCCATCAGAGTACCCGAGTACCTGTCACCAGACCATCGGAGTACCCGAGTACCTGTCACCTGTCCATCAGAGTACCCGAGTACCTGTCACCTGCCCATCAGAATATCCGAGTACCTGTCACCTGCCCATCAGAGTATCCGAGTACCTGTCACCAGCCCATCAGCGTACCTGAGTACTTGTCACCAGCCCACCTGAGTACCCGAGTACCTGTCACCTGCCCACCTGAGTACCCAAGTACCTGTCACCTGCCCATCAGAGTACCCGAGTACCTCTCACCAGCCCATCAGAGTACCTGAGTACCTGTCACCTGCCTTTCAGATTACCCGAGTACCTGTCACCAACCCATCTAAGTAACCGAGTACCTATCTGCAGCCCATCAGAGTACCCAAGTACCTTTTACCAATCCATCAGATTACCCGAGTACCTGTCTCCAGCCCATCAAAGTACCCAAGTACCTATTTGCAGCCCATCCAAATGCCTGAGTACCTATCTGCAGACCATTAGAGTACCCGAGTACCTATTTGCAGCTCATGCCTCATAGAATATACCTTGGGCGTTTGCGTTCCAAAATGGGGTCATTTTGGGGGTAATTCCACTGTCCTGGTGCCCGGGGCCTTCAAAAGTGTGATAGGTATGAATGAAATTTTATGTGTAATTTATGCTCCTAGAACGCCTGATGGTGCTCCCTGCATGTTCGGCCTCTGTATGTGGCTAGGGTGTGAAAAAGTCTCACACATGTGGTATCGCCATACTCGGGACGAGTAGCAGAATATATTTTGGGGGGTAATTTTTGCTATGTACATGCTATGTGTTAGAAATATCTTATAAATTGACCACTTTGTGTAAAAATAAAAGCGTTTTCATTTTCTTTCCACGTTTTTCGAAGACTTGTGAAAAAAAATGAACCATTCAAAAGATTCATAATGCCTCATAGAATATACGTTGGGGTGTTTGTTTTCCAAAATGGGGTAATTTTGTGGGCAATTCCATTGTCCTGGTGCTCCAGGGCCTTCAAACTTTTAATGGCTCTTTAGGAAATTAGATGTGAAATTTCTGCTCCTAAAATGCCTGACGGTGCTCCCTGCATGTTGGACTTCTCTATGTGGCCAGGCTGTGTAAAAGTCTCACACATGTGGTATCGCCATACTCGGGATGAGTAGCAGAATATATTTTGGGGTGTAATTGGAAGTATGCATATGCTGTGTGTGAGAAATAACTTGTTGTTTTGACAATTTTGTGCAAAAAAAAAAAAAATTAATTTCTTAATTTTCCAAAGCATTGTGGGAAAAAAGTACAACTTCAAAAAACTCGCCATGCCTCTTGCTAAATACCTTGGAATGTTTACTTTTCAAAATGGGGTCATTTGGGTGGTATTTGTACTTTCCTGACATTTCAGGGCCTCAAGAAATGAGATAGGCCATCAGTGCATCAGGTGTGATCAATTTTCAATGATTTGCACCATAGTTTGTAGACTCTATAACTTTCACACAGTCCAAATAATATACACTTATTTGGGTTATTTTTACCAAAGATAGGTAGCAGTATAGGTTTTGGCCAAAATTTATGGACAAAAATTACTTATTTGCAAAATTTTATCACAGAAACTAAAAAAAAGTGTTTTTTTTTCAAAATTTTCGCACTTTTTTCAATTATGTCGCAAAAAATAAAAAACCCAGAGGTTCTTAAATACCACCAAATGAAAGCTCTATTTGTGTGAAAAAAATTATAAAATATTTTGTTTGGGTGCATTGCAGCATGAGAGAGTAATTGTCATTCAAAGTGTGAGAGCGCTGAAAGCTGAAAAAAATACTCTGAGGAAGACCTACTTCATTATTTGGAGACTATCCCATTGAAAGGTCTGTCGGAAGAAGAGGCCACCTTCCTAGACTCACCCATTACTGAGGATGAAATTGGCAAAGCCATAGCCACCTTTGCTGCAAATAAGATACCAGGGTTATATGGTTATATGATTGAATGGCACTGCACATACTCTGAATATCTTACCCCCAACTGCTAACAATGTACCTGGAGGCCTTGAGCAGAATATTTTACCACCCTCCCTATGGGAGGCGCTGATTGTTCTGATGCCAAAGCCAAACACTAAATTCTGTGAATCCTACCATCCAATATCCCTGATTAATGTGGACATAATAATATTAGCAAAAGTACTGGCCAGACGATTGAATACGATCATTACCAATGTCATACACCCTGATCAAATCGATCCACGACCATAATTCTCCGCTGACTTTTTACTAATTTGCAGGTCCCCCTAAAAAAGTGTTAAAAGTATCCCATCTGTCCACCGCAATGTTGCAGTCCCACTAAAAATTGCAGATCACCACCATTACTAGTAAAAAAAAAAAATAATAATAAATGCCATAAATCTATCTCTTATTTTGTAACTTTTGCGCAAACCAATCAATATATACTAATTGGGATTTTTTTTCCAAAAATATGCAGAAGAATACATATTGGCCTAAACTGGGGAAGAAATTTGTTTTATTTTTTCAAAATTGTCGCTCTTTTTTTGTTTATAGCGCAAAAAATAAAAACCACAGAGGTGATTAAATACCACCAAAAGAAAGCTCTATTTGTGGGAAAAAAGGGACATCAATTTTGTTTGGGTACAATGTCACACAACTGCGCAATTGTCAGTTAAAGCAACGCAGTGCCATATCGCAAAAAATGGCCTGGTCAGGAAGTGGGTAAATTACTGGGGCCTTTTTGCATATTGAGATGTCCAGTATATATCTAAGGTGTATGGAGATTTGTATATGAATAGACTTTTTTGGATTGTTTTATTATAAGAAATAATATTATTGATTGTAATCAGTGTACAAAAGTTCCCGTGCCACAGTATAGTGATATGTTCCCGCAGCTGCTGGTATATCCTCTCCTCAATGGGGGGGGGGGGGGGGTTATTGAGATAAATACCAAGATCCTTTCCTGTAGTAACACTGTAACATGGGTTTGTTTTAACTACAGGGAAAAAAGGGTGTTTATCTCGAAAGAAAACCACCATAAATTAGTGGAGACACCAAAAATAAAAAACGCGATATTTGTTTTTTTCTCGCTGTTAAAACTTTTTTATTTTGTTTAAAGAAGGGGTCAAATCCGGTTATACATAAGAAGACGTATAAAAACCTTTTTTTTAGG
>BLSH010378483.1:264897-295503 GCA_018402905.1 Glandirana rugosa | reverse complement strand
ACCTCCATACACTCCATACCCCTCTCCCTGCACATACTACCCACCTCCATACACACCACACTCCTCTCCTGTACATACGACCCACCTCCTTACCCCTCTCCCTGCACATACTACCCACCTCCATACACACCTCACTCCTCTCCTGCACATACTACCCACCTCCATACACACCGCACTCCTCTCCTGTACATACTACCCACCTCCATACACTCCATACCCCTCTCCCTGCACATACTACTCACCTCCATACACTCTGCACTCCTCTCCTGCACATAGTACCCACCGCCATACAATCTGAACTCCTCTCCTGCACACACTACCCACCGCCATACATTCTGCACTGTACAATCCCTATTTAACATTTCTGCATTCTGCACTATGTAAGTCATCACAGACTCTATTAAACCACACCCCTTTAGCCGCGCCCAATATTTAGTGCATTTTAAGCCACATCCATTTTTCCTGCGCCGCGTGTGCCACATTTTTTGTCCATGACTGGGGCCCGCTCTTTATCTTGCACACGGGCCCACTCATTTCAAGATACGCCCCTGGTTCTAAGAAATTTTCTAGCAAAAAAAAAAAAGATTTTTACATGTATGTGAGAAGTGTCAGAATAGGCCTGGTCTTAAAGTGGTTAAAAGCCTTAACACTGTGAATTAATATCTTCACACCATCCATGGCTAGCAAATACTTTAGATAAATATAATAAAGCCTTGGGTTTTTTGAAAACATTATATGTGTTACTTACATTTACAGTATAAATGCAATAGCACGTTGATCCAGAGAGTTGGCTACCTGCATACAGACCTGCAAGCAGGAAGGGAATATTTTTCCTCTTAAAGCAAATTATATAATACTCCTTCCTTTGGATGAAACAGGGTTTTAAAATTCTAATTCTGAACAAAACGAGTAATGATTTTTTTCAACCCAGCTAACTGTAACTCTTGATGATCTCTAAGACCCCTTTCACACCAAGGCATTTTTCAGGCGTTTTTGCTCTAAAATTAGCACATAAAAAGCGCACCAAAAACGCTTTCACACCGAAGCATTGCGCTTGCTAGGCGTTGCTAAAAGTTCTGCAAGCAGCATCTTTTAAGTTTGTTTTGTGTGGTCAAAATAACTCTTCAAAACGCCCATGTCCATTGAAAGTAATGGTTAAGCGCTTGAAAAATGCTTGAAAAGCACATGAAATATGTACTGAGGCTGTGGAAAGGTCACAGGATTGAAACACAAACACTTAAAAAACGCCATTAGAAGGGCGCTATTTATAGCACTAGCGATTCAAAAGCGCGGCAAAAACACACTCTAAAATCATGGCGTTTTACAGGATTTTACAGGCTTTTTTCCAATGCCTTGGTGTGAAAGGAGCCTATGTGTATGAAGAAGCATTTCCGAACAAAAGAGATTTATTGTCTCTTAACAAGAACTGGGGGAGAGAGGGTTTAGGGCCAGGACACCCTTAGGCATATGCAATAGCAATTAGCAGACTCCGAGACAAAAAGAATAGGCAGACAGCTATACAGTTGGAGGGCCTTTAAACTGAATGCAGTAGCTGTATTTGTAGAACTGCTGTCTCCTATGGCAACTGAACTCTCAAACTTCAATGTAGATCTGTACACATAACTCTGTGTTCCATTGCAGATCTTCTACACATCTCACAGTATCCTACTGTAGATCTTCACTCACTGAACTCCCAGTCTCTTACTATACTTCAAGATTCCAGCCGCCGCTGGATCCCCTGAGCTCTTCCACAGCTAACCCGCTGTATAATCCTCACTGGGTCCCTGGCTTGGCGCACTGCTGAAGCTTTCCCACTTTTTCACCATCCCCGGCTAGTGAATAAGACTGCTCTGGTACTTCTTCAGACTTCCATGAACTGGCCTCTGATAACAGAGTGGCGACTAGATCCCCTTTATCTCTGACCTTGTTCCTCACTTGCTTCTGGTAACAGGAGTGGTCGTCCCATGTGGCAACTGCTTCTCCCTCACTGCTGGCAACACTCGGTTCCCTGTTCGGCTGAACCTCTGTAACAACAGGCTCCCCTCGGGCTGAGCCTCTGCAACTCGGTTGGACTTCAGGCGAAAGCCCCAACCCTGCAATGCTTCTCTCAAACCTGGATAGGCCTCAGGCAGCCTAGGAGCCAGGTGCTCCTGGGATAGGTCTCAGGCTTTTGGCCTAGCAACCCAGAGCTTTGTAACAAACATCCACCCAGACAGCCGTCCAGGTGGCACAGAACCCAGATAACCTGACTCCTCTCAAATAAATAAGATCTCGCAGCAGGTCAAAGGGACGAAGAAAACCCCTGCCAATTGGCTGAAACAACCTATCCACTGAATTCGCTATGCCCTTGTCATTCTAATGCCATAGGCAACAATGCCACCTAGTGACAGAAGAGAGAGGTGCATCAAATCCAGAGTTAGGGAAAATCAGTGGATTCCTTAGCAATCAGCCAGGCTAACAGACTAAATTTGTTAGCAACCCTGCTTAACACCAGGGTACTGCATAGACATTTCAAACATTAAGAGCCCTTTCACACTGACCCATGTGAAAAATGTAGATAAAATGCCTAGCGCTGCAGCGGGTTTTAGGGCATTTTTGAAGTACTTTTAAAGCATGGACACTAGCTATAACCCCACCTCCGTACATCATTTCCTGTGCACTTCCTTTATCTCGTGGAGGGGAGAGAAATGAACAAAGAAGATGGAGTTTGCAGAGCTGTTTCTGCTATTTGTTCTACTCTATTGGAAACATACCCTGAACCAAAGACATGTACATCACTATTGGGTTCATCCCATCCTCCAAGCACACACCACAAGAGGACAATTCATGTTGTTATATCAAGATTTGAGACTGCACCCTGAAAACTTCAGAAACTACACACGGATGAGAATAGCAATGTAAGAGAAAACATTTTAATCGCAATTCCACTAACCCTAATCTGATTTCCAATCTCTTTAACTCTAATATAATCTATCCCTAATCCCAGTCCCTATCCCCCTAACCCTAATCCCAATCCCCTTAATCTCAGTCCCTATCCCCCCTAACCCTAATCCCAGTCCCAATCCCCCTAATCTCAGTCCCTATCCTCCATAACCCTAATCCCAGTCCCATTCCCCCAATCTCAGTCCCTATCCCCCTAACCCCAATACCAGTCCCAATCCCCCTAACCCAGATCCCAAGGCCCCCCTGATCCTAGTCCCAATAGTCACCATCCTCTATTTCAAACCCTAATCCCAGTGCTGATGTGTTAGCATAGGGTCAGGATAAGCATGCACTGGATTAGCATATTGTTCATTGCATAGAGTAGGGTTAGCATATGTTGTTGGATATGTAGTGTAACCAACTGATCGATTTCCTTTTCCAGATATGATTTTCTCCTTGATCTGTTGACATCTCCCTTGTTGAGACAGGATACCAATTGCAGGCATGCAACCTCTCCATGTGAACGTTTGCTTATAACACTCAAGTAAGTTTCCAATCATGAACACCTATTATCAAAAATTAAACACAAAAATTGTTCAAATTTCAATATATTTTTATTGCAATACAATTTCTGTAAAAATTACAACCTTTAAACAATGTGCTTACAGTAACAAAATAAAAAACATCATACATTTTGACTTGTAGGCCTCATGTGTGAATGTGTAGCAGGTGCGCTAAATTTAGTGTTATCAGTCTCATTTTCAAAAAAATGTTATGGCACCTCATTACAACAAACTCTCCTAAGATGTGAAAAAAAAATATTGCTCTCCATACAGATGTCACAGGCTATATAAAGCTTGCCAATACCCTGAAACTGAGCTGCAGCAGAGTGGACTCAGGTCCACTCAACTGGTTCAGGTAGTGTCAAGTGTGTGTGGAGGCTAACAGGTGAGGAGTACAAAGACAAGTGTGTCTTGCCTACAGGTAAGCGTGGTGATTGTAGTGTCATAGTCTGGGGCTGCATGAGTGCTGCTGGCACTTGGGGGGGGGCTACAATTTTTGAGGGAACCATTAAAGCCAATATGTACAGTGACATAATGAAGCAGAGCATGATCCCCTCCAAGAAGACCCATTCCATGCAGCTCATGGTAAAGATGATAAACTGCCCAAGCATGACTCTAGACCTAAAACCATATTGATAATTTGTGGGGCATCTTCAAGGGTGGAGGAAGGTAAAGTATCTAACCAACAACAAGTCTGTGATGTCTTCTTGGAGGAGTTTAGAGAACTTCAGTCTAACTGTGAAACTGTTGTAAACTAAATGCCCAAAAGGGTTGAGGAACTGCTGTAAAAATACTGTGGAAAAATGCTATTAGGCAACACCAATTTATAGGTCATGGCATTTAAGGACTGAATTCATGCCTATTCCAAACAAAGACAAATGGGAAATTGTTGCACGGTGTTTCTGGAGGAAAACTAACTTTTCTAACTGCCTAGGCACTATAGATGGCAAGCACATAAGGGTAATAAAACCTTGTCACAGCGGAAGCAGATACTTTAACTATAAAAAGTATTTTTCAGTTGTGCTCATGGCTGTCGTCGATGTAGATTATAAATTCCTATTTGAGAATTGTTCAGACTCAATGGTCTTTCAAAATTCTAAATTTGGAATGCGTCTTGCTGCAAATCAGCTAGACCTACCGGATAACCGTCCTTTGACTGGGACAGAACATCTGGATATGCCTTATTGTTTTGTGGCAGCCAAGGCTTTCGCAATCAACGAACACCTCAAGAAGCCATACTCACAGCGAAATCTCGACTTGTGTAAGAGAATATTCGAATATCATCTTTGTCATGCAAAAAAAGGTCACTCCAGTCAGGAATATGTGTTTCTTCAATGGCATTCCATGCTAGGCTCTTCTCTGTTCTGTGGCTGCAATATTCGTTCCTGAGGTCCCAGAGTTCAGGGTGTCCCCTCATCAAGTTGATGAACTGCTCAGGCTCAATTGTTGCTCCTATGGCTCTTGCTGGTCTTGCCAAAACTTCAGACAGGGCTTGCTGGGCTTGCTCAGGGCTTTTATCAGACATAGCTGCACACCAGTCTCTCTCTCTCTCTCTCCTCTACTCGTCTCAACAGGATTTCCTGGTTTCCCATAATACTACACTGCACTGCGATCATGTGACCTTTCCACAGCTTAGGGCAGTTTTTGGGCACTTTTAATATGCTTTTAAAGCGCTACCCATTATTTTCAATGGAGTTGGGCATTTTTGAAGCCCTTTTTACACCGTCCAAAACTTGCCTCAAATATGCTGCTTGCAGGAGATTTCCCGCCGCCGCGCCAGCGCAACGTCCTAGTGTGAAAGCATCCATTGAGATGCATAGGAGGCAGTTTTTAAGAGGTTTTTAAGCACTATTTTTAGCGTGAAAATGCTCCTAAAGTGCCCCAGTGTGAAAGGGGTCTAAAAAGTAATTTACAATTCAAAATACAGTTCATTTGAAGAAAAGTCGTTTCCAGGTAATGCCCACCTGATCTGTTGTAAAAACATATACAATCTCTTCCTGCTGTCCTTTTTGCTTTATGTGTGAGGGTTAATCAGTGGTTTAGGTTAAACCTGTTGGGGTGGAAGATAATAGTAGGGAAGAAAAAAAAAGTAGGGGATGTGGAGCACTGGGATGCAAAACAAAAAAAAACAGGGCAAGGAGTAAAACAGCTGTAGGAAGTGAGGGAGGGAGGTGTAGGAAGAATGAATGGAGAGGGTGGAGGGGAATGAGCAGGTCAGATCCCACTCAGCTGCAACCCCTGCACAGAGACTTAAAGTGGATGTAAACCCTCACATATACCCAGTGAAGTGAACAGCCTTAGATGATACACAAATGAGACAAATCTCCTTACATAAGTCTTACATGTATATCTGCTGTCTTCATCTGTATATATCCTTTAGAAAGTGCTCTTCGTGTTAGCATTTTTTCTCTTCCTGATTAGAATTGCATGAAGCCTAGGCATACAGCCAAGACAGCTGATTGGAGGAAAGGCACACACCCCCTCTCCTCATAGGTAGAGACTCTCAGCTCTCTATTTTGTTTAGTTCAGGACACTGCTAATCTATTTATAGCTCCCTCCCCAACTCCAAACTCCAGTGGCTTTTGTCATATGTGACAGAGAACTAGTGAGGCTGATAACAGAGGAACTGAGCAAAAGACAGCTATAGGACTTAGTGCTTTGAAGATAGATAATAAATCACTTCAGATCTATGTGACCAGCTCAAATTTCATGAATCAGGTTTACATTCCACTTTAAGTTACAAATACCAACATGTGTTCTTTTGCGGTGGTAAACCTTACCCAGGCATATTATATTGACTGAAATGTGTAATGTTTACTGAAGGGAGAAAGATGAGTCCTCCATAAGCATGGTTTCATTTCATCCTACTGAACCACATATTTATAGTTTGCTTCCACAGTGCTATCACACACACTGTAGTGCTAATTACCTCCCGGATCCAGCTGTTGTAATGACACGGCTGGACAGCACCCTTACTAGGCAGGTAGATGTACCTGCATGTCCTTTTAATAAAGAGGGGGGAATTTTGGGACTTTAAATGAGGCCCATGACGTGTAAGTCATAGTGCCTCCATCCCTATTTCTAGCGAAAAACAAAGGAGAGTTTGGGGCTTTGAGTGAGGCATGCAGTTGAAGAACAAACAGGAAACACAAAATCTGTAAAAAAAAGTATTTTATTAAATAATTCCATCAATATCATCAAAGGTCACAGACACATGAAATGGAATGTCTGAAAAAAAGGGGGGAATGACCACATATTGGTCCTGAGAGTGAAGAGTGGTATAAAGGATTGGTGGTGGAGGGGGGATAAGTGAGCCAACACCAGGTAGGAAGTAGGAACAGAAACAGAGTGATCTGGCTGGGTAACAAATAATGAATGGTGTGCAGGTAGTAAGGGAGTTGTATGCCACAACTATGCATTTAGAACTTAGAGCTCCACCAAGCTATCTGTACCATCATGTCTGACTTCAGCTTTACATATATTGTCACTACTTTTACACTTGGCTACAAAGGATTTAATGATTTTGGTATTTGACATGCTGCTAGCTACTATTTTTTTTTACTGTGTCCCTGTAGGGATGTGTGTTTATATATGAATTCACCATGTGTGTATATATGTGAAATTACTTTTACATCCACGTTTCATGTGTATGTGACCTTTGATGATATTGATGGAATTAAGTAATAAAACACTTTTTTACAGATTTTTTTGTTTCCTGCTTGTTCTTCAACTGCATGCCTCACTCAAAGTCCTAAACTCTCCTTTGTATTTTTGGTTTTCTGCATGTCCTTTTAGTTCCACTTTGTATGAGGGTCTGGACTATTTACATTGGCTAGCTCTTCCCTTACCCTCACTATGGAGGAAGTGGAGGAGAAGGATTTCACAAATTAATCTGTTCATTAAATCCCGTCTGCAGCAAAGGAAGGAGTGATCACAGGTGGAAGGATCACAGGTTGTAATGACACGGCTGGACAGCACCCTTACTAGTCAGGTAGATGTACCTGCATGTCTTTTTAGTTCCACTTTGTATGAGGGTCCGGACTGTTTACATTGACAAGCTCTCTCCCCTTACTCTCACCAAGGAGGTAGTGGAGGAGAAGGATTTCACAAATTAATCTGTTCATTAAATCCTCTGTCTGCAGCAAAGGAAGGAGTGATCACAGGTGGAAGGAAAGAAAGAGGAGTGTTTAAAGGGCCAATGATCACGTATGCTGTGGGATTGGTTTGGGGGGATAAAAAGTTCCAATAACAAAGCAATGATGGGGAGGAGGAAGAGGGTTAAAATGCCACTTGCCACAAATGTTATTGTTTTGGGGGGCAAAATACCACTGTCCACTGTGGTGGGAATGTTAAGGAGGGAAAGTTTAAAGTACCGCTGACCACCAATGATGGGGATGGTTGCTTGACACACACTGATATGCCTTAGGGTTTTTCAATATTTTAATGGGCTACACTGCCCAGCTGATAATACAGACAGTAATGTCCTTTAAATAGGCATAAATGGTGCCAAAAGAGAAGAGTTGGTTAAGCAAATCACTGCTAACAGAAATAAGATGTTTGGCTAGACTTTTTCCTAGATGGCTATGATACTAACTGAATACAGAGGCATAGTATAGATTAGTATAGTTCAAGACAGTCTTCACACTAGATGCTTACCTATCCTTCTAGTTCTGAAAATGTCTAACTGGCCAAGAGACAATGTGTATTGTTGGCCACCTTTGGGACCTGGGTGTTGGTTGGAGTGCTGAATGACTAGTAAAAAAAAAATTCTGGTGGCCACAGAGCCCCCCTCTCTGGTCTTGAAGACTCGAGCAAACCCTTCAATGTGATAAACGGGTCCTCAGACTCTCACATTGCATCCTGGAACATTCACATCCCCTGTCCTCCCTTGGATTCTGCATCAAACACCAACACACACAGTTTGCTGTTTTACTTCTATCCCTAGGAGAAGTATTAGAGGTATGTACAGACATAGGGGTTGATTTAGTAAAGGCAAATAGACTGTGCACTTTGCAAAGCATAGTTGCACTCTGCAAGTGCAGGTGCTCCAGAGCTTAGTAAATGAGCAGAAGCTCTGTTGACTTCCATTATCCAATCCTGTGCAAGCAAAAATGCTCTTTTTTTATTTTCCTTGCACACGATTGGGTATTCTTTGCCAACTGAAGCTTTACCTCATTTACTAAGCTTTGGAGCAACTGTGCTTCCTGCGCACAACTGTGCTTTTCAAAGTGCACAGTCTATTTTCCTTTAGTAAATCAACCCCTTGTCTCTCAATCCAACATTATCCTTTTGAATATAGTGTAGTCCCTCTTTTCCAATGTAAGTCAGTGTAGTAGTGACCAAAAACAGCAGGGATTGATCAAACCTGTTTCAGCAATGCCACAGGGGGTATATCCATTTTAGGATTATTAGCCAGTGACAGGTGCAGCAACCACAAATCTCATCCTCTTACCCCTTGTGTCGCCCTTCACATGTGCCTCCTTCAGGCACCTCTCTCTTCACTTTCCACATCTCTAGCCACTTCATCAAGCCAATCACAGTCTTTCTCTATCCATTGAAACTCATGCAAGATGGCTGCCACCAAGGTTGGAGACACTCTATAGCTGAACATTGTTCATAGTCTCCTTCAAGATGGCCCCGGTACTTAGTCTTTAGCAAGAATAGAGAAACTTTTGCAACTGGTAGCAGTTGCTGTCCTGGCTATATTTATGTAACTGACACAAAAACTTTGGAGATGCAAGGAAAATTACTTTACATACCCCACACTTCAAGGATCTTGGCTTGCCCTGATTCGTTCAGCAAAATTCCAGTAAAATAAAACAGCTTCATCCCATTGTTTGGTTTGCTTGCCTGTAAGATTATTTGTAAAGATGTACAGGCATGCACAGATAAACACACATCAAAGAAGAAGCCTTGATGCATTTGGCACAAAAGGTTTAGTCATTAGACATGTGCAATTCGTTTCAGTCTGAATGTAAATTTAGATGAAGTTTTGGTTAATCTAAGATTCAGATGTATCCAAATTTCCGAATAACAATAGGAACATTTTTCATTGCCGGCATTCAAATTGTTCTGAATATATGGAATTCCTTAGAAAATGAATAAACGAAATGAAAGAAAACGAAACCAATTCAGAAATGAATCCACAAAACAAAATTAGTAATATAACAAATGTATCCAACACAAAACACATTTTTCCATTCTGCACATGTCTGTTAGTCATAAGGGAGCATATTTGCTCAATGATGTTCCTTAGGATCCCTGCCCACTTGTTTACAAACAGAAGCCAATGAGTATTTCATTTCATGTCATTTAGTGATGGTAGTAGTACCTCCCCAAAATGGCGGCTTACCAGCTGATGTTTGTGTACAAACATCAGCCTCAGATTTGGGTGAAAGGACTGGCCAAATTTGACCAGTTTGTTTTTCTGTTCATCGAACTCTGGTCCGGTACTTTTGAGTCAAACACATGTTCAATCTGAAGCTAAAGCTCATCCCTAGTCAGCATAAATTTCTTGCATGTCTCCAGTCTTGACTTCCATCTAGCAGCCATTTGACTTAGCCATAATGTACCTCATATGTAGGACTTATTCACTGCAGAAACATAATGATTTGCTGAGAGAAATAAACTAGAAAATTAAATCATTTTTCACTTTACAATAGGGAAATCAGTAAAAGTAAACTTCTAATTGGTTGTGCTGCACTTTAGACATCAACCTTCCTCTGTATTAACAAATAGGCAAATCATCACAATCTATATAGAGTGAATATAACACTTTCCAGTATCAGAAAAAAAGACAGATTTTGGAGAAGGAGGTCCCACTGTGTTGCTACACAGAGGTGGCCTCAGGCAGCAGTCTACTTTCAGTTTACAAAAGAAAACTATTGTAAAGAAGCTTAAAAATACATAAAGCGTTGTATTCATAGAAATTTTGATTTAAGTGGTACTGCAACTTTTTCCTGACTCTCAAACTGCTACATCATCATCTGTTCAGTAGCAGATTGAGGCAGAAACATGCTCTCTTGTGTTGATTTTAATTGGCTAATGGTGTGGCACTGTCAGCCTCCTCAATGGGAGATAGATTAAGGTTTGCAGAATAAAGACCTTTATTGTTCAGTGTGTGTTCCCACTATCCATCATATATCCAGTCACTGTAAGCAGAAGAAAACCCTCCTGTTGAGGGTGAGTTGGTAGAATGCATGGAGTAAAATCTGTAAAGATATATGCAGCATTGAATAAAACTAACAGAAGCAAGAATTCAAAAAGATACTTAGAAATAGTTGAGAAACTCAGTTATTGTCTACCTGGCTGGACAATACTCCAACAAAGCTATCCTTATTTAAAGAAAAATATGCAACATACATTAAAGATCCAACCACTTTATCTCTAGTGACAGATATTACACGAACCTTCACTGACAGTGGACTTTCCAAAGTCAGAGATTCAATGAAACATCTGCTCTTTATCAGAAACTCCAGAAAGGTGATATGGGATTTCCTTTTTGGCTCTCTCAAGTGTTAGCCTTTAGTTTGAAACAGCCGATGTATAGACAGAAGATGTAAGAGATGCATCAGACAAAGAAGTCCATCCAAAAGGCAATCAGGGTAAACTGCATAGACAAGAGGTTAGGTTGCACCACACTATCCAAGAGTGTGATTACAAATGTGTCCTAGTCAGAATACAAACAGGTTTCTCCCATCAAAAACATAGTGGAATCTGCCCACAGACACACGGGTAGGGCGTCCCACGTGTGACGCCCTACTGTGCCCTACATGTGTGTCTGTGGGCGGATTCCACTACCATACTGCTGTATTTAATGCACATGACTGTAATGCACACATAGGCCGTCCATCTGGATGGATGCTGCAGGAACCATATGGGATTTCAAGCTAAAAGTTTTTCTAGGTAAGCAGACTGGGACCATATCAGATATATGAACCCTGGCCGACCCTTCTTTGTAATTGTGTACTATTGAACTTTTCTTCTTCTTTATACTGAGTTGCTGGTTGTAACCAGCAACATACATTCTATTTGGAATACTTTGTAACACAAATTACCCTTAACCCATACAATGGGAAGACAATAAAAAGCATATCTAGCAATGACTACAGAGGTAAATGCAAGATTCTAATGCATGATAAAATAAGAATAAAATTAGATGGATAAAATAAAATATTAAAAAAGATGAAAGAAAAATTAATGATGTATATATAAAAAATAAATAAATAAATACATGTTTTATTAACCCACATACTTGTGGAAGACAAGTAAAAACCATCTAAAACATAAAAAACAATATAACCCAAAAAAAGCTTAATCTTTTACCAAATTAGACCAGACGCAAAGATTACAACAAGCAGTGGAAAATGTGACACAATTAGTTGTAAGTGAACGCTGTATAATATAATACTGACAATCACATGCAGCAACTCAGGAAGGGAGATAGAACAGGGTCTCACTACAACATGACAGAGTGGATATCCAACTCCTCATTCAAACCATGAGAAGAGAATGAATTGAGCTTATAAATCTACATGATATCTCTTTTGCATAACAACATAAATCTCTCGTTGCCTGTGAGGGACTCCTTGGGTATGTGCTCAATGGCTAATACTGTCAAAACTTTATAGTGGTGCTGTATGCTACTGTATGCTCATCTTTAGGGTTGAGCGAACCCGAACTGTAAAGTTTGGGTCCGAACCAAACTTTCAGGTGTCCGTGTCCCGAACCCGAACGTTTGAGAAAAAGTCCGGGTTCGGGTTCTGGGTTCTGGTATTTTATCACGCATGTTGAATAGCTGCAGGGCAGCCAATCAACAAGCGTTTCACTGGTTTTCCCTAGAAGCCATCACAGCCATGCCTACTAATGGCATGGCTGTGATTGGCCAGTGCATCATGTGACCCAGCCTCTATATGAGGCTGGAGTCACACTGCTGCATGTCACATGCTCTCGGGTTAGTGTAGGGAGAGGATGCTGCCGGCGCTGTGAGGGACAGATTGCAGATCTAATAACTAGGTAGAGATTACTACTACTGCTGTGAGGGACAGATTGCAGATCTAATAACTAAGTAGAGATTACTACTACTGCTTTGAGGGACAGATTGCAAATCTAATAACATCTCATCCTGCATTACAGAATGATCTGATTACAGAACGATCTCTCATCCTGCATTACAGAACGATCTGATTACAGAACAATCTGATACTGGATTAGGTAGAGATTACTACTGCTTTGAGGGACAGATTGCAGATCTAATAACATCTCCCATTTTTTTCCTTTTGCAGCCCTCTAGCACTTTCCAGGACTTTTTTAAGCCATTTTTGTGCCAAAAAGTTTGGGTCCCCATTGACTTCAATGGGGTTTGGGGTCTGGGGTCAAGTTTGGGTAACGTTTGGTACTGAACCCGAACGTTTCCACGAAGTTCGGCCGAACCACCGAACCCGAACATCCAGGTGTTCGCTCAACTCTACTCATCTTTTACCTTTTATGAAGCACCTGCGATGTTCCCCAACTCTGGTGCGAGGTGCACATGGTTCAGCCCACATAGAGTAGATTGCAGGGGCATTTCAAAATGTATATAACAAATTGGGTCAAACATGTGATAAATTATCTGATATAGAGTAGACATTCCCAAAGCAAATGAGGACTGACTTTGTGGAATGGATTGGCAGATGAAACAGCCTCTTTTGCTACACTGAAAAATGCTGACCCAATTGTCAAAGTAGCCTCTTATGTCTATCAATTTCCTACATTTAGTTTTTGAGATACTAGGTGCCACCATATTTTGCAATGTGCAGGCCCTTCTAAAAACCACCTTGGGTGCATCAGGAAGGTGAGGACCAAAAGTAGGGTTGGACTGAAGGATATGCCAGTGTTTCCTTATGACACTGGCAATCTAAAGTTGTTATTGAACCCTGTAATGAATCTCACACCCTGTGGGGGGTGAGTTCTTTTGGTCCTATTACTGGGACAGTCCTCCAAACAAGATTCAAATGCGTCTGTTAGGAGGTGTTTGGGATATCCCTTTTCCCTGAATTTATCAATCAATGTTTGACTCTGAAGTGTATAGTCCTGATGCTTTGAACAATTCCTCTTCAACCTGAGAAACTGGCCTTTTGGTATGTTGTTTCCCCATGCCGGATGTGGCAACTGGCATAGTGAAGATAGGAGTTACCACCAACTGACTTGGAATGATCAGCAAAAAAAGGGCCAAGGATAAATCCAAGGCAAATACCAAGTTCTACTTACCGGCCAGCCTGCAACCAACCAGATTAACCTTTCTAACAGTATGCGTTTAAAAACAGGGGTTTAGTTGCACAAATTTGCAAATGCATGCGTAAGTTACAGGCCCCGCCAAGGCAAACTGTGATCTGTAGTCCCTATCACTGACTTGTAAGAGACTCCACAGTGGGAGAGCATGCATTTATATAAGATAGGTGCAGGCAGATGGTCTGGAGGGGGCCCCACCCCTTGCTGAAAAGGCCAGTTATAGGTGTAGGCAGTGGTCATTGTTTGGTGACTTGGAATGATTCCTGATGATGATGGAACCAGCATCATGCAACAAATCAAGGTCCAAAAATCCAAATGGTCTGGGCCGATCAGTCCCAACTCAGTCCCAGGTCGTTGCTGTTGCAATTTGCAACAAAGGACAAAAACATATCTTTGTCACCACCACAGGAGCACATTGTCGATGTACCTCCCATAGTAAATGATATGTCTGAAGAAGGGATAGGGAAAATACTCCACCCACAACCCCATGGTGATGTTCGCATAACACAAGGCAAACCTAGAGCCCATTGCCATGCCCCTGGTCTGAAGATAGAATTTGCCTTGAAAAGAAAAATAGTGTTCCAAACAAAACTTCATACCCTCCACCAGAAATTGGGCCTGTGGGGAAATTGATTTGTGACTCTGTGCATAAAAAATAGTTTAATGCCCTAAGGCCCACCTCATGTGGAATAGAGGTGTAGAGTGAGCACACATCAAGAAATGCCCACATGCAATGACTATCCCACCAGAGCACCTCTTTGATACGACCTGAGTCCCTGATGTAAGAGGGAAGTTGTTGAATGATTGGCTGTAAAAAGCAATCAACATATTGGGACAAACTATAAAGTTATTGGTGCCTCCCACAATAGGTCTACCTTCCGTTTAAGATAGAAGGAAGGATTTGTGGGAAGGATTTGTGCACTTTTGGTAAATGGTACTGCAGGTGGTAGGTAGGAGGAAAAGTCGCTCCCTCTTATTAAGTACCTCATCCTTGCTGGCCTCATTAACAAGATCCCTAATATCAAGTTATAATTCGGGGAGGGTATCTTTTTTTTAAATCGAATAAGTTTTATTAGGAAGAAAAAGATGACAAAAGTACATGGTAAACTTACACTGACAGTTGGCCGCAGGCCTTAAATGCAAATAGGTATAACTATTACTTCAAAGAACATATTACAATACTAGCACCTCCAACCGTATTTAGTTGGTCTTATAACTTGAGTAACATGTCATCTCATGAATATTTTACTTTCCATAGAAAGTTCCTCCATACAATTATTTTCTAAACTATCGTTTGAACATCCTGGTATACTTGTACAATCAATTCCTTTCAGTAATGAAAACAAGTGGTAGAATATTTCTATGACATGTGGGTCAATAATCCAAACTTTAGCTCAATGCATCTACATTTGCAACAGCCTATTCATTATGAGTTGGGGAGGAGCAACTCCCAAGGTTGTTCAACCATCCTTGCCAAATTTTTTCAAATTTCCCGGGGGAGTTCTTATGTTTATATGTATTTTGTTCTCTTTAAAATGGAATTTACCAACTGGATCCATTGCGCACATGTTGGGACCTGTAGGGAGATCCAAAATCTCATAATTCATTTCCTTGCCAAATACAGCAGCCGTATCAGGGCCGTGTGTGTGTGTGTGTAGAGTACAGTTCATCTTGAAGACTGCCCAGCATGCACGTCATCCGATCCAGCTTTAATTGGACTTGATATGTAGTATTAATAGTAAGAATAACTCTGTTCTAATATCTCACAAGTTTGGGACACTTCCAGATCATGTGTATAAACTCCCCTGGGGCAAATGGGACTTTCTCGCCTACCCCATTAATGCAACTGCATCGGGGTCCTGTAGGCGCGGTGTAAAATAAACAGGTTTGATAGCTTATGAGCTGCTGAGACTGAAACTAATGGGCCAGCCTAAAGAATTTGTTCCCATTGTTCACCATCGATAGGGCCCACATCTGGTTCCCACTTCTCATGACAGGGTAATAAGTCAGGGGCTTGTATGTGTGTAAGCAGATGTGTATAGACTTTAGATAAAATGCCTTTCTTTTCTGGTTCACTAAAAATGGACTCAAGTAAAGAGGACTCTGCTAATCGCATTCCAGTCTGCCTGTTTTGGCTAACCATTGCATGGCATACTTGCATATATTGATATTGGCAGTTTTGTAATGGCGAAAAGTCTAACAATAGTTGATTGTAGGGTTTTAGTGCAGAATTAGGGGGAGGGTATCTTTAGACAATACCCTATGAGTATCAACATCTGAAAGGAGCCTATAGTATTCCTCAAGGAAGTCCTTAAGGTTTTGTATGACTAGGCAATCACCTTTGTCAGCTTGCTTAATTATGATACTCGGATGGTTCTCCAAAGAGCATAAGGCCTGATGTTCAGCATGAGTTAAATTTGGTATGGGACTGATTGTCACACATGTGAATAAGTGAAAAAGATCCCTGTAAGCAACCTGATAATATGTATCTAGATAGGGACCTTTAGACTGCGATGGATAGAAAGTGGAGGTAGGATGGAACTGGGTGTGTTCTATAGGTGGATCAAAACAAACCTCTGAAGGTTTAATATTGATGTGCCCCTCTTCCCAGAGTTCCCAAAGACTCCGGAGAGTAAGGGCATCATCGACAGTCCCCAAGTCTGATTCCGTAGATGAATAATCCTGGGTAGCCGGATCGGTGTGGGTATTTTCAGCATAATGACGCTTGACAGTTACATTCCTAATAAACTGATTTAAGTCTTTAAAAAGACTACATTTATTGGTGGAGTTACAAAGGGCAAAACTCGGGCCCTTTCTGAGCAGGGATTGTCCAGCTTCATTCAGGGTGTGGGAGGACAAGTTGTACATTTTAATTGTGCTTTGGGAATGGTCTAATATTATTTTTTCCTGTCTTTCTTTTTTGTTATTGCTTCACCTTCCCCCATGTCTACCTCTATATATTTTCTTCTTCCTTCTAAAGGGGTGGTGGGGGGCTTCTCTAAAAAAGAAGAGGTAACCATCAAAGTAATGCTGGCCGTACACTATACGAAAAATTATTTGGAAATTTTCTGCCGAATGAGCGATAAATTGAAAGGTTAATGTGTTTCCCGTCCAAACTGTTTGCACTAGGTATATGTGAAAAAAACAAACAAAAAATGGATTCATTTATGTCCATTGAATGATTTATCGGTCATTACATGATGGCACTATCGTTTGCTCTCATGGCCGAACGTTTGAAAATGGGTTAGTACGATTTTTCGTACTAACGAAAGGTTTACAGCCACTTTAAGCTTAAAACTCTTCTGTGTTCCTCTATGACTTAGTTAACTTTGTTCCTGGAAACTTACTTTTTTTTACTTGCAATCCAATAAATCTGCATTACAGGGCACTGTTATTAGACATGGTGGTGGCAGATTGTGGATCTTACACACTAGGCCAGCAAAGGGATTTAGTAATCCCACAAGTAACCCATTAGATCAGGGAAACTAAAAAGAGAGAGGCACAGAGGTAGATTTTGGGCTAATAACAATATTAGTAGATATCTCAAGGTTTCTGCACTCTACTGAGGATCTTTGCAACACCATTGCTATTAGCTGCTTTTTTTTTTAAATACTACTGTTTCTACATAGCAGTATGTTCATGCATAGGGGAGTCAGGCTCAAAAATACCAGGAATGCTTTTCGTGATCACCCAATAACAAATCAAATGTGTGCTTTATTCTTCTGCAAGCTGCAGTGATAAGCTCCGTAAGCGGGATATTTTTTTGTCCTATGCTAATTTGTCTTCTGTCCTGCCAATTGTTTTTCTTTTTTCGTTGTATAGAGTGGTGATCATTTATATTGGAAAGAGCGATAAATATATTTTGTTTTGCGCTGTGATGCTATCCTATTGTGAAGATTCTCCAGCCTCCCAGTGTAGTCACCCAGTCTGGAAGTGAGCATCCCTGGAAAAATACAGACAACAGTAAACAATCTGAGTTTATATTCCTTTCCCACTCCAGCCAAGCAAAAAAAAATATTTGCTTAAGTTCTTCTTTCAGCACTATGCTGTATTGACATTACATAATGCTTAATGTATGCAACTGTCCATGAACTGTACTTTACTGTAGCTGTCATGCTTTTGTATTTGTACTTTGTCTTGAACTGCTAGCTATAGTAGCTACAAATACATTAACAGTAATTTAACAGCAGCATTCCACAAATACCCCAAATGTATTGCTACATTGCAGAGACCCTGAACCATTTTTCATAGAGTGATATATATATATATATATATACCTGCTACACAAAACCTACTGACCAGAAATAAAAAAAAAGCACTATTCATTTTTGAACATGCTATAAATCAATATAATTCTTCTTGGAAATATATATACTTCATAAGTATTTCTCATACTCAAAACTGAAAATATTACTTCTAGGTAGATTGTGATGACAGAAAGTTTGCAAACATAGAATCTCAATATGCCAGTTTGGATTCACTAGGGCTTATTTACTATTGCTATTGGAAATCCAGCGGGGTTGCAGAGTCACAAACCTAGTTACATAGTTAGTCAGGTTGAAGAAAAGATACCTCTAGTATCCACCTAATTCAACCTATAAAAGGGAAAAAGAAAAAAAAAATCATACATTCCCATATGCACAATCCTATACCCACAGTTGATCCAGAGGAAGACAAAAAAAAAACCCAACAAAGCATGATCCAATTTCCTCCAGCAGGAAGAAATGTCAGCGTATAATGTTGTATGATGTCAGCGGTGACATATTCGCTGCCGTCTGCTTATATTTAATCTGATCCTCTCCTTGAAATCCAGATGGATGGTGACCCTAGTTCCCATCTGTCTGGCGGATCAGATGGGATTGGATGAAATGGACAGGTGGTCCGTTTTCATCCAATCTCCCAATAGAGGAGAGCAGGACAGGTCCATCTCTGCACAGTAAGTGGAGACGGACCTGTCATTCGCCTGCTCAGTGGGGATCAGCGGATCGATCCCCCACTGAACAAAGCAGAGTCAGCTGGACGGACCGCCCATGTGAAAGGACCCTAATAGTTTGGTTGCTCTTCTCTGCACTGTCTCCAGTTCCCCAATATCCTTTTTGTGAAATGGTGCCCAAAACTGAACTGGATATTCCAGATGAGGTCTTACTAATGATTCGTAGAGGAGCACAATAATATCTCTCTCTGGAGTCCATACCTCTCTTAATACAAGAAAGTACCTTGCTTGCTTAGGAAACCGCATCTTGACATATTGTTAAGCTTATGATCTATTAAAACCCCCAGATCCTTCTCCACCATTGATTCCCCAAGTTGTATTCCCCTGAGTATGTATGATGCATGCATATACTTAGTCCCCAAGTGCATAACTTTACATTTATAAAGTATCTACCCAAGTTAAACTAGCAGGTCTAGAGTTACTTGGTAAAGACTTTGGTCCCTTTTTAAATATAGGCACCACATTGGTCTTACACCAATCCAGCAGTACCATGCCAGTCAATAAAGAGTCCCTAAAAATGAGAAACAATAGTTTTGAAATGACAGAGCTAAATTCTTTTAGGATCCATGGGTGTATGTCATCTGGTCCATAAATATTTCTTTTGAGCCATTGTGGATCATTTGGGTCTGTGTCAATACCATCCCCATTATGGCCATGAGCTCCCCCATGCTCCTTTGCAAACAAAGAGCTGAAGAGGGTTTTTAATAAATTTGTCTTCTCTTTGTCCCCAGTCACCCACTCTAGATTATTTTGTAAAGGGTGGATAAGGAAGCTTAGTAGGGTGTTGATGGTCCACTCTAAGTATCCATAATTGATTAGAGAAAAATGTTATATATTAAAAGATTTTATCCAAATTTTATTGATACATCTATGTCTACATATACAAAAAAGACATTTACAAAAGGTACACGTAGGGCTAGTAAAATAGTCCATAAATGCATAAAATCAAGATATGGAAGCTGGTGTTCCAGGATGAGTTGCTGACATGTTTCGCAGTTCCAAATAAATATAATCCGCTTCTTCAAAGCATAACTCTTATTTAGAACACCTAAATGTAGTATATACACATACGAGAGTCACAGAAATTGCGTGAATGCAAGATAGTACAATATTGCAAGAGAACATATGCCGGCACAATGATATATATTGAAAATAAAAAAATCAGAAATCAAAAAATTCCTGCCCTATAGACACGCAGAGCACGGGGGAAAAAACACACATAGTAATGCATAAAAAAAAAACACACCACTCACCTAGCAAACATTCCCATAACATACTCGTATATCATAGTCGGAGGCATCCAAACTGAGGGGAGACCAAAAACAGAGAGGGGCGAAAGCTGTCAGACATGTGAATCCCCAAAACCAGACTTCAGCCACTTGTACCCCATTGACTACTCTTAGGGTTCAGAGGAAAAAGAAAAAGGAAGAAAAATCCAAGAACATAAATAACTCTTATAGCATACATCAGGTTTCCTAAAGTAACATGGTTCAATGTAAGTGTGGTCAGGAAAGATTCTTACCTTAATCACAGTGAAGGCATACCCCCCCAGCGGTGTGAAACTGCCAAGGACAGGAAAAAGGGGGGAATGAAAAGTTGTATCCCCATACGCTTCTATCCCAGGGACCGACCAAATAAGGCCACGTTTGCACTCTCCCGAACCAGGGCACACACGGCCCAAATGGTCCTGTGAATGGAAGAGCAAAAAATTTGTCATTCCTAGCTCAAATCACATACCAAACCCATATACAAATATCTAACCCGCAAACCAACACATACCTTCTATTTCACCTGTATGAAATCAAAATGAGATGGGGAACATCAGGGGTTGAACACCCTCGTCAAACAGCCGTCCAGCGTCTGGGTCTCCCGAGGAGTGTGCACCAGCATATGAAAGTCCCAATGCGGGTACAGCCTCAAACCACCTCTTATATAGTGCAAGTGGCAGAAGGAAAGAGGGTGCCTCCCACAGGATACTGGGTGGATCCTCTCCCCATTGGTCAATAATATCCCTTTATCTCCTGTGTCCATTAGTACCAGCTTTCTCCTGGGCACAGCAAAAAAACAAGACCAAAAAAGAGCCAGACGATCCACTGTAAAAAGGGGCGGGGAGAGAAAGGGGGAACAAGAACGGGGGAGGCCTGAAGAGTGAGCGAAAGGGGCAAGCATATCCATCACTGGATCGCCGCACATCCATTCGGGGGATGGCACAGGATCCTCCAATCCCAGATAGAACAAAAACTATCTAGTCCAATAGATCAGTTTGAATATATATTTTATGCTACTGCCAATGGAGACCCAGTCTCTTAATACCTCCAAGTATGAACTGGAAAGAAAGAAAAAACAAAACGCATGTTGTCCCCAATCACCCACTCTAGATTATTTTGTAAAGGACCTACATGCTCAGACCTGCCCTTTTTACTATTAAATATATTTGAAGAATGTTTGGGGGTTTGTCCTACAATCTTTTGTAATCTGTCGTTTGTTTTCCTTTTTACAAATTCTGTTATATTCTTTGTAACATTTAAATGATGATAGTGTTCCTTCATATTTATATTTTTTAAAAGCTCTTTTCTTATTAATTATAGTTTTTTTAACTTTGGCCATGAGCCACATAGGTTTTATTTTTAGCCTTTTAAACATATTGCCCATGGGACTATACTTTGCAGTGAGCTCACAAACAGTCTTTTGGAAGATTTCCTATTTCTGTTTTGTGTTCATTGATGCCAACATTCCCTCTCAGTCTAAGTCTTGGAGAGCAGCCCTCATCCTTGGATAATTTGCTCTCTTAAAGTTGTTTGTTACCCTAAAAAAACAAAGTGGATCATTTTTCCTCAAAGCATGTTATACAGTACAGTGCTTGTGCTGTGTAATTTGGCCTATTCTATCACCTGAAATACCTGGCTGATCCTGCCTGTTTCTACCCTCCCCCCTGTAAACTGACCACAGTTTATCATGGTTGCTGAACCCTGACACCGTGTTCAGTTTACGTGTCTCTGTCATCTGCAGCTCTCCTCTGTCCTCTCTTCCCCTCCCTCCCTGCCTGTCAGCTGTGTTAGTACCTGCCCTGCTGTAAAAAATATTGCTTTCTTCCTACAATCCACTATGTTATATTAAAGTATGTGCCCCAGTGTATGTTATTTATAAAAAAATGCTGCTTCATACCTAATCTGTGTGTCGCTCGGAGCTCACGTGACCGCACGCAGCTCTCCTCCCCTCCTCCTAACTGACGTCACCCGGGTATTCTCAGCCCCTCCCTCTGTATCTGTCGGATCAGGGAAGACAGCAGCGGGCAGTCACGTGAGCGCCGAGCAGAGCTCTGAAATTGGGTATGAAGCAGCATTTTTTAAATAATTAGCATGCATTGGGGCACATACTTTAATATAACACAGGGGATAATAAGATGAAGAAAAGTGGCTTAGAAAAAAGTGGCTTTACAAGTGTTTTTATATTTCCATTATGTGCTTGTTGCTTACAGCTAACATTAAATGAAATCATGTTATGGTCACTGCTACCCATCTGTTCTTTTATATGAACATTAGTAATAAGCTCTGCATGGTTTGAGATTAACAGGTCCAGCAGAGCATCATTTCTAGTCGGGGCCTCTATGAATTGTACCAAAAAATTATCTTGGAATAGGTTTATAAAGGTTTGCCCTTAATTGTTCCAGCAGTGCCATTACTCCAGTCAATCTTCGGGTAGTTAAATGCCCCAATATTATCACTGTCCCACCTAAATAGATGTTCATTTATGGAGTTCCATATGACTGCCGCTAATCCTACATAGCAACTTAGCATAGGAATGCCAGGTTAATTCAAAATGTACTTGTGGCTTCTGAAGATCCGCCAGCTAGGTGTTAACAGGTCACTATTTTAAACTGATTTTTTGATTAATGTTGACTGTTTACTTTTAAAGAAAAATGTTGCTTAAATTTAATTATGTAAACATGATTATCAGGCCTAAATCAAGCAGTGCTGACCAAAAGCAAGATGGAGTGGTGGCCACATGCATGCGTGGTAGCCAAGCAGCAATCTTATGTTTGCCCACCCATGCAGTAGAAGCTGGATTTTTATGTTAAATGTATCAACTACTGTAAAAGATGTGCTGGGGTACACAGATACAATGTATTTATTTGAAGTGAGCGACTGAGGCACATGCATCATACGTTTGCCAGAACTGTCCTGAACAAATAATAAAGGCTGCCGTTACAGCATTCCTTTTGTAACAGCTTTACCTTTGGTTGTTATTTTAATGTTTTGGCAGCAATGTTGTATAATTAGTGATCTGTAACAAAAATAGAACACATTTAGGGAGACATACAATGGCTGAGTCACTAGGGTCAATCTGAGTTTCAGGGTACAACTGTGGGACTTTTATTAGGTTTGTTATTTTTCTTACCAAATGATTTCAGGCAAGCAAAATCTCACACGTTGCCTTATACACAATTTTTTTGACAGATTCTGCCGATGCCTAACTTTTTTTAAATTAATTTATTTCATTCAGGGTGGTTCAATGTTTTCTTGGAGCTATGTACTTGCTTGGCTCTCACACAAGCCATGATATTCTTGCATTGCTTAGAGGCCCAGTGATGATTTCACTACAAAAAGGCATGTATTTGTGTGTTCTTTTTTTTTTGTAGACAAGCCTATCATGAGTACTTCATGGCAGACCCTGTCCACTAGGGAGTGCTGAAAATTATATCTAAATATAACTCTTTTCTTTTTTCTTTTTTGGACAAAGGAGGGAATGGATTACATGAAAAAAAATGGACAGCTGCAGTCAGAGCCACTGTAATAACCATCCGAAATGGGCACAGCGATCTCCCCTACTGAGCTGTTGTGTTCTGACGGGGGGTGCCCCCCATGACAGAACACTGAGATCAGCGATCTTCGCCATTGGCTGAGAATGCTGATCGGAAGTCGGTTGGCTGCTGGTTTTACAGAAGCTGGACTGTCAGGCAGACTGACATGCACAAAGCTCGAATGTCGGCTGTTTTTTTTTGTGTACCCGGCTTTACACAGGCTATCCCACCTTCAGTCTATTATGAATGCTGCTGCGAGACTAATACACCTTACTAACCGATCCGTGACTGCCCCTCTCTGCCAATCTCTTCACTGACTTCCCCTACCCCATCGTATAAAATACTAACTACAACATACAAGGCCATCCACAACATTGCCCCAGCTACATCACCAACCTCATCTGCAGATTTTGCCCAAATTGTCCTCTCTGCTCCTCCCAAGACCTCCTGCTCTCTAGCTCCCTTGTTACCTCCTCTCATGCTCGCCTCAAGAACTTCTCCAGAGCCTCTCTGATCCTCTGGAACTCCCTGTCCCAGTAGGTCTGGTCAGTTCTTACCCTGTCTGCCTGTAGGCGATCCTGGAATCAAATTTATTCAGGGAAGCCTACCCCACCTCCACCTAAGAACTGTACCTGAGTCACCTCCATCAGATCACCCCCTGCAGCTATTACCATTTGTACCACCCCCCCCCCCTCCCTTTAGATTGCGAGCTCCATGAGCAGGGCCCTCCTATTCCTCCTATATTGAATTGTATTGTAATTGTAATGTCTCCCTTTATATTGTAAAGCACTGCGTAAACTGTTGGCACTATATAAATCCTGAATAATAATAATCACAATTAAAATAGTACAGTGTGTTCTCTTTGCAACATGATTCTTCTTGACTAAGATTAATCTCATTTAATTTCATCAACTACATGAGTTAAGCATGCCCATTGTTCAAAGTGAATTTTCACTTAGTTTAGCGAATTAGGTGAAGCTGTGCTGACTCATCATGTGCTGAATCACGTACAAGTCAAAATCATGTTTTTTATGTTAATGCCCATGCTTGAGGTTTTAAAACTTGCACAGTTTCACTACATACATTAGGCTAAAACAAAAAATCAATTTCCAAGTGAACATGCTCTAGTGCAGGTAGTATCTCCCCTGCCAAGCCCCAGCTCTTTTAATATTTGGTTGCTTGTCCCTGTTAACCCCAGTGGCATAACTACAGCCATAGCAGCCAACATAGCTCCTATATTTTTATGTTACTTGTTTTTCCTGGAAATCAGTTTTAAAATTGATTCCCTGCAATGTTGTTCTTTCCTTGCAGTACTAGCCAAAGCAATAAGCTCTCTTAGTGTACTAACTATGCTAATAAGCTCTTCTGCTACCTATTCATGTTTTAATCATACTTGATTTTGAGCATAAAAAAAAACATTTTTTGCGGTTTTGGATAGAAAGAAGAAGCATTTAAACTCCTATCTGGTTTGTACTACTTTCTGGATCTTCATTAGTAAGCTCAAGCGCAATATTCCCTATGCACACATTCAAGAAACTGGCTAATGTTGGGTACTGTAACACCCATAGGATGCAAACCGTGGATGATCAAAGTGAAGAAAATGTCATCAGCACCCCAAGGATTCCTCAGAAGGGATTTATTTTTGTGGTCACATGATAAACATAGGGCAATGTTTCAGAGCCACGTAGTGCCCCTTCATCAGGCCTGACGAAGGGGCCCTGCATGGCTCCAAAATGTTGCTGTATGTTTATAATTTGATCACAAAAATGAATCCCTTTCAAGGAATCCTTGGTGTGCTGATGACATTTTCTTCACTTTTATCATCCATTAGAAAACTATCTCCTTACTTCCTTTCCTGTTGACAACATTTTAACCAACAGTAAGACAGGCTATAGATGGATTGAAATTCAGCCAATCAACAGGATATTTTCAATCTGTCTATAGACAGGCTGGTTGTACTGAAGTTTACCCATCAACTTCAGTACAACTAGCCTGTCAAGTTTTTCCCGCTGTAAGAATACAGTAGTGCAGTAGGAGAGATTCCTTCATCAACAATGACTGTGTTGATTCGGGAATCAAGCAACTTTCTTTCCTGCAACCCATGGTTGCAGGAAAGAAAATTATAAAATGTATGACTTGCTTAAAGTGGAAGTAAACCCTCCTAACGTTTTCAGTCAAGGAAGCTGCCATCTTAACCTCTGTTTGATCTTCATGCCATGATGCTGCACATGTGATCAGTTATGACACCACCTATTGGACGGTTTGACAGTTTGATTGAGAGCACAACCAATGTGACAATTACATTCCCGGCACATGCCGTGAATGTAACTGTTTTTTGAAACTGTTAAATCGATAGGTTTACTTTTGATTTAAGTAAAGAATAATTAACAAGAGAAACGCACACAGGAATTCAAAAGATAACATTCACACAGTGGTTCCTTCCCTACTATCCTGAATAAACAAATTTGTTTTTCCGTATGTTTGTTGTTGAAGTGTTCACTTCACATTCTGTCTGTTAAAATGTTGCCAACGGGGCAGAAACTGAGGTGAAATCTTTTTGTTGGAGTCTCACATAGCAGTGAAAAAGAGACCTTTTCTACGTGTTCCCAAACAAAGGAAAAAAAGTTGTCTGGACATAAACTTTCACATCAAATCACTATTCTCCCAACTGACACTGCCAGGTGCCACACTGAGGTTGCTGGGGGGATGGGCAGAATATTGCATTAAAATTCTGTTATGAGGCACCATGAATTTTAGTTATGCCCCAGTTGGTACTGAGTTACAAAAGGAGTAGATTATGTTTCCCTTTGAGGGCATGGCAGTACGGGACATGTGAGCGGACCGGCTTCACGGAGCTCCTGCTGCAGATCCTTTCACCAATCTTTACTCCGGCCATTAATTAGGGTGTATCTGGCTTCATTACACTCAGCTCACTGAGAGGCATCCAGAGATACCTCTCCAGCCTCCCTTCCCAGCATGATGACCCGCAAAGTAAGGAGGAAAGAGCGGCCTCTGAGACACAACATGGCGTGGCTGTGGCGCTTTCCCAGAGGACACCACGAGGCACAGACAAGCCAAAAGTTATTACACCCAAAAGCTCTCTGAGGCCCAGGGTCCAGGTGCAAATGGAGGAGGATATTGAACCAGTGCAGGGCCTGGAGTCTGACCCTGGGGCTGAGCCTGACTACATATCTCTCCCTGATGGTGACCAGCCAGCAGGCTTTGAAGACATAATGGAGGGCAATGTTCAACTTACCCTAAACCAGATCTTAAAGGCTGTACATCAATGCATGACCTCGGTGAATTTTGTCAGAGAGTGCCTGAAGAGGCTAACAGAGGAGGTGCGCTGCTGCGACAAGATGTTCAGAAGATAAGAGAATTAATGACCACTGCTGAGGGCCGTATCAGCGACCTTGAGGCCAAGTTGCCTCTGCTGATTACCAAATCTCATGCCACTGCCCACTTAGCAAATGCAATTAGCGACAAGGCTGATGATAACGAAAATCATCTTAGATGAAAGAATATTCGTATAGTGGGTCTGCTGGACAAAGTGGATCCTACAATGTTTAGTGAAAAGTGGGTTCTGGATATTTTTGGGAAGGGTGCATTTACTCCCCTGTTTGCGGTAAAAAGAGCACACCACACTCCTACAAGAGTTCTCCCAGGCAATGTGCCCAGACCAATCCTGACAAGTTTATTGCATTATCGAGACAGGGAAAAAGTGCCCCTGTTGGGAAAGAATCTACCATACAGTATAATGGTGTACTGTAAGGGTTTCCTTCTACCACGATTTTTCAAAAGAAGTACAGAAAAAATTAGCTACATTTCAGGATGTCAAGCAGCCACTCCAGCTTCTAAATCTACCATATGTGATGCTCTATCCTGCACATATATGGATCACCACTAGAGGCCAGGTTCACTTTTTCAACACGGACAGGGAAGCAGCTGGATATCAATGAACTGTCTCTCTGAGCCAGATACCAGGAACTTCTGCTTTACACTTTTCCAGAGAAATCTTGCTTGCCTACATGCAATAAAGTACCAGAGATTGACCTACTGCACCGTGCAATGCTCCTGCCTTCCTGTCCTTACATTGCATATGATTTTTTTCTTTTGTTACATGACGGACATTCCCCTAGTTAACTGATATGACAGGGGATTGCATAATCCCTTGAAGATGGCGATGGTTAGTACTGTTTTGTGCAGGTATCATCCAGCTCAGTGTTTCTCAACTCCAGTCCTCAAGGCGCCCCAACAGGTCATGTTTTCAAGCATACCATTATTTTGCACAGGTGATTAGATCAGTTTCACTGTCTTAGTAATTACCACAGCCATTTCATCTGAGGGAAATCCTGAAAACCTGACCTGTTGGGGTGCCTTGAGGACTGGAGTTGAGAAACACTGATCTAGCTATTATAGGTCTCCAAAAGACACATCTCACCAAAGAGACCATTGTTTGTGTGAAATATTCCTGGTCACAACAGATCTACCACTCAATGCACACCTCTTACTTTAGAGGGGTTTATGTTCTCATACATAGGGCTTTGAACTTCCATGAACTGGCAGTTGCCTCTGACCCTGATGGACGTTATGTATTTATATGCTGTATACCTCTTTACTTTGACTTGTATACTGGCTGTTATATATATACTTTTTCTATGACAATGTTGCGGGAATTGGTAGCCTTTATGCTGGATAAGGGGGACTTTAACAATGTCCTAAACCCAGTACTAGATAGACACCCCTCCCTGTCTCTAGGACCTATGTTTAGAGGTACTCCTTTTCTGAAGGAAATTAATTGGGTGGATGTATAGAGATTGAAACCTCCTACTACTGTCCAATTTTCTTATTACTCTAAAACTCGAGTCCATATCTCACACAGATCTCTGTATACTGTAATTAGCTTCTTTGCAGATAATGTCCTGTATGCTGATACTTTACTTAAATGGGACTCCTTTAAATGCTACTTAAGGGGAGTTTTCACCTCTGCAGCCAATGACATTAAAACAAACTCTAAAAACCATGAAAGGCTTCTTACTCAATATGTCCAGGAACGTGAGGGGGTAAATATCTTGCAACATACCGATGAGTCCTGGGTAGTTTGACTATCCACACAGAAGACATTGACACAATTGATTAACTCCAAGGCTGTGAAAAAGAGGTTCTTTTCTAAAGTTTCCTTCTATGAAGAGGGGGAGCAGACTGTTGTCTCCTTGTCAAAATAGTGAATGTCTGTCCAGCACCTCCAGTGATAGGGGCCTTAAAACTCCCTTATAAGGGCTTAGCTAGCTTCTTTAAATTTTTTGTAAATATATATGTTTTTGGGTAACAAGGATAGGTTGTGTGATATTTTACCATATGACAGTAGAACATAAGATAATTAGATGTAATTTGTACATTTTGTAAACTCCAACGTTGTATGACAAATGGGGATGGATACTGGCATACAACGTTGATGAGAATGGTTGTATATAAATGTATGATTTCAATAAATTTATATTTGATATTTTTTTATTTAATTATTTCCAATATATAATTTAATTTGCCATTTTTTTTATATCATTATTATTATTATTTTATCATTTTTTGCGCTCTTTCTTGCTTTTTTCATGTGCCATCGGAGTGTCTCTGCCTCTGACCCTTTTTCCTTCATCATGCTGGGTGGATGTGGGATGTGTGGGCTTCGGATGGTCCTCTGTGATGTCCGGCCTGTGGTGTTGCATGCATGGAGCTGGTTTGCTGTATGGTGTGCGTCATGTGTGCACTCAGGCTTGGGGTCTGTTTTGTTTTGAGGGTTTCTTGCCTCCTTAGCTTTGGTACTTGTTGATGTCAGCTTTGTTCCCAGAGGGATTGTTTTCCTGTCCCACCGATGGCATCATTTCCGGTTTGTGTCTGACGCGGACCGGAAGTGCCATAATTTCCGGCACGACACTGCTTCCTGTGGCGTCCTTGTGTATTCCAGGGCCATGTTTGGCCTCCTGCATGGCAGCTGGCATTTTTTAAGAACTAGACCTGCAATATAGGTGTGGGCAACTTGCCCATATCTAGACAGATACACCCCACTTTTATTGGGATGGTCCCAGGCAGGCATGGACCTGCATCGGCTATGACCTTATATATGTAAGTGTTGCCTGACTTTTATCTCATTACCTTGTGGCGCCTATTGGGTCATATTTTGATTACATTAGATCAATGATGATTTTATTTATCCTGCTGATATATTTCTTATCTTGTAATTTAAGGTTGCTTGTCCACTGATATGGCTGCTACAAGTTAAGATATGTCAATTTGCTGGGAAGGGAATTTTTCCTGTCTGGGTCTGCCTATTAGCTTTGGGTACCTTTCTCTTTTCTGAGTCATCCATATATAAATGGTGCTTGGTTTTTTCTTCAAATCACAGTCTCTACAAGGTACATTTTTCCATCTCCCATTATAGATTGTTTTTTGATTGATTGTTTTTTCGTCATCATATGTTATTGCAGTCAACTCTATGAGATGACTTCATGAATATTATTTATAATTAATGTGGGCTCTTTAGATTTGGTGATCATTCCATGGTCCGGAGGGCAGATACATACTGAGACATTTTATCCCCCTTTTGTGTTCTATGGTTTGTTTCTCGTCCAGTATCCCCTATGCTAGCGCACTGTGCGGATACCTAGGTAATTATAAAAAATGATTTAATTTTTTTTTTTATATGTATCGTATATACTCGAGTATAAGCCGAGTTTTTCAGCACATTTTTTGTGCTGAAAAAGACCCCCCTCGACTTATACTCGAGTCAGTGTCTGTGGGTGATCAGTAGATTCACATTAAACAGAGCCGTGCTGCTTCTAAGAGCCGTTCTGTGCTTTGTAAGTGTGATTAAACACATTGGAATGCAGAGAATGCTAAGAGAGGTGTCAGATTCTCAGCTTGATGTCGGGAGGTGGGGGAGGTGGACGGGACAAGCTGATGTTAGCTGTTCAGTCCCGCCCACCTCCTGATCTCTGTGAAGAGCTGCAGCTCTCTCTCTGCATTCTTTGCATTCCAATGTGTTTAGTCACACTTACACCATA
>BLSH010378483.1:235505-251552 GCA_018402905.1 Glandirana rugosa | reverse complement strand
AAAAAAAAAAACCATGTTGGCTACCTCCTCCTACTCCTCTACCACCGCCACTTCCACCTACACTGCCATGGTCACGGCCTAGTCAACCTCTAGGCTCCTACTCCACATCCACCCCCCTTCCCATTTTTTTATTTGATTTTAATTTATTTTCCCTATCCCCATTTTTTTGTAGTGCACTTGCCCTAGTTTGAAGATGATTTTAGAACAGTTATATGGCTTCTACCGTTAATTAATACTTTTCAGACACAGTTTGAAGATGATCCACATTCACCTCCATTTTTGCATTTTTTCTGTTTTTATTTTTTTAAAAATATTTAAAGTTATTTCCCTGTCCCCATTTCTTTGTAGGTCACTTGTCCCACCCTTACCCCCATTTCCTTCCTTTTGCAGCCCTCTAGGGCTTTCCAGGACTTTGTTACAGCCATTTTTGTGCCTAAAAGTTCGGGTCCCCATTGATTTCGATGGGGTTCGGTGTCTGTGCGATCGTTCGGGTTCCGTCCGGACCCGGACCCGGACTTTGTCCCGAAGTTCGGCCGGACCAGCAGAACCCGAACTTCCAGAGGTTCGCTCAACTTTATTTGCAAAGTGAATTGTTCACCAAAATAAAACTTAAACTGAATACACTCTACATCTTTAGTCAAGAAACTATATTGTCCATATTGACCCCTTTATACTTTAGTTAAAATGAGACAACATATACACGTTAGGTATGCGTGAAGGAGTTCATTTACAGCCAAAAAAGGGAATAACCTGTGTAATAAATTCAATTTACAATAAAATGACAAGATAAGAAAGAAAGAAAAAATAGTGAGGGTGTGTGGATGGGGCAGCTGATGAAAGAAAAGAGTGAGCCAGAGGAAGGTCCAGCAGAGAAGGGTTGGCCACAAGAGGAAGAGGTGGAGGAGGAATGGTGGCAAAGATAGGAGAAGGAGCAGGTTAGGCTATGGTGAGAGGGGCAAAGAATATTTTCAGAGGATAAGAGAAGGAGGTAGTGGGTGATTGTGCAAGGGGGCAGAGGAGGTTTGGGTCAGATAAGAGAAGGAGGAGGGTGGGTGATTGTTTTGGGGCAAAGGAGGTTTGGAGGGATAGGAGAAGGAGGGGAATGGATAATGGAGGGTGGAATCGGGGATGTTGGCCAACATAGGTGGAGTAAAAATGTTCAAGATTAATTGGTGATAGTGAGCACAGGTTGTTCTCCATTTGCTTCTTCCCTCGTTACAGTAGGCGGGGAATTTGACCGTTGAAACTAGAAGTGACAAAATCTTCATCACTTCTAGGTTCTTACTCGTTAGGGGAGACCAGCAAATGGACGTTCACTGGTCTTTTTCCCCCCTGCTGGCAGCACCCACCATGCCAGTCCCAAGCTTGTAGATTGGATAACAAAGACTGGGAATTATGTTGAAATGTTGGGAAGAGGGACACCTAATCTAGAGGGTGGGATTGTGTATAAAACCCCCATTGTTGCTGGCACAGTAAGCCTTACATCAGTGTCAGTGAAAGGGTTAAAGTGAATTTACATGACCCAGCATTGGATGCAGGGGCAGGCATGGCACCAGCAGTATAATCTAGTGGGAGTTAACCTTCTGCACAATCATGAAGGAACACATTTCCCAATTTGACTATGTTGCAAACATTTAGAAGAATAAAACATATACTTATATTCCTTTCTGGTATTCTCTTCTTGCCAATGTGGAATTCAAGCAAAAGTTATTGTGAGGATTTATTGTGCAGCAATATCAACATGTGAATACAATGTGACTACAATAAAATTCCCCCTCACCAGGGGGGAAATTAGTGTCCTCATGAGCATGCATTGGTGCCATGTCCACAGGAAGTTGCTCTCTGCCCTGTGGCCACCTGGAGACTGCAATGATTCAGAGCATTCTAGGTACAAATAAAATTTAAATTAAAAAAAGTTGGCAAAGCAAGATTTAAAACATTAATCTTATTGTGGCTCCGCACACAAAATAAGTAAGATTAATTTAGATCATGGCTAGTGAAAAAACAGAAAAAATCAAAAGAATAAAAGTAGCCCTCTGTATCTTTCTTCTGGGTGCTAGCCATCTGTATCATTCCTATAGTACAGCACACACAGTATTTCTGGCCCAGTGAGGGTCAAACCCATTTTTGCTGCCCCAGAGTAGCTGCATGGAACTAGGTGAATATGAACTGGTCTGCGGCCCCTGTGCATAGCCCCTCTTACACTGTTTTATGGTGTGTGTAATTTTCCCACTGCATTAACTCTTAGGGCAACTTTCTCTCAAATCCTTATAGCTGATAATGTCTGGGAGTACAAGGTACCCCAGAGAAGTGGTGATTCTGGATTTTGGATCGTCTGGGCCCCTGAAAGGTTCCTGCCCTTGGTTCAAAGAAGGAACATTTTGAGGGCATTGAATTGTCAAGTCCACTGGAATCTGGAGGAGTTCTCTACTGGCCTAGCTGTTGCAGCATTCTCGGGGATGTCCCCTGAGTTTAAGGTCCAACACCCCAGTCAATAAACATTGGGCGAGTGTAACTTTACCTTTAGCAGCACCCCCTTCTCTTAAGTTAAGATGAGCTGATCATACCAGGGTTTGGTTTTGTATCAGATTTGGCAAATATTACTAGTTTGGGGGTCAAATCCAATCCCAAAAGCTGATCATTGTAAACAGTCCTGTCAGTGTTAAATGTTTTTTCTCCGAAGCAGGTCTGGGATGAGAGGGGGACAGAAGGGACAGCTGCCCAGGATGCAGTGTTTTTTTATGTGGGGGGAATGTTTGTGGACAGGAGCAGGTGGCTTTTAAAACAACCCCCAGGCAGCAGGTGAGCTTACAACACATGTCCAGCCAGAGCCAGCTTCAGCAAAATCGGCCTCAAATGCCCCAGCTACTGTGAGGAGGTTTTTGTATTGCTGTGTAGCAGCTGCTCTGCCTC
Organism: Glandirana rugosa; assembly: GCA_018402905.1. NCBI lineage: Eukaryota > Metazoa > Chordata > Amphibia > Anura > Ranidae > Glandirana > Glandirana rugosa. The sequence goes on along the minus strand of BLSH010378483.1, from coordinate 248,639 downwards.
CCATTGCTTCTACTGCCAATGTAACATGCAGCCCATGCTGTAACTCCACATTCCTTCTACTCTGCTACGTTTGATATCAGGCCCTGGCTCACCTACTGGTGGCACTGTGGGTCTCTGGGCTGAAAGCTGTAGTTTCCAGTAACCACCAGCAGGTGTCTCCCAGCAGCCAGCAGGTTCCTGCTATCAGTTCCACCTGGCCCCAGCTGCTGGGGGTACTTAAGTCCCACCTCTGCTATTGCAAATTATGTTAGTGTTTTGATTGCCATGCTAGATCCTGATGCCTGTTTATCCTGTTCATGAGCTAGCCTTGCATCCTGTACCCTGCTGCCTTACTCCTGCACCTTGTCCCTGTACCCAGTCTTGATTCCCCCCTTCCTTGCATCCCTGGTATTTTCTGTTACCTGTGTCCCACATTTTGTATTCATTGTGTTTATTTCTATACTGTATATTGTTAGTTTTTTAAGTTGCTGCAGTTTTCATTCAGTTTTGATTTCCATGCATTCTTATGCTTATTGCTTGCTGGTGTGTGATAATCTTGTATTCACTGTAAATAAATCTCACTTTAAAGATATATACATATTGTCTGGTCTCAGTTTCTTAGTGCTGATATTTGACTTTGGTGGATAGCCTGTTGTGAGTTTTAACTCTGGCTCTTGTCACAACTTCTCTCCCACACACCTCTCTAGACCATTTGTCCTGCACCCACAATCTGATCATCTTTGGTTAACACAGAACACAACCAGCAAAATCTTAAACTGATCAGTCCTAAAAATGCTGTGCAATGAAGCTGAAACAAGTGTGGTGGCAACGGGGAGTGGTATTCCAGCTTCACAAGTTGATCAGGTACACAATTTGGGGGGAGGTGGCATGCAGCACAGGTGAGGTGGGGGGCACCGTTTGACATCTACAGCCTGGGCACTGGATGATCTTTTCCAGGTACTGTACTGACGATCAGTTTCACTCTCACAGCAAGACATCCACCTTAATTAATGCAGTTTCAGGTTCTCTCTAATAACATGCTGGTTTATCTCCATACCAGCTACAGGCTACCCATCTGTATTTCAAGCTACATCAGTAGCCCACAATTATCAAAGGCTGCTTTGCTTGATTAAGTTACAAAAAATTGACAACCTCTGTAATCGCTAAATGATCTACCGAAGATAACTCTGAAGAATCACTGTATGGAGAAAAGCTTAACATATTAATATTTGACATTTAAAATGGAAGAATAACCTACATACTTTGTATGCAAGGCTAAGTTCTGCTTATATATTAAATGTGTGGTTTAGGAACATTTTGAAAAAAATTCTTGTGTACTGCAGTTGCCTAAGGCCAAGGCCCTCCTTACACCAGGTGCAGTGCAATTAAGTGATAGAGCTAGCCACCTGTATATAAAATCTAAAATGTGTGGCTGTTAGCATATCAGAGGCCACCTGGGTTTTAATTACAGAACATGAACACTTTCTTAGAATTTACAGAATGGCGTTTGAATAGACTCTGATAGATATGCACAACGTATCATAACTGCATTGTAGAATACCTTTTGTTTTCATAAAATCTACAAGGACTTCACAAAACCAATACCCTACCAAACAAATGTAGGTATGAGAAGGTTAAAAAGTTGTTTTTATTTTTAAATGTATATTTTTCTAGAAAAAGCTTTGTGGGGTATTTTGAGGACCCCAAAACTATATTTAGTTAATGAGCATTTTGCTGTAGGCATTGAGAGTTGAACAGAGGAGCGTAACCACAGCAATGCCTTGGGCATAAGCAGAGAAACCTTTAATAGAGCTATGTCAATCACAAAAGAGCTTGGCAGAGATACTTCAGGAGGCAAAATCTACTTAGGCGACAGTCATATGGGCTGGGAGTCGATAGTCATCAAATACTGCAATCTCCAGCATACTCTGTTCTCTTGGTACTTTGCTATCCATTGATGGCTCATTAAGTGCTGAAGTGGTTAATGAGGCTTGCAGAAGAGAGAGATATTTTTTGACAAGACATGCCTTTCTGTGTCTCATACATGTTTGTTTGCCACATGAGTTGCCCTCTTCTGCAATACAACAAATGTCTGTATAAAAGGATAAAAAGAAAAGGATAAAGATAACAAAAATAAAAACCTAACAAAAAATTTAACTCTTACTCTATCTAATGGCTTATTCACACCCACCTGGTGTACAAGACCCTTTGCCTTACGTCCTATTTTATCAGTTCACACCACTCTTCATTCATGTACACTGAAAGAGAGTAGAAGATGTGGCATTTTTAAGTAGCGCAATTAATTGCAATATACTCCAATGCATCGCAATGCGCTGACAGGTATAGTTAAGTGAACTGTCCAGCTGTCAGGTTTAATAATGTTGAAACCAAAAAAAAACAAACATGCAATGCATGGTATAACACAATAAATGCAAAAACGCCAGTGCACTCTATACAGCAATCAGACCGGCCTTGAAGCTTGACTCTTTATCGAAGACATTAAAGTGTACTGTCTTTTTGTTTGAACATGGTGTGCTGGTGATATCTTAGATTGGGATGCATTGCATAATACATCACAACATGCATGCACTATGCACACCCGCAAGCTCACGTTATGGGCACCATAACACACTGCTGGTGTGAATGGACTTTAATTGTTTCAGCTGACAGTGATTAAAGAAAAGACTTACAGCTTTATGGTATATTTAGGGTTGCCACATCATCCCTTTAATCCAGGACACATATGAATTACATAGGTTCTGAGGCTAATTTAATGCAGATAAGGCACCAAGTGAGTTTAATTACCACCTTAATCAGCCACGGAACCTGAGTAATTAATATGTGTCCTGGATTAAAGTGATGATGTGGCAGCCCTAGGTATATAACCTTTCTGACCTTTAGCCTGGGTTCACACTGACAGCAGGAATGAAATTGTGTGAGTTCATTTCATTCCTGCATGTCAGGGCGACACGCAGGAATGAAATGAACTCACACAACTTCAGGGCGATTTCTGAGACATCTGTGCGGGTTTCTGCACAGATGTCTATGGCAATCGCACCCCAAAGTCACCAAAAGTAGTACAGAAACTACTTTTGGGAATTGGTGCAGCATTGCACCGATTCAGAAAGGTGCCATTGCCGGCAATTGCCGCTGATTTGACATGTCAAATTGCATGCCAAATCGCATCAATGTGAAACTAGACTAAAGCATATGTAAAAAATTCCTATACATATAATTTGTGGGAATTTAGTATTAAATGTTAACTTTTTGAAGACAAATTGAAATTGTAACGTGAGACCCTTTTTGAAACTGAGCACATGAGTGAGGGGCACATAGACTACTAAATGGCACACTATGGTAAATGTCCTTGAAGCTAGCTTTTGTAACCATGATGGCTAAATTATGTACCATGACTGCTTTATAATACTAATACTGTAAAAGGGATGACCTTTGTTATCTGTGTTTGGAGGCCAAACACAATGGTCCTTACTTCTGACACAATATTATAGGTTAATTGAAAAAATAATTGGATAAACAAATTAATAGCTCTTCCACATGAGTATATAACCCAAGGGATCCTGGTCAAGACAGCATTATTTCTTTGCATTTGCATTTGCAATATATAACAAATTATGTGTATCCCAATATTAATGGTTTCTTATTTTGTACAGATTGGTGTACACTATTTTAATTACTTCTCGAGGCCTATAGAAATACATTAGAATAGAATGCGGGGTTAATAAGTGAGTGGATTTGCATCTCATCTTAGTAGTAAGACCTATGGCAATTATAGCACCAAGGCTGTGTTACTTCTTTCCCTTTCTGTCCTGTTTACCATCTAATTAACAAGAACATATGTACAAACCAGAATTGCTATCCTCTGTTGTAGATTTGCTCAGATATGCAATAATTTCATATATAATAATACCTTTTTAGCAGTATCATAATCACCATGAATATGGAAATCTTTGGCCACAATACAGTATGCTACTCAGCCTCCCGCTGAATATTCTTGCAGCCAGTCACTTTAGCATTTTCACACAGCCAGGTGCACACACAATCCTGCTTGCTTCCAATGACCAGTCTAGGGGATGAATTTTCAATGCTTTATTGTTGAACTTGGATAGGAGGATAGGTATGGGATACTCCAAGTAACTGACTGTAACTGAGGACAAATTCTCCCTAGGCTTTGTATAGCAGGCGGTCAGTGGCTTCACACAGCAGACTGACTCCAGTGAAACAAGTCCATCTTTAAGCAACAAAGGACATGCCGTGCTTTGTTTATTCAAGACACTAGCCGGTGTCTGCTTTCTAACTCAGTGAAGCAGACTACCAAAGGTACTTTATGGCAGGCTGACTTTGGCAGAACAGGTTACTTGTTAAGCAGTAAGGACAGAAGCTGGACTCTGTCCTTCAAGACACTTTCCAGTGTCTCCTCTCTAGCTGGCAAACCCAATTAAGCTGATATGAGGGCAGGGGAAATTCTAGCACACAGTCTCAGGGATTCTCTCACAGATCTGTACTCACACCATGTCCTGGGACAGTCAGTAGCCCTTGCTGCCAATCTCCAAGCGACACTTTGCCACTGCAGTATCAGACCGAATCCAAGGACATCCTCCCTCTGTCAGCTTTCAAAGAACTGTGGGTTGCAGCTTCACCATCCGGATAGGCCTCGACTAGGCCTAGCAGCCAGCAGCCTCCTGGATAAGCCCTTGGGCCTAGCAGCCAGGAGCTAAACATACGTCTCACCCCTCAGACTTGGGTGGGCTGGGACTCCTAACCTTGAACCCATGTGCTCCCTTTTATATGAAGGTGTTCGCCCAAGATGCAGTGGGGAACCGCTCCCTTGCTAGCTGGTTAGAACCACCTCCAAATACACCTGCTGTCACTGGCTGAGGTTTTCTCCCTCTGTCCAATAGGGACCCATACTACTGGGCAGGGTAAAACATCTCCAGAACATATGAAACAGCACCAGAACACTTTGAGCAGACCTTAATTAAATCAGGCTCTCTGATAAGCAGACAGAATATGAATTTACCTGTCAGTTCTCCTGTTAAGCAGAGAGAGCCAAAAACTATATACACTCACTAGTACCCAAACTAGGAGGGTGCTACACCAAAATTACTTAAAATGACTACACTACACTTGAATTGGAGTAGAGTATGCTACACCTAAATGTATTATTCCATATATCGGTAGTGTGCTCTTCTATGTAGGTGTGTTTTACTGTAGCCTGTTTTATTTGCTAGATTTCTTAGCAATGTCTAGTGATCCTGTCTTTCCCCCTTGCTTGCTGTTGTAATCTCACCACATCAAGCATGCTAGCATAGTCATTTTGAGTGTAAGTCATTCTTGCTTGGAGTTACAGGGCGCCATGCCATTGCACAGTGTTCCTGTAACTCTGTAGTCAGTTATAGCCACTCGCCAGTCCCAGCCCTGCTGTGCTCTGTATCAGTATGCAAGATATTGCATGGTGTCCTGTACACGCTAGTATGTATGCCTCTCTGCCTGTCTCTCTGTTCACCTCTCAGCCCAACTCTCCTCCTGCCTCTCAGCACACCTCTCTGCCTGACTCTCCCTTTAAAATCAGATGTGGCTGACTGTAGGTAGGGAGTGTCAAGGGATGTCAATTATCCCTTTATCCCTGCCTTTAAGCTCAGGGTGCTTTCAACACTCTATAGCACTTGAGATCCCTTGAGATGCTTTGGTGCAAGTAGCCCAATCAGTTTAAGGATCCATCTGCAGCACCCAGGACAAGGAAGAAGAAATGACACAGCTATCACACGACACAATTGTAAAACATACTTAAACATACCATTTAACATTTGCAGATAAACTGCATGTTTAACCAGTTAGTAAGCTTTGCCATGGTGTAGATTGCATACATTAGGTTCACAAATACGTTAAAGGCTATAGTAACCATTTTATTAAAACCACAAATAAAAAAAGTGTCAGTATGAAAACAATTTAAATATTAAATATTAAAATTCGGTTTTGAGGTCTTTAAAAACCACCTGCCAACTGGCCCATGGTAAAAGCTGCCATATCCCCGGTATTGTTTTTTACTATGGGACATTCTGCGTTGGATAAAAGTGGTCACAAGTGCCTCCCCCTTCTGCCACTTCCCGATGGTTCCGGGCTTACCAGAGCCATCAGTAAAGCCTGGAAGCGATCCGATGTGGCCGTTTGCTGGGCAGGAAGTTGAGTGAGGGCAAAATGGCTCTATGCCCTTGGAGGACTGGAGCGACCTCTGGCGTCACTGCTGGTTTTCAGGCCAAAACAAATCTTTTTTCAAGTCAAAATGCAAAAAAAATATTTTTTTTCATTTGCTTTTAAAGGTAAATAAGAGATCTGGGGCCTTTTTCACCCCCAGATCTCTCAATAAAGAGGACCTGTCATCCTTATTTCTATTACAAAGGATGTTTACATTCCTTGTAATAGAAGTAAAAGTGATTAAAAAAAAAAGGGACAAAAAAAAAAAAATAAGAAAAAAATTAAAGCGCCCCATTCGTCCATGCTCGCCTCGCAAAAGCGGACACATACGTAAGTCACGCATGCATATGTAAACTGTGTTCAACCCACACTGGCATTGTTAGAGCAAGAGCAATAATTCTAGTGCAAGACCTCCTCTGTAACTCTAAACAGGTAACCTGTAAAGTTTTTTAAAGCATTGCCTGTGGAGATGTTTAAGTACCGTAGATTGTCGCCATTCCACGTGTGTGCGCAGTTTTATGTGTTTTGCTTTTTTAATTCATTAAAGTGAATTTTTTTTTTTTTTTATTGTGTTTGAAAGGCCTCTGCGCAAATACTGTGTGACATAAAATATTGCAAACAATCGCCATTTTATTATCTAGGGCAGTGATGGCAAACTTTTTTGAGCCTGAGTGCCCAAACTGCAACAGGTGTACAGAGTGGCGTCTCAGAGATCATGTGACTGCATCCAGAGGAGGGGGCACAGAACTCAGCTCACCCCACCACATGTCCGATCCCTGGGAGGAGATCACACATGGTCTGCTACAGTAATGGCCCCTCTAGGTGTCCCCGGCCTTCCTGGCAGGTGCAGCACCCACCTCCCCTCTCACCTTTGCACCTTGCTCTGAGCTCCCAGTTATACCCATCCTCCAGAGCAGCAGTGACACCCAGCACTGCTCAGACTGCACAGGGGTTGAGAGAGAGAGAGAGGGGGTGTGAGAGAGAGAGAGGGGAGGTGTAAGAGCGAGAGGGGGTGTGTGGGAGAGAAAGGGGGGACAGAGAGAGATAGAGGGCTGAGAGAGAGAGAGAGGACAGTGAGAGGGGAGATGAGAGAGACCCCTAGCTCTGTCTCTATCTGCAGTCCATGCTCTTCCTCCCCTTTTACAGTCTCTGTCTGCAGGTAGGTCTGTGTATTATCATGCCTGGTACCTTCCATTCCGGTTCCAAGTAATTTTCTAGCAACAATACTAATTTAAACTTGTAAACAAAAAGTCCTAGAAAATAGCTGGTCAGCATGTGGTTAAAGGCACCTTACCATAGAAATGAATGTACAGTATATGTATAAAGCCTTAATGATAGGCCTCCAGCTGACCACACTGCCTTGAAAACAATTGCATAATAACCACAGACACGGCCTGGTATCAACTGCCAGGTCATGCCTAAAGCCTCGTTCACACGATCCGATTTTCGGACAATAGAACATCCGTTTTTTGTTGGATGTTTGTCTCATGTCGAAAGTGAAGAGGGTACAAGCAATATGAAAATTTTCGTATGCCCAAACTCAATGTCAGAAGTGACATATTGCTTTGAATATTTTTGCATCTTTTTTTCCTTTCTGAGCATGCGTAGTCCCGGTCGTACAATTTTTTTTCATACAAAAACTGTACTAACAGAATGAAAATGAAACGTTGCCTTGTCGTGCGACAAAAATTTACTAGTCTTCACATCCAGCTTTTGAAAGGAGCATACTAACGGTAAGAATTTTGGACGACAGGCCGTCGAACGAAAATTCCCGTCCGATATTTGCATCGTGTGTATGCGCTTTATCAAAAGTCCTTAGCTAGTTTTTAGCTTGACCAAAATGACCACTTGTAGACCCTATGGTTCCACAAGCTGCCAAATGTTTAAAAAAAAACAAAGTGGTTTGGAAGTTTGTTTGATTTCTAGCTAACTTCCACTGGGCATTGCTTGCGTCTGCCATTCAGACCACATTGGCAGATCCTCCTGCCATTACACTGCCTGACCATTACCACTTTGATTGTCAACTTACCCTTAACACTTTTGATGCCAATGGTGAATATCACATATTATGGCATTAAAAGGGTTAATACGGGCTCATAACTGTAATAGATGTCCTAAGCCTGTTTTAAAAATTCAAAATATCATAGCCAGTTATTTTAACATATGGAAAAAAGACACCATGAAAACAGCAACAAAACCAATAAGGTTTGTAAATGTTTTCAGAATATATTGTTTCTATATGTTAATGTAACTTATTATAATATTTTTGTTACCACTTACGATACTATGATAGTTTGAATGCCTTTTTAATGCGATTTACCAGTTGTGCCTCTAGATGACACAGTGTGTGTTTCCTCCTTTTTGGTTAGACGTGTGGATTCTGGCCTATGGACATCATTTCCATCTGCATGCCCCTTTAGGTGGTTTGATGTAGGCCATATTGTGCCCCCACCTTTCCAATTACATCCTGGACTGGCATTATATCCTTTTTCCCTCCTTTTTGCCACACCTCCCAGGGGATGTTTCTTTTATACGGGGAGTTATTTGTTTTCTAGCTGGTCATGCTGGGTAATAGAGGGTGAAACTCTCCATCTTGAACCCCCTCAGGATTGGTGCCAGCCTGAGCATTTGCAGTCCTGGCATCCACATCATGTGTAATGTCATATGTTGATGCAATGGCCAAAATACCACATTCATTGATTCTCGCTGGGCAGCCTTAAGCAATTCAGTCCCAATGTACAGGCAAGGTAACTTGCCTTGGGACTTATGAGTTCAGTTTTGCTGAAAAAAGTGGGGTATGTTCTCCTTTTTTCAGCAAAGCATGACCGAGAGTGCATAGCAACACACCAAGAAAATATAAACAGTGTGATGGTTCATTAGAATGCATTGGCCCATCCCCTTTACACCAGTGGCTGCAGTATAACATGGCTGCTGGTGTGAACAAGCCCTTAGATGTGGAGGCACTACCCAGAGCTGTGGGAAGCTTTGTGGATTTCCCCCATCCTTTGGAAACCTGTGACTTATGGCTGCCATGGTGGGTGTCAGATGTAGGGGGATCTTTACCTTTCCAGTTTGAGTATAAATCACTTATGATCTACAGTATATCACAAAAGTGAGTACACCCCTCACACTTTTGTAAATATTTTATTATATCTTTTCATGTGACAACACTGAAGAAATAACACTTTGCTACAATGTAAAGTAGTGAGTGTACAGCTTGTATAACAGAGTAAATTTGCTGTCCCCTCAAAATAACTCAACACACAGCCATTAATGTCTAAACTGCTGGCAACAAAAGTGAGTACACCCCTAAGTGAAAATGTCCAAATTGGGACCAATTAACTATTTTCCCTCCCCGGTGTCAAGTGACTTGTTAGTGTTACAAGGTCTCAGGTGTGAATGGGGAGCAGGTGTATTAAATTTGGTGTTATCGCTCTCACTCTCTCACATGGCACCTCATGGCAAAGAACCCTCTGAGGATCTGAAAAAAAGAATTGTTGCTCTACATAAAGATGGCCTAGGCTATAAGAAGATTGCCAAGATCCTGAACCTGAGCTTCAGCACGGTGGCCAAGATCATACAGTGCTCAGTGTCATATCCAGAGGTTTCCTTTGGGAAATAGACATATGAATGCTGCCAACACTGCTGCAAAGGTTCATTGAGGGAACCATGAATGCTAACATGTACTGTGACATACTGAAGCAGAGCATGATCCCTCCCTATGGAGACTGGGCCGCATTCCAACATAATGTCCCCAGACACACCTCCAAGATGACCACTGCCATGCTAAAGAAGCTGAGGGTAAAGGTGGTGGGCTGGCCAAGCATGTCTCCAGACCTAAACCCTATTGAACATCTGTGAGCCATCCTCAAACAGAAGGTGGAGGAACACAAGGTCTCGAACATCCACCAGCTCCATGATGTCATCAAGGAGGAGTGGAAGAGGACTCTAGTGGCAACCTGTGAAGCTTTGGTGAACTCCTTGCCCAAGAGGATTAACTCAGTGCTGGAAAATAATGGTGGCCACACAAATTATTGACACTTTGGGCCCAATTTGGACATTTTCACTTAGGGGTGCACTCACTTTTGTTGCCAGCAGTTTAGACATTAATGGCTGTGTGTTGATTTGTTTTGAGGGGACAGCAAATGTATACTTATAAAATATACAAGCTGTACACTCATTACTGTACATTGTAGCAAAGTGTCATTTCTTCACTGTTGTCACATGAAAAGATATAATAAAATATTTACAAAAATGTGAGGGGTGCACTCACTTTTTTGAGATACTGTAAATGTTTACAATTTTAAATGTGGATATCATTCTGTGTCCAACACCTTTATCCAAAATGGGGAAGTCTTTATGAATCATTGGCGTAAATCTGACATATCGATGCCTAATGTACAGTTAGAAGGTCCTTTTGGGATGATTACAACTAAACTTACATATCGGTTGATGGTTTAACCACTGCATTAAAGGTAAATACCACAGATTTACATTTATCCTTATATCGGACCAATGTAAGTGTCCTTATATATATAGATAATGTAACCCCCACCTCCCCTCATTTTAATTTAGTATAAATAAGGTGTTTGCCATATTTTTGTATGGCTTGCTTGCTTGTTTTGACGTGGATGACTTTGGATGACTTCAGCTGCCACTGTGCTCTTGCTTGGCTTTGAATGTGTTCCTGTGCCTTTAAGGAGGGGTGGACTCCCTCCAGGTATACCTGCCCTCAATTTATCCACTGCTATATATGCTCCAATTTGGAGGCTCTCAAATTATAGAGTTAGGAGCTCACAGGTGCCACAATAGGCCTATTTTGCTCTCTTTGGCCATTTGCCCTAATGTATGTCTACATTTAAGAGTTTTTATTAGGGTTCCTTCTGTATAATGAAAATAAAAATAAAAGTTTTGTTTGCGTCCAAATGTATTTTGCACTCTTTCATCTTTTTGCACTTGACTTCATTTAGTGAAGCATACATGCCTGACCCCACTTGTGCAGTGCATCAAAGCAGTAGTAATCTCCTTTTTGGAATGTAGCAAATCTTGATGTGTGTTGTTGCAGGCTTACTAGTATATTTATAAGAAACTATGGAAGCCTGGGTGACAGAAGATACGTGTCTGGTGCCACTTGTTTACTCTGACATTTTATGGACCAAATTGTGGCTTGTGTTATTTTCATTCTGAGCTATGATCCTCTTCCTTGACTGACTTCTGACTAGTCACATTACATACGCTTAAGGAGTCAGGAAATTTACATATTGCATGTGCAGTACTGTTGTTGCTCATGGTATTGCCCAAACACTGAGAACACTAATGTAGACTCACATAGCTAAATAACTGTGCTGTATAAACTGTTGGCACTATATATATCATGTATAATAATAGTAATAATAACTGCTGGGACAAGTGTTCCCTAAAACTGCAATGGCATATATAATACATTCCCACAGATGAACATTTTTTAAAAATGTTGAAGCTGGTGGTCTGCATCATTCAACCATTTAAGGACAAAGCTTATTTTTGACACTTGTTGTTTACAAGTTAAAATCATGTTTTTTTTGCTAGAAAACTACTTATAACCCCCAAACATTATATATTTTTTTCAGAGAACCTAGAGAATAAAACGGAGATCGTTGCAATACTTTATCTCACACTGTATTTGCGCAGCGGTCTTACAAACACAATTTTTTTTTAAAAATACACTTTTTTGAATTAAAAATAAGAAAACAGTAAATTTAGCCCAATTTGTTCTATATTGCGAAAGATAAATTGATATTTGATATTTGAAAATGGCATGTCATGCTTCAAAATTGTGCCCACTCGTGGAATGGTGACAAACTTTGGCACTTAAAAATCTCCATAGGCGATGTTTAAAATGTCTACAGGATACCAGTTTTGAGTTACAGAGGAGGTCTAGTGCTAGAATTATTTCTCTCGCTCTAACAATCGCGGTGATACCTCACATGTGTGGTTTGAACACCGTTTACATATGTGGGCACAACTTACATATGCGCTCGCTTTTGCGTGCGAGCACAGAGGGACGGGCGCTTTAATTTTTTTTTCTTATTTACTTTACTTTTTATTTTTTATTTTTACATCGTCCCTTTAAAAACAATTTTTTGGATCACTTTTATTCCTATTACAAGGAATGTAAAAAAAAAGCATGACAGGACCTCTTTAATGTGAGATCTGGGGTCAAAAAGACCTCAGATCTCACATTTACACTTAAAAGCAAAAGAAAAAAGAAAAAAAAAGTCTATTTTCTTTTTTTTTAAAAAAAACAATGGTCCCTTTAAGGCTGGAGGGCAAAACTGACGTTTGACATCGCTCCGGTCCTCCAAGGCATAGAGTTGAGTGGGGCTATCATGCCCTCACTCGACTTCCTGCCCATCAGGGAAAAGGACCGGATCATCTCCACTGCTTACTGGATCCATCTGTAGCAGTAGAGACGATCCGGTCCTTTTGTAATAGAAAAAAGCATGACAGGGCCTCTTTAACCTCTTCCTTACTGGGCACTTAAACCCCCCTCCTGCCCAGACCAATTTTCAGGTTTCAGCGCTGTTGCATTTTGAATGACAATTGCGCGGTCGTGCGACGTTGTACCCAAATAAACTTATTAACAAACAAAATAAAAAATAAAAACCTATAAATAATCTCGTTTTTCATTTTTTATAACAATAAAAAAGTTTTAGCAACGAGAAACAAACAAATACCGCGTTTTTTATTTTTGGCGTCTCCACTAGTTTATGGTGGTTTTCTTTCGAGATAAACACCCTTTTTTTCCTGTAGTTAAAATAAACCCATGTTGCAGCGTGCTGGCGCGTTAACAGTAAGTTTTACGTTGTCGCGACTTTGGACTTTTAACCAGACCCGTCCTCCCCCCAAATTCACGGGTCATTCCTTCTCCAATTTCTCCGGGACAGTACGAAAAAAGATAAT
>BLSH010378483.1:203316-218749 GCA_018402905.1 Glandirana rugosa | reverse complement strand
CATGATGCACTGGCCAATCACAGCCATGCCATTAGTAGGCATGGCTGTGATGGCTTCTAAGGGCAAACCAGTGAAACGCTTGTTGATTGGCTGCCCTGCAGCTTCTCAACACGTGGAGTAAAATAGCAGAACCCCGGACCGAACCCGAACGATTTTTGAAATGTCCGGGTCCGGGTCCGTGCCACGGACACCCGAAAGTTCGGTACGGACCCGAACGTTACAGTCCGGGTTCGCTCAACACTATTTTTTAAGAATAGGTTTTATGTGATCACCAATTCTAATTCGAAATATCCGTTTAGTCTTTCCAACATAGAAGCCTCCACATCTACATGTGGCTAAATATACAACACCAATTGTGTCACAAGTGACCTTATGTTGAAGATGGTGTCTTTTTCCATTCGGTAATAGTGTAGTGGAATTATTGATCAGATAGAGACACATGTCGCAATGTCCACATGAAAACCTTCCTGGTGCCATCACCCTAGTTGGGGGAATGGGGTTGAAATGGCTCTTGACCAATTTGTCACGAAGTGACGGAGCGTGTCTATATGTAATCTGAGGATGCTGACCAATATGTTGGCTCACTGTAGCATCAGCAGTAAGTAGTGGCCAGTGTTTTTTAATGATGTTTTTAATTTTTTGGTGTTGGGCCGAATATTGCGTGATCAATCTCACTGGTTGTTTTACTGGTTTGTCCGTTTTGTGAAAAATCATCGATGATCTATCCTTGTTTTTAACCCTATTGTATGCTTTTTTCAAGCACGAGTGGCTATAGCCACGTTGTTTAAGTCTATTGTAGAGTTCTCTAGCTGCTTCAAAATCTTGTTGTTTAGTGCAATTGTGTTTGACTCGCAAATATTGGCTATATGGGATACTCCGTATGAGCGGTTCAGGGTGTGCACTTGTGGCATGAAGTAAAGTGTTACCCGCTGAGGGTTTTCTGTAAAGAGATGAGAATAGAAATCCGTCCTCATCAATGGACAAACTAATGTCTAAAAAGCTAATCGTGTCCTGACTCATGTCAAAAGTGAATTTCAGATTGAAATCATTTATTGAAATTCGTTCAAAAAATTGCAAAAATTCCTGTTTGGTACCTGTCCAAAAGATTAACACATCATCTATGTAGCGGTACCATGCCGCTACATGTGATAGAAAAGGAGACAGATTATCATCTGCAAAAAGTTCTCTCTCCCACCCCCCAGGTACAGGTTAGCGTATGATGGGGCACACCGTGTCCCCATCGCCACCCCCTGCACCTGGAGGTAGTGGGAGGAGCCAAAAAGAAAGACATTTCTAGTTAGAATAAATCTGAGGAGATCCAGTACAAATTTGTTGTATTCTTCAGCCAATGGGCCTCTTTCATTAAGGTGTCGCTCCATAACTTCTAATCCCTTGGAATGGGGAATAGAGTTATAGAGACTTCCATTGTCCAATGCTATAAGCCAGACATCTGGGGGCAAATGGATACCATCAACCATCCTCAGAAGATCAACGGTATTCTGTACATAGGAAAAAAGGGCTGTTACATGAGGCCTAAGATAGTTGTCCACAAGTAAACTGGCATTCTCAGTCATGCCGGCACAGCCGGAAATAATAGGGCGACCCGGAGGTTTAGTGAGGGATTTGTGCACTTTCGGTAAAGCATAAAAAGTTGGTAGTTTAGGTTCTTTTTTGTTTAGAAAGGACCAAGTATCTTTATTGATAACCCCTTTATAAAAGGCTTTCAAAATGATATTCTGATATTCCCTTTCAAAGTTAGTGATTATTAGTTTAGAGATGGGGCGATACCATTCTTTGTTAGACAAAATATTTTTACACATAGTTTCATATTCATCTGTGTTCATAATGACAATATTTCCCCCTTTATCAGCCATTTTGATTGTGATGTTCGTGTTAGATCTTAAAAAATTAATGGCTGTTCTTTGGGCTCTAGATAGATTCTGTGGGTAGGAAATTTTTTTGTTCATTCTCTCAATTTATTTGGTGGTTTGATTTACGAACGCCCATATATTTGGATTAGTATTGAGCATTGGAAAGGCAGTTGATTTAGGTTTGAATGAGCATGGTGGAGGAAATTCTATTCCAGTTATCGAGATAGAGGGCCGGGTATCAGGCCAAGTCTGGTCATCCCTAACATGGCCCTCCTCCCACAACTCCATTAAATCTGATAAAGCCTGATGTTCATCCATCTCAATTTGCGGCAAAAGCTCACTGACCGTGTCATCAGTAGAGGATTGATTATATATAACTTTGTAGGTGAGCTTTCTCGCAAATAGGTGAATATCTTTAATGAGGAGGAAAGTATCAATAGTAGTGTCAG
Organism: Glandirana rugosa; assembly: GCA_018402905.1. NCBI lineage: Eukaryota > Metazoa > Chordata > Amphibia > Anura > Ranidae > Glandirana > Glandirana rugosa. The sequence continues at coordinate 216,429 of BLSH010378483.1, read as the reverse complement.
GACAGAAAGTTAGCCCTAACCTCAGAACTTGAGACTCAGCTTTAGATAATTCATAGTGAGAAAGATTAATTACTTCTAATTCTGCATGAGTTGTATTTCCTGTGTGGTGGTGTTGGTTTGAGTTGGGTTGGTGTTTAGGTCTACATTTTTGGGTAAAAAAATGGGTGCTACTTTCGTGTCAACATTATGTGAGCTCGTGGATGAGATATCAATAGTGCTAATGTCACTTACCTTCGTATTGGTGTTAGTAGAAACCGCAGGTGCTGAAGTGGTGCCGAGCAGCAGTGTCGAAGTGAGTTGAGGACTATATGTCAAATTACCGGGTGCGAAAGTGGGAGTGGCGCGTGTAATAGCTTTGGAACGTGCTGGTGAGGGTTTGAAATGCCCAATATGTGGACGTTGCGTGAGAGTGGTGCCCAGATGCCGTTGTAGTGAGTCCGTAGAGTGTTGTTCTGGATCACCTTTCCTTCGCTTGGGAAGTCTGTCTTCTGATAGATCATGGTAGATAGTTGATTGGCTAGATGATAGAGATGAGGTAGATGAAAGGTTAGAGATAATATCAGTTTTTGTCTTTGTGGAAGGGGTGGTGTATTTTTTAAAGGATCTAGGCTTGGTAGAGTTCCATTTATAAGCATAGCCGTTTTCGTGGGCGTGTAGATCTCTGTCAAACTTATTGTCTTTACTTTTGATAATATCAAGGGCATATTTTGCAATGTGTTCCTTGATCTTATCTTCTCTTTTTACAAATTTTGTGTTTGAGCGTATTGCCTGAAATTCACTGTACCACTTAATAATTAGTTGGTCAATGTTTGCAATCTCATGATCATATTGATCACAAAGAATAGAAAGCATCCCAAAGGAGCATGTTAGTAAATTATGCTCCCAGATAGATTTGAAAGAATTGTCAATTTTATGTAAATTGGGGAAGATCTGAATTCTTAATCCCCAAGGGATAATTTTATTTTCCTTATATTTTTCAAAGAATTTCTTATGCCAAAAAACTCTTATATAGAATATATACAATATACATTGTAGTCTTTTGAATGCTTTATCTAAATCATCGTCCGAGACTTTCAAACTATTCTGATTCTCCTCTATTTCTGTCATAAGGCCTCCCAAGCCTCTCCACAGAAAGTGGCCATAGAGAAAAGAGATTGGGAAAAATATATGGATAGGCTGTCTAACCCAGGACTTGCAAACATCTAATCAACCATTAAATTATGCTACCACATTGTATCATATTTGTCTTGCTTCATAACATCAATATCCGTTCTAAAACCAAGTGGGCATGGATGGTGAGCTGATAGGCTTCAATGGGCCACTTGACTACACTTGCCCCCCCAGGCCTAAGGCTGCCAGCCCTCCCCTGATTGTAGTCCACTGAAATGAATGAGCTGCCCTAGTGTAACGCACATTAATAAGTGTATAAACACGCATCAATGTGAATGCATTGCCGAAATGCATACATTTGAACCTTGCCACCGTTGCCTGATAGCCCTTTAAGAGGTTCTAAAAGCTGGGAGGTTATGGCTATCACAGCGGTCACCAGCTCTCACTTCAGATCTCCAACCTGATAATGCCTACATAGTTACAGTTGTAACAAAGAGTAGTGTGGGACATAGAGTACATACAACATTAAGTGACCACTGAATACCAATGCTGGGAGGACTTTCTAAATCCCACTGACATCAACAATAGTGTAGCGATACCCCTGTAGGTGCTGCTGAATAGGATGGGTCCTCTGTTCTTTGCCTCGACCTTCTCAAGAACCTCAGCCCCTCTGACACATCAGGTTGAGTACACAAACATACAATATCACAGGAAATTACTAAAACTAATACTTAGAACCCAATAGTAGTGTTATATTAAAGAAAACAGGCACCAAGCCAGGTAGTAAACACAAACTTCATATATTGTCACCCAATACGGTTGGTAAATAGGTTAGCATAAAATGGATTAACAATGGCAATAACACAATTTAGCAAACAAAGTGATTAACAGTAAGGACTAAGCATAAGATGACATTTGGCACCTAGGTGAGCATAAACGGTAGCAAGGCCACCTCATGTGCAGCAGTGAGCAGTAGGAAAGTTTAATCTACAGAGTGCTGAAATTATAATGCCAGAGCGCATTTAGGGCAGCAATGTTAGTCCTAAACCAACTGGGTATGCACTGTCCAAAAGAAAAGGCAGATATTAGTGGAGAGGGTGGGGGAACAAAGGGGGCTTGCAGACTAATTATTTTGGGAGGGGCAGTCCTTTGAGATGTTCTTCTGCCAGATAACATTGGGGCCCTTTAAAACCATCTTTGTACTTAATGACAGTCCCAGTTAGCCTGTATAGATACAGTATAGATATGGTATAGTTTCAGCATAGGTGCAAGGTAGATGTGGTCTGGATGTGGTGAAGGTTTAGTATAATGCAGTATAGGGTTGTATAGGCACAGTACCAAATGTGGTAAAGAATTCAGTATGGGTGCAATATCGGTTGGGTATACTTGTCGTCCTGCTCTAAGCAGCTCAGTTCCTGCTAGCAGTATCAACAATGGGTGAATAGCCCTCTCACCAGTTCCCAGGATGCTGTAGTGACCTGTTGCTCTAGAAGGGTGCCCCCCTCGGTTTCACCCTGAAAGCCTCAGGTGATCAGTGGTGGGAAGCAGAGAGTCAGTGGATGCTCCAGTCTTCTTGCTGCAATGGTGCAGGTGCTGTGACGTCGGTGGGGCTGTGCTGTCCCAGGTGTCCTCACTCCCAGTCTCAGGCTCGGATCTCCATTGGTATGTTCTCCAGCTTGCAAGCATTTATCCAGACATACAGTATCTCACAAAAGTGAGTACACCCCTCACATTTTTGTAAATATTTTATTATATCTTTTCATGTGACAACACTGAAGAAATGATACTTTGCTACAATTTAAAGTATTGAGTGTACAGCTTGTATAACAGTGTAAATTTGCTGTCCCCTTAAAACAACTCAACACACAGCCATTAATCTCTAAACCGTTGGCAACAAAAGTGAGTACACCCCTAAGTAAAAATGTCCAAATATATATATATCCAATATTTTGTGTGGCCGCCATTATTTTCCAGGACTGCCTTAACCCTCTTGGGCATGGAGTTTATCAGAGCATCACAAGTTGCCACTAGAGTCCTCTTCCACTCCTCCATGACGACATTGCAGAGCTGGTGGATGTTAGAAACCTTGCGCTCCTCCACCTTCCATTTGAGGATACTCCACAGATGCTCAATAGGGTTTAGATCTGGACACATGCTTGGCCAGTCCATCACCTTTACCCTTAGCTTCTTTAGCAAGGCAGTGGTTGTCCTGGAGGTGTTTTTGGGGTGTTATCGTGTTGGAATACTGCCCTGTGACCCAGTCTCCGATCATGCTCTGTTTCAGTATGTCACAGTACATATTGGCATTCATGGTTCCCTCAATGAACTGTAGCTCCCCAGTGCCGGCGGCACTCATGCAGCTTCAGACCATGACATTACCCACCACCATGCTTGACTGTAGGCAAGACACACGTGTCTTTGTACTTCTCTCCTGGTTGCCATCACGCACGCTTGACACCATCTGAACTAAATATGTTTATCTTGGTCTCATCAGACCACAGGGCATGGTTCCAGTAATCCATGTCCTTAGTCTGCTTGTCTTCAGCAAACTGTTTGCAGGCTTTCTTGTGCATCATCTTTAGAAGAGGTTTCCTTCTGGGACAACAGCCATGCAGACCAATTTGATGCAGTATGCAGCGTATGGTCTGAGCCCTGGCAGGCTGACCCCCACCCCTTCAAGCTCTGCAGCAATGCTGGCAGCACTTATACATCTATTTCCCAAAGACAACCTTTGGATATGATGCTGAGCACATGCACTCAACTTCTTTGGCCAGCCATGGCAAGGCCTGTTCTGAGTAGAACCTGTCCTGTTAAACACACTGTATGGTCTTGGCCATGGTGCTGCAGCTCAGTTTCAGGGTCTTGGCAATCTTCTTATAGCCTAGGCCATCTTCATGTAGAGCAACAATTCTTTTTTTCAGATCCTCAGAGAGTTCTTTGCCATGAGGGTACATGTTGAACCTCCAGTGACCAGTATGAGAGAGTGAGAGCGATAATACCAAATTTAACACACCTGCTCCCCATTCACACCTGAGACCTTGTGACACAAACTAATCACATGACACTGGGGAGAGAAAATGACTAACTGGGCCCAATTTTGACATTTTCACTTAGGGGTATACTCACTTTTGTTGCCAGCAGTTTAGACACTAATGGCTGTGTGTTGAGTTATTTTGAGGGGAAAGCAAATTTATACTGTTATACAAGCTGTACACTCACTACTTTACATTGTAGCAAAGTGTAATTTCTTCAGTGTTGTCACTTGAAAAGATATAATAACATATTTACAAAAATGTGAGGGGTGTACTCACTTTTGTGAGATACTGTAGGTGCTCTCCCTCTAACTCCCTTGTGCTAAAAGGAAGAACTTTTCCAGGCAGTTTAATAACAATCCTCTCTCCTGTCATGTACCTGATAGGAGACTGGAATGATGAGGTTGACCTCTCTTGTATCTCCAGCGTGGGTGCCACTGAGAGTTAAACAGAGGGTACTGAGGGACAAGATGAACATGAGTGTCAGCAGATGTCCATAGGAGAACTTACAGCAGAAGATGCTGTCCCGAGAAGACTGGTGGACCATCAAGACAGGAAGAATAGCTGTGCTCAGAAGTCCAGCCTAGGTTAAAGGGGCACTCAATTTACACCGCAGGTCAAACACATGTAGCTTGTCAGGGCTCTCAGCAGACTTGAGACAGGAGCAATTAGTGGTGCACAGAGCTGGTATAGCAGGCAGGCACTCGAGCATGATGGGAAGCCAGGATCAGAGACAGAAGCATGGTCACAGGAATAGCCAGGGTCATCAACAGGCGGGCAGCAAGGTACAGAATCAGAAGCAAAGCCAAAGTCAGGAACACAGCCAGAGTCAGAAACTGGTGACAAATCAGAAGCAGGATCCAAAATCAGGTCAGGAGCAAGCTGGGTCAGCAACAAGAAAACACACAGGATGAACTCAGGACGCAGGGAACAGCTGAAATAACAGTCAATGCTTGAGCAAGGGCATAAGCATCCTTAAAGTGGTTGTAACCCTTAAAAAAAAGAGATCCTTTTCCCTTATAGCAGACTAGACAGCACAGTGCTTGCGCTGTCTAATCTGCCCTTCTCTAAGCTGTAAAAAAACTGGTTGTTCCTGCTTGTTCCTGTGTCCCCCTGTGTGTGCTGACCACGGTAATCATGGCTGCTGGTCCATGATTACCATGGTCAGTTTACATGATTCTGTCAGCTCGCTGCTCTCCTCTCAACCCCCTCCCTCCCTTCCTGTCAGCTCCTGTGTGTGTGAACCGTCTCCGCCCCCCTCCTCCTGCCGCTATTAGTAGCTGGCAGTAAAGGTAAAGAAATATTACTGCCAGCCCCTCTGTTCTACCACCCTATCCTACACTGTGTAAACGTTTTTATAAAACAATGTCTGTAAATACCTTATCTCATATCTTTTATGGTTGGTCCGGCCATTCTCCCCCATCTAAGGGCTACTGTGGGAGGGGATGAACAGTCAGCACAGCAGTCATGTGACCTCCCCAGCTTATGTCAGAGGGGGATCTCGACCCCTCCTGCTGTAGAACTTAGATTGGAGGAAGCGCACGACCAGTGGTCACGTTCATACAAAAATATGAGATAAGGTATTTACAGGCATAGTTTTATAAAAAAGCATTTACACAGTGTAGTATAGATTGATAGAGCAGAGGGCTGGCAGATATTTTTCTTTACCTTTACAACCACTAAATATGTCATCTGGCACTAACATGCAATGTGCGTGCACCCGTTTGTGCGCGCGCAATCCCATGCGCTTTCCTGTGCGCATGCATGCGCCTGGTCACTATTCTATGGAAAATGCTGTGTGCATGTGCATTCCTGCATGCCAGATGTATTACAAGAATTCCCTGAGATCTTCACTCCTACTGCACAGTGCATATTGGGATCTGTAGTGTAACCATTATAGTGGAGCCAATGGCTGCCGTCTCAAACTACAACTCCCAGCATTCTCAGGGCTCTGCATTTAAGTCAATGGGCTTGCTTGGCTTTAGCTCTCTCCTGTTGGCCAGAGGACAATGGTGCAACATAACATTAATATCACAGTAGAGGGAGAGAGGCAAAAAAAGAGTAAAATACCCTTCTCCATGTTGTTGTAGCCCAGAACCTGGCTACAATAGCACACTATTTCTTCCAATAATGGGGAACTATTTCCCCCACTGACACCAATGATAGGGCACTATTCCTCCTCCCACTGACCTCTGACTCTGTGGCATTTTTACTACCACTGACACCAATAATGGTGTACTATTCCTGCATTAATGGACCACCAACACACTTTTTTATCTCCACTGACACTGGGCAATATTTTACTCCCAGTGAACCTGCCTATTGTTTAAAACGTTTAAGGACCCTAATTTAGAAAAAAAGCCAACCCTAAAAGCATGCTTTTATTAAGCACAATGATAAAATATTGCCGAAATTCATCATTGGCTGACCAACCTATTTCATTTTCCTGTATTCATTATATACTTTTCATTAATGTCTGGAAGTGGTATAATTGTTAGGATTAAAAGCCAACAAAATCTGGGCAAAGCAGTACCACTGCATAGGCATCTACGTTACTGGATTATGGAACTAAATGTCAAATTATTTTAAAAGCAATTTTCATTACTGGTCATTAATTATTACTTACTTAGTCATTGTAGATTGATCTGCACAGATCAACTAGCGTTTGAAACATATCTTTCATTTAAAAATTAGTGGTAGTGTGTCCTCCAAAGTTTTAGAGGTTATTTGTGTCTCTCTTTGTGTCTCTTTCCTGTTTTGTGCTTTGTGATACTAATTTTAGTAAGCTAGTCATATCTGATCCAGCGCTGAGGAAGATGTAAGCTTTGCTCCTTCAGTTTCAGATTTGTGTGCTCTGCAGTTAAACATATTTTTCCAGTGATTGATATGACTTGTCATTGTCTTGATGTGACTTGTCTTGTCATTATGTAGCTGAATCTATGCAGAAGTTTTGGTATCTCTTTCAATCATTGTATTAAGGTTTTCCTGTGTTGTGAAAGGGCAGAAAAAAAATTAATAAAAGCAAAGTATAAGGTAATAGAGTAAATCTGTATGCCTTTTTTGTTTGGTGGTAGATTTTAAAATCATCACATAATTTGTAAGGATGAAATTATAAAATCAAATGTAAAGAAAACTATTTTGTTTTATTTAATGTCACCCATAAAATAGGAAATATTTTAAGGTATCTATAGATATATAAAGTATATTTTTAAATAAAGTGAATCAAGCTGCTCAAAACAGAGGTTGTGGTGGGTCAGACTGATTGGCAAAAGGCAGTAGAGAAGCAAACCATACGGTTACGTATCTGCAGGAGCCAATTAAATGGGTAAGTAAATGAAGACTAGGGGTTTGACATTTTTGTCCCGTATGGGTTAAGCCCCTCTCCTAAACTGCCTGCACCCTAATCAGTGGGGTGCTCTTAATGGTGATTAAAGCATACCTCCCAACTTTCTGAGACGGGAATGAGGGAAACCAATTAGCAAAAGTATGTAGGCATAGAACACACCCCCTGCCATGCCCCCTTAAAGTGGTAGTAAACCCTCCTATCATGTTCAGCCAAGGAAGCTGGCCTCTATTTAACCTACAACTGCCATGATGCTGCACATGTGATCAGCTATGACATCAGCCATTGGATGGTTTGACAGTTTGGTTTAGAGCACAACCAATGGGAGTGTTACATTTCCGGCACGTGCCGGAAATGGAACTGGTTTTTAAACTGTTAAATGGATGGGTTTACTACCGCTTTAAAGGTGAATTATACAAAAAAAAATGTAGATAAACCCACAAGTGTTTTTTTTACCACTATTATTCCTTTATATTGGCTTTTTAAATGTGCAAATGCAGCAATTTAGAAATTGGACGAAAGGTTTAGCATTGTAAAACACTTTTTGATAGATAGATAGTGCATTTTATATATAGGAATATGCATCAGACCAAAATGAGGGACAAATGAAGAGCAATGAGGGACAGAGGGACATTGTTCCAAATCAGGGACAGTCATTCAAAATCAGGGACAGTTGGGAGCTATGATTAAAGCACTCTTATTGGACAAGGGGATGAAAACTGGAAAAGGTTTTTAGGTCATACTAAACTGTCTGTCAGCTTCACGTTAAACCATACCTAAAACTCTATTACCAGAGAAGAGTATGCAGGACCTGGGTGAACCAATGTAAGATTTCTTTCACATACTTTGAACTTGGAACTTTTGTTAATTTCCAATCAAATATTACAATCATAAGACCAACTGGGATGCAAGGGGAATTCCTGTAGGAAGCAATTTTTGGTTGGGTTTATTGACCCAAACTTTCTCATTGGCTATATATCATATTACACATGCATTGTGACTTGCTGTTTATCATTGTCTGTTTCATTTACCTTCTCTGATAATTCAGTTTCCTCTATGTTTTTAGTTCCAAACCTTTGGCATAATATTTTAGACCACATTCTGTCTATATACCTATTGCTGGAGTAGCTCATATTATGATCTTTTGACCTATCTGGATGTTCACTGTCAAGTCAACTGTCTGCCAACACTACTTTGTTAGATGTAAGGCTATCTAGCTACAGCTTCATAAATTACAGAGATCATATTTTCAGTGCTAAGACTGGGGGGGCAGAGAAATCCAGAGATCCCTGATAGCTCTGGATTATACTGTGAGCTATTATATGCACCCTGGAATACAGCAGCTTAAAGACAGTGCAGCACCAAAGTGATTGTAACACAAGCTTGTATATACCTGCAAGCTAATTTCAGCAAAGCATCCACCAGCTGACAAGACAGATATACTGCAGTGACTGTTTATTGGAATTGTGTCATACAAATTAATAGTGAATAATACAGTAAAATCAAAGTGCATATCATAGTGTTTCTCAACCTTTTGAAGGAAAAGGAAGGGGAAGACAGGACTCTGGGCAGTCTTGCATGGTGAGTGAGAGGTGACCGTTGGAGTGTGCCGCTCAGTGGGAGATGTTGCTCACCTCAGAGCTTACTGCGGTGTGTCAGGGGGTGTGGCATTGCTGAATGCATCCAGAATTACCAGACCCATACATTAGCGTTTGCTTCGGAGGTAAGCGTAACACTACATTATAAATGTATTTCTTAAGGCCCGTGCACACGGTCCGATTGTTGGCCAACAATGCCCATCCAACAGCCTGTTGGCTGATAATACTATTATGAGTACGCACGATTCTACAGCCAATTTCCAAGTTGGACAACAAGACTAGAAAACTTGTGATAGCCAACAAGGTGTTGGCCGATTGTTGGCTCGTGTGTACAGAAGTTGGCCAACAAAAAGTTGGAAGTGCAAACACACATGCTCGGAATACAGGAAGTGTCCGGTCATGTAACCTGTGTTCCTAATTCACAAATCCCATTCACCTGAATTTCCTCGTTATACGCTCGTAACACGTCACTACGTTCGGCTTTGTTGGCCGATTACTTGACTTATGTCAGTACGCTAGACCAAACTGCCATCACCCAATTTGGACAAAAGTTGGACGTTCAGTTGGTCAACAATCTGCGCGTGTGTACGAGGTTTAAATATCAGAACTGTATTTAAGGCTTGTAATATCCTAGGTATGTCTGAATGATGGTATTCTTTAATGGAGAACAAAATTATTGGTCCCTGCCGCATTAGATCCAACCAACCATACATTACTACCACAAAAACTAAAATCAGTGAAATGGGATCAGAACTAGTGATTGAAAAATTAAAGAGGATCTTCAGACATTTCTTTAAAAATGAAAAGTCAGCAGCAATAAATACTATAGTCACTGACGTTTAATAAACAGACACTTACCTGTTCAGGGATCCAGGGCCATCCACACCCTGGCCAGTTCTTTGACAACTTTTGGGTCCCCGGCACCCCCATGTTGACTCTGGGAAGCCTGCTGTGACTCCCTGCGGCTTAACAGCTGGCTCTTCGGTGCCTATGCATGAGCCGTGCTGTGCTCTGTGAATGGTTCAACAGCCTCCATGAACCTGTGGTGTGTCCCAGGAGGTTTTGGGTAGGGAGGGAAGGCATGAATCTCCACTGGAATCGCCTAGGCTCCAGAATACTTGAATCTTATAAATCCTCCTTCTCAGTCTCTCTTAACTGGGGTGCCACAGCACACACAGCTGGTTCACACCACATGTTAACCCTCCTGGCGTGAGGAGGAGCAACCAAGGATGACATCATTGGTTGCAAGGACACAGACTAATAATCATTAGTTGCTATGGTGCACCATAACAACCAGTCATTGGTGCTATGAAAAAAAAAACACCCATTATCCTTCAGCTGGTTTTCTGACTCTTTTTTTGAATTTTGCTTAATTTTTGAATGAATCTTGAATGAACCCAGATCACAACCCAGGGTGCTGCGATTACCACATGCCATTCTGATTCCTGCCTACAAAATCCTACAAAGCAAGTAAAAGCAAAACCTGTCTACATTGCCATGCAAAACATAAGCTTGTAATACACAGGTTCTGCAAACTCCCAGCTAATTTAAGATTGATACATTTCTCTGCTGCTGAAAGACTTTACCATGAACTCTAGAAACAATTTTGAGCGTGAACGTGGATTTTATAAGCACGTACAAAAAGTTTAATTAAAGAGTTAACATTTTATTATACTTGTTAAAACAATAAACAAAAAAGTGCGTTACAAAATCCTACACATAATTGCTGCCTGTATAGCAACTAACAATTGCCACTATATAACATCTCATAGCATTTGTATATAAATCAACCCTCATGAAATTCACAGCAGCAGACACAGTTTTCCAGGGTGTACGCCATGCTGTAGACGTGCGCCGTAAGGTCTCTTTCACTTGCTCTACATGTTATGTGCCTTGCACTCCTTCAGGAGCTGTAGGCCATATAGTAATGTTGTATCAATATGTATGCAGGCTATCCAAAAATATTTAAACTACAGGGACAAGACTGGGACGGTATTGGAGGACCACGGTAACACCCCTCAGGGTTTAATTAATAAGGTGCGTTGTTACAGCAACCTACAGTATCTCACAAAAGGGAGTAAACCCATCACAAGTTTTCCCGACACTTGAGATACATTTGTGATGGGGGAGGAGAGCTCAGCACACAGCTTATCTATTCACAACACAGCTTTGCATCCTTCCTTCATTCTTATGCAGTGTGTGAAGGGGTGTGTGTCCCTTTCCTCCAATAATCTCTCACATTGTGTATAAGAGCTCTAACTGCAGCTCTCTGTCCCCTCCTCTGTGCTCCTGACAGATGAAGAAGGATTTTATATAGAGAAGAGAAAACTGTAGATAAACAGGTACCATTTATGTAGGAGGATTTGTATCATCTCTGCGCATCACCTGAGGCTATTCACATCACTGGGTATAAGTGTGGGTTTACGACTAGAGTTGAGCCTGGAAAGTCCTAGAGGTCTGCAAAAGGAAGGAAATGGGGGTAAGGGTGGGACATGTGACCTACAAAGAAATGGGGACAGGGAAATAACTTTAAATATTTTTAAAAAAATAAAAACATAAAAAAAGCAAAAATGGAGGTGAATGTGGATCATCTTCAAACTGGGTCAAAAAAGTATAAATAAGCCGGGAGAACCCATATCACTGTTCTGCAAACATCTGTAAAGTCTGTGTGTAACTTTAATATAACTGGGAATAACTGAACATCTGTTCTGCAAACATCTATAAAGTCTGTGTGTCACTTTGAATATAACCGGGACTAACTGAACATCTGTTCTGCAAACATCTGTAAAGTCTGTGTGTCACTTTAAATATAACCGGGAATAACTGAACAACTGAATAACTGAATAACTGAATAACTGAACATCTGTTCTGCAAACATCTGGAAAGTCTGTGTGTCACTTTAAATATGACCGGGAATAACTGAACATCTGTTCTGCAAACATCTGGAAAGTCTGTGTGTCACTTTAAATATACAGATGTTTGCAGAACAGATGTTCAGTTATTCCCGGTCATATTTAAAGTGACACACAGACTTTATAGATGTTTGCAGAACAGATGTTCAGTTATTCCCGGTTATATTTAACCACTTCAGCCCCGGAAGAATTTTGCACTTTAGGACCAGAGCACTTTTTGCGATTCGGCGCTGCGTCGCTTTAACCGACAAATGCGCGGTCGTGCGACGTTGTACCCAAACAAAATTTGCGTCCTTTTTTTCCCACAAATAGAGCTTTCTTTTGGTGGTATTTGATCGCCTCTGCATCATTTCTTATCGCCGCTATAAACAAAAGAAGAGCGACCATTTTGCAAAAAAAACCAAATTTCTTACTTTTTGCTAAAATTCAAATCCAAAAAAAAAATATAAAAAAACATTTTTTTTCACAGTTTTTGGCCAATTTATATAATTCCTCATATTTGCGATAAAAAAAATCGCAATTGGTGTTTATTGATTGGTTTGCGCAAAAGTGGCCGTGTTTACTGATGATGAGAATTCATTTCTGGGGTTTTTTTTTTTTACTAGTAATGGCGGCGATCTGCCATTTTTAGCGGTAATGCGATATTGGGGGGGACATGTCGGAACATTTTGACACTTTTTTGGGACCAATGACATTTAATCAGAAATTTAAATGTCCACTGATTACTGTATAAATGTCATTGGCAGTGAAGGGGTTAACCTGCAGGGGGAGAGCTAGGGGTTAAGTGTGTTCCCTGGGTGTGTTCTTAAATTTAAAGACTAATTTACAGTAACCAGGGTTTTTTCACAGTTTTACAAGGCTGTACAGGGGGGGTTATAGCGTAATGGCGATTTTTACCGTCTAGCGGCGGTAATGATCATTTTTTTTTTTTGGGGTCTTTACTTAAGAGTAGTAGTCATTTGTGCCGGTGAAAACGCGTTTGGTTAGTTATTTGTGGTTAACGCTAAAAAAAATAGCGTTTATACTCCTTAATATATTTAACCGGTTTTTGACACTTTTTTTTACAAAAAAATATAAAAAAAAAACCTAAACTTAAAATCGTTTTTCATTCTTTAAAC
>BLSH010378483.1:190941-202992 GCA_018402905.1 Glandirana rugosa | reverse complement strand
ATTTTCAGAACTTTCATTAAAATTACCAGAACCCCGGACCCGAACCCGGACTTTTTTTGAAAAGTCCGGGTTCGGGTCCGGGTCCCGGACACCCCAAAGTTCGGTACGGACACGAACTTTACAGTCCAGGTTCGCTCAACTCTATTTACGACCACTTTAAATAAACTGTAAAATAGACTCCTTGACTTTTACACAGACAGCAAAGTGTATGGCAGTAACAGAGCAGAACGTATCAGAAAGTTCTCCACACCTGATCAATATACATGCCTGTCAATCTCAATCCCGCTAATCATGACACCCATACATTTTTATCTGCTGCATTTCAGGACATTTTTAAGGTCTTCCCCACATGCATTCTTGAATGATGAAACAATCCCAAATCCTGCAGATTCTACCTTACCACTGGTTCATTCCAAATCTGTCATGTAAATGACAGCTTCAACCATCATACTCAACACTTCTGTGAAATCAAAGATAAGACAAAGTGTGGGTTTCATACTGCATAAGACCAAGCTGACTCCCAAAGCCTATGCATAAAATTCCAAAGCTTGAATTGAAAATGAAAATCGAAGTTGCTGAGCTTATAAGAATTTAGAAACATAGATACAATGAAGAGTGACAACAGAAAAAAAAACCAAGTGGTCCATTAAGTCTGACACTTTTTTATGCAAATACTGTGACAGGGCTAGCATCTGCCACTGTGTTAGCAGTGGTAAATGGTACACAGGGTTGTCACGAATGCTGATGGATGGGCTCCAGAAAGTCTGTTTTGAACATACAAAATTGCCTTTATAGTTTTCTCTGGGTTTTGTAATGCCCAGATTGCCAAGTGCAAGCGATCATAGACTGCTGTGTATGCAAACACACTCCTCCAATGTTTCCCATTGCTGAAGAAGTCCACGCCCTGTGCTAGGATGTAACACGTACATTGAAGAGGGGTTACGTCTGACATCACCCGCGGCCATCTTGGAGGAGTGTGTTTGGATACACAGCAGTCTATGATCGCTTGTACTTGGCCTCAAGTGCTCATTTTGTGAGTGTTTTACTTATACTTTTACTGAGATTAATAAATCTATTAGACGGAGATTCTTTTTTCTTTATTTATGGTGAAGTTCGTCGTGTGACAAGAAGTTGGATTTCCTCTGAGCAGTTGTATGTGGGTTTGAGCAGCTGGTTGATCCGTCAGGGTCGGATCATTAAGGTGAGAGGCCAGCCTAGCTTTTGGTGGATGGGAGCTGTCATACCTGAGCACCTGTGCGTTTTTCATTTATACTCACTTCACAGAGAATTATCTTTCACTCATGGACTGTACTCATGGACGTTTTCCAGACGTCTATTTAATGAATGATCGTGTGCTTTAGATCAGCTGATTTTTTATGTTTATATATTATCGAACATTATTTTAGTGCTGCACTTTTTGTTATAATTATTCTATGCAAGGTTTTCTGAATTTTCCTTGAGTGCATAGCTGCTTATGTGTCCTTGAAGGTTATGTTTGCGCTGAATATTTTCATGTTTCTCAACTGTGAAGAGGTGACAGAGTGGCCGAGGGAAAGTGGAGAGGAAGGAGGGGTGGGGATGGCTTTGCAGAGGAACAGCCGTGGAGAAGTTGTGGTTCTGCAGAGAGAGCTGGAGGTAGGGGGGAGGCTGGTAGATTGTGAAAAGTGAGATTTGGGGGAGGGGGTTATACAGAGTTAAGAGAGCTGTGGGGAGAGCTGGGGTGCAAAGGTGAAAGATTGGAGGTTGCAGAGGTTAGGAACTATGGAGTGGGGTGAGCTGTAGTTAGGGGTGCTGAAGTAAAATGTGGAGGGGAGAGATAATCTGTGAATGGAAGTGCAGAGGTGACATGTTGACAGAGGGTAAAAAGGTGAGTTGTGAATGAGGGGGTTCCTGCACCTATTTTGTGAGAAAAAAAGCTCTGTATATAAGATAGTGTTTTCGAAACATACACAACCAAACAAAACAGTTCTATGTGTATGTCAGAGTGGGATGCATAAGAAAGTTCTTTATACTGTAAAAGACCTCACACCATCAGGGAGGTCACACAGGTTCAAAATGCTACCATTTGATTAATTCAATATAAGGTGTATTCACAGGAAGTCAACAGTGAAGTAAATCAATCTTTCTAAGGATAGCCTACTGCACAAATTGAACCCAATACTATATCATCACAAGTTACTTATGTTGGTGGTTTCATAGGAACGTCCAATCTGTTCAACATGGAACAAAATCCCCTCATCATTCCAGACTGTCATCACATCACTTTTCTACTGGTAAGACTTTGTCATGAGCAAGTTCAACACCAAGGCTGTCACTTTACAGGAGGTTCAGTAAGATCTGCTGGTTTCTGAATTGTTGAGATGAAAAGACGTATATCCTCCACATACTCCACAAATGGGTCATGTATTAAAAATTTAAAAAAGAACACCAAAGTTAGCAACAGCAACAACAACAAAAACATACAAAAGATTTCCCAGTAGACAAATTAAAGGGATATTAATCTCTCAGCTTGTAAGTCCTTCCAGCTGATTTAATCACTTACTGAATATGCAGCCTCTTTATCTTTTAAACCATGCCAAAATGACCATGCCGATGTTCCTGTGTTGGTGCCATGTCTGCTGCCCCAGGCTTCATGTTACAAAATGGCTTCTTTCTCTTGCAGCATCCTATGGAGCCACTTTTGCATGCAGGGGCACGAATTTTGTCTCCCTACACTGTGTGCATCAATTGATACACACGGCCCCATAGCCTAGGATGGCAAGGCGCTCCCCTGTTTCTCCCTCCTCCTCCTCTCCCTTCTTCAAGCTAACAGACTGGCTCCAGACACTTTCCCGTGAAGAGTGGACATTCAGGGAAGCAGCACGGAGAGAACAGGAGCCAGCAGCAAGTGCTTGGGTAAGAATAATAACATAGTTTACTGGGGAATGTTTACAGTATTTCATGTGTTTAATGTGCTTAGCTTAAAAAAAAAAGCTGAGGGCTTATTACTACTCTAACCACTTGCCAACCGCCCGCTGCAGCGTGACGGCGGCAAAGTGGCTCATTATTGCAAACCGCCGTCACCTAACGACAGCTGTGATAGTGCACCAGTGTGCCTTCAGCGGCGCTCACGCGCTCTCTGTGTTCGGGGGGGGGCATGGAGCATGTATGGCAGACTCGATCTCCCCACGATGGACCCCCCGCAGTGAAAGAAAGGAGGTCTGTGTATGTAAACACGGCTCTCCGTTCTTATAGAGGGGGAAGGGCTGTGATCACAGGCTTCCTGTATATGGAAGCCGTGATCACTCCCCTCCCCCTGCTAGCCCAGCCCCCATACAGTTAGAACACGCCTAGGGAACACATTTAACCCTTAGAGCGCCCCTTCCAGGTTAACCCCTTCAGTGCCAATGACATTTACACAGTAATCAGTGCATTTTTATAACACTGATCACTGTATAAATGCCAATGGTCCCACAAAAGTGTCAAAATGGTCCGACATGTCCGCCACAATATCACAGAACAGCTAAAAATTGCAGATCACCGCCATTACTAGTAAAAAAAATAAATAAATGAAAACCCCAGAAATGAATTCTCATCATCCGTAAACGCGGCAACTTTTGCGCAAACCAATCAATAAACGCAGATTGCATTTTTTTAAACCAAAAATATGAAGAAGAATATAAATCGGCCAAAAACGATGAAAACATTTTTTTTTAAATATTTTTTTTTGGATTTGTATTTTAGCAAAAAGTAAGAAAAATTGTTTTTTTTTGCAAAATTGTCGCTTTTTTTTTATTTATAGCAGCAATCATAAATGATGCAGAGGTGATCAAATACCACCAAAAGAAAGCTCTATTTGTGGGGAAAAAAGGACGCAAATTTTGTTTGGGTACAACGTTGCACGACTGCAATTGTCAGTTAAAGCGACTCAGTGCCGAATCGCAAAAAGTGCTCTGGTCCTAAAGTGTGAAATCCTTCCGGGGCTGAAGTGGTTAAGCACTAAGCCACACAATGGAGTGTGCACTTTACAAGTGCAGTTGCGCTCATTTTCCCCAAAGCTTAGTAAATGTGGTAGTGCTTCATGTTGTAAAGAACACCCAATCAGGTGCAAGAAAAAGAAAAAAAAGCATTTTTGCTTGCACCTGATTGGATGATGGAAATCAGCACAGCTTACCGCATTTACTAAGCTCCGGGGGAAATGAGTGCAAAGTGCACAGTCTATTTGCCTTTAGTAAATCCACCCCAATGTCATTATAGATGTCTGGCCTGTAGTGACATGGCAGACTTTTGGCAAAATTGTTAAAAAATAAAGGTTAGCCTGTGCTATGTGCAGTGTACAAGGAAGTGATAAAATCAATAGACTCTTCTTACTTCATTAATGATTTCAGAAGATTTGTCTCTATACGAGGAACTGCAAAGGTATGGAGATTTTACGGGATGGATTACCTTAGCCCTTCAATTCCAAACGTAACTGCACTGATGAAATAAGTATAAATTACCCCCCCAAGAAAAAAAGATTCACAGTTAGAGAGAGAATAGCAGTAGAATACCCAGCCACTTGGGTAAGTGCTGGCAGTCATAGTTTTTCTTGAAACTATTTGGCTCATTTCATACTAGCAATATCATTTACTGCCCCCATGAAAAGTAATCTGTGGTGGATCAGGGAACAGGATTCCCTTTTTTTTTTTTTTATTGCGTACTGCTCCATGTCTACTTATAGGTGAGCAGTTGAGGGGTGCTCAAAAAGTGTATCAACCACCTTTTTAGTTTTCATCCACTTTTGGAACACTGGGGGGCTATTTACTAAAACTGGAGCACACCGAATATGTTGAAGTTGTGCATAGTAACCAATCAGCTTCTAACTTCAGCTGGTTCAATTAACTGGTTCCTGACCGTCTCGCATACTTTTACTGCTGCAGAGTGGCAGCGTCCCATGTATCGCTATAAACGGTGGTGCGCTCTCGTGCCTGCCGCACTCTGCAGGAGTTTGGCTGCAACTCAGGCAGACTCGATCTCCGCCGGTGAGCCGCGACTGCCTGGCAGAGAGGAAGAATGGGGAACGATGTAAACACGGCAGTTCACCGCTCCGTCAGTGGGCATTTAAAAGATATACTGATCCCTGTCACTGGGATCAGTTAGATCTCTTATGCCCATGGTAGCCCAGCCCCCTCACAGTTAGAACATGCCTAGGGAACACAGTTAACCCCTAGAACTCCCCCTGTAGGTGAACCCCTTCACTATCAATGACATTTATACAGTAATCAGTGGATATTTAAATTTCTGATCGCTGTATAAATGTCATTGGTCCCAAAAAAGTGTCAAAAATGTCCGTCATGTCTGCCCCAATACCGCAGTCCCGATAAAAATCGCAGATCGCCGCCATTACTAGTAAAAAAAACAAATTGTAAAAACGCCAGAAATTAATTCTCATCGTTTGTAAATGCAGGCAACTTTTGCACAAACCAATCAATAAACACAGATTGCGCTTTTTTTTAAATCAAAAATATGAGGAAGAATATAAATCGGCCAAAACCGATGAATAAATTAGTTTTTTTTATATTTGTTTTGGATTGTATTTTAGCAAAAAGTATTTTTTTTTTTTTACAAAATTGTCCCCTTTTTTTTGTTTATAGCGGTGATCAGAAAAGATGCAGATGTGATCAAATACCACCAAAAGAAAGCTCTATTTGTGGGAAAAAAAGGACTCCAGTTTTGTTTGGGTACAATGTCGCATGACCGCGCAATTGTCAGTTAAAGAGGAAGTAAACCCTGATGGGGTTTACTTCCTCTATATTCCCCTGCAAAGTATTAACATAATGGACTACTATGCATCGCATAGTTGCCCATTATGTGTCACTTACCTGCGACGTCCAGCGATGTCCCCTGTGCAGGCAGCGTCCATCTTCAGCACCTCTTCCTTCCGGGGCCATGACTTCGACTCTGTGACTGTCCGGAGTTGCGTGACGTCACTCCCACGCATGCGCGTGGGAGCGGCCAGTCATGGCACAATCTCAGTGAAGAAATGGCACGGAGGCCGTTTCTTCACTGCTCATGTGCCAAAATGACGTTGACACATCTAGTACACTGCATATCTCCTAAACCATGCAGGTTTGGAAGATATGCCGGGCACATACAGGTAAGCCTTATTATAGGCTTACCTATAGGTTAAAGTGGTTGTCACGATGTTTGACAACCACTTTAACCTCCCTGGCGGTATGATTATTTCAGATTTTTGTTGCTGAAAGCGGTACGATTATTTTGCATGGAAATTTGGCATTTTATATTGTAGGCCTGTAATTCTTAGGAATAACTCACTTAAATCTCTCCAAACCAGAGTCTAGTAGACATCCCTGGTATGATAAAGTTTGAAACATGAAATCATAAATTATAATATAATAAATAGCTAAAAATAATTATCAAAAATAATAACATAATAGTAATAAAATGTATTCAATAATGTAATCAAACCAAAAACACTGAAATTTGCTCAGTTGCAGAATTGTCGCTGTCGTCACTTTCAGTTTCTGATGATAAATTTCCCCAAAAATCTGTATCACTCAATTCTGCAAATGATTCTTATTTACTATCGCTGTTTTTTAGCTGATCAAAAACCACTTTTGACGTAAAGGGACACTTTTTGGTTGCCATGGACATTCTCACGTTTCCAGGCAGAAAGAATGACATATATAATATAAAAGTGCATGCAGGGCTCTGGGCAAACCACTAGGGACAAAGGGGATGTGAAATGTTTTCATACAGTAATGTAATCTTACAGATTACAGTGTACTGTATGTATACTGTGTGTTTCACTATTTGAATTTGCCGCCGGTCTCCGCCCCGTGCGACGCGACGCTCGCAGGGAACGGAGCCCGGCACACAGAGGCATTGGGCGGAGGACACAGCCCGCAGACACGGCGGGGGACATCGCTGGATCCAGGGGACAAGGTAAGTAACGCTGCCTTGGATCCAGCGATGCAATCCCGAGTGTGGCTCAGGGTTACTGAGGTACTGAAATTCCACCCCGAGCCACACTCGGGAATACCGCCAGGGAGGTTAAAGCGACGCAGTGCCGAATCGCAAAAAGTGCTCTGATCCTAACGTGGAAAATCCTTCTGGGGCTGAAGTGGTTAAGCTTTGATAATTACCTGGAAGCTGACTGGTTACTATGCCCAGCTGCACCAGGTTTTGCACACTCCAGTTTTAGTAAGTCCTCCCCACTGTCTTGTACTAGTTTGATTACACTGGGGTTGATTTACTAAAGCAGGAGAGTGCAAAATCTGGTGCAGCTGTGCATGGTAGCCAATCAGCTTCTAGCTTCAGCTTCTTCAATTAAGCTTTGACAATAAAACCTGTTTTTTTATGCAGAGCTGCACCATATTTTGCACTCTCCAGGTTGCACTTTCCAGGTTTAGTAAATCAGCCCCAGCGTCTTACACCGGCCTCAGTCAATTAGATTAAAAAAAAAAAAAAACATAGGAACAAAGCAGTAAGGCTACTTTCACACTGAATCGTTTTACAGACGCTATTTAGCTAAAAATAGCGTCTGTAAAGCGCCTCAAAAATCCCCCCCAATCCACCCCAATGTGAAAGCCCTGAGTGCTTTCACACTGGGGCGGTGCACTAGCAGGACGTTACAAAAAGTCCTGCAAGCAACATCTTTGGGGCGGTGAGGGGAGCGGTAATATACCGCTCCTCTACCGCCCCTGCCATTGAAATGAATGGCAAGCGCTTCCGAAGCAGCTGAACACTGCCTCAGTAGCGCTGAGCGTCGGCACTTTTAACCCCTTTTTATCCCCTTGTGGGGGGTTAAAAGCACGCCACTCCCACCCGCATAGCGGAGCCCTATTGCTTGTAAAACTCTGCTAAAACTAGCGGGGTTTTACCGCGACCGCGGCTGCCGCTCAGTGTGAAAGTAGCCTTAGTATCTGAGTTTATTTTCTTTTTATGTTATCAATGCCCCTGCCTATCTGATTAAAATGCAGCACTACTGTGCATCTGGGCATAAAACCTCCTTGATTTGCCTTAAAACTGCCATCAAATATATCAAATCATCACTTTTCCCAATAACCATCACATTTTAATTAGTCATACACGGCATGTGCTTTTAATGAGATTTGTTCTATAACAATATTGGCTGTTTTTTTTTTTAGAGAACAACTTATTCTTCTGGTCATGTGTAACAAATTGGTTAAATAGACAAACAAATACTATTTAGTTTGGCTTTGATTTCCTTACTTGTAAATTCTGTTTGTACATTTCTCATGCTCATTTTGTAATGTTCCAAAACACTGGTGTTCTTAAATTGAATTAGAGACGTTAGACAGCATAAAGAGTTGAGCATCACTGATCTAGAAGGAGAGAAGAAAACCACTGGGCTAGAGATGCAGTAAACTAACGATTTAATATCTTGTCAGATGTTAAATTAATGTTGTACTTAATGAAATGTTGATTAAACATCTTCTGTGCTTGTACACTGTAAAAGCGATAAAATAAAAATGAAACACCAGAGTGCATCAAAGCGAAGTTTGCTGTGAGGCACAGACCATATTTCTTTGCTTTTATATGTAGACCTTCTTATATTGCATCTTTGTTATTCTACTCTGCTCCTGACTGCCAACACTCCATAAAATAAATTAATACTCAGTTACTCTTGGAGATTCCCTGCACCTATTAGTTATTCATGAGAGCTCTCCTTGGTGAACAGCAGATTGTGCGCTGTTTTGAATCATGACTTCTAGCCGAATATCCATTCCATGACTCCATCAGCCGCGTGAATCAAACTCCCACAAAGACCATATTGGCATAAAAAGGCTTTGAAAGATTCACCACAGGGGTCTATGTATCACTGAGATTTTGGCATTAACGCGATGCAAACTTAGAAAATACTTTTCAGTGTTTGTTACAGGCAACAGGGCTTGCACATGCCTTTAACACTACCGTATGTGGCAGCTAGTGGCTTGAAAAAATATTAATATAATTAATTTAGATGATTAAAGCAAAGTCTACATATATTCAAAATAAGTAACTGTAATGAGGAATAAATATGTTCATCATTTTTGCATAATTCATTCCTTAACTCTAGGGCCTGTCTTTTTTTTTTTTAGCTGAAGGTGTTTTATTATCTCACTCTTTTTCTTAGGGGGATGTAAAGTCTTCAGGTCTTTTTGGATAAACATGTAAATTGAATCAGTTTGAATAATCTTATTAATAAGTGTTAATGCTTCAAAAACTTTGTTTATATGTAGCAGTGTACTTATACAGGTAATATACAGATGTTATAGCGCTCAGCCAATCCAGTAGGAACAATCAATTGGTAAACAGTGAGTTTCTAGACACATATAATCAACCCTGAGAGAGTTCATGCAAGTCAGGAATGACTGAAGATGATTGGATAGGCTCAGAGTCCGCAGATAAATTTTGAGTAAACTCTGTAAATCAGTTCCATAAAACAAGGATAAGATATTCTCCAGTCTTGTTAGGATGGAGGCTTACCAGATTTCAGATATAGTAGAGCATTGGACCATTCATTAGGTGCCAAGGTATGTATTGAAGAGTAGATGGTATATCCTGCGTTCCACCAGGGATTCTCTTATGGTTCCTGTGAGGGTGGCTCCTATGGGAACTGGATCTCCGGATGGGTATCCTCCACTGTGTAAGGAACGTCACACATTCCGTTCGAAAACATGGGTCTTACTTGAAAGACGGAGGTATCCCCAAGATCCAAGCGTTCGTCCGCGGTGGTGGTGGGTGAAAAAAGAGAGGGAGGGAGTGGTTCTGAAAAGACAGAAAAAATACTGCCACGTATTAAATAATGAAAGTTCAAGGAAAGGGAGAAAACTCCCAGACATGTATTATCCCCCTGGACTTTTCAGGCAGTTTGTATATATAGTTGTACAAAAAGGGATGTAGAAAATAGTAAAAAATATTAAATTTTATTGGTACAAAAGAGTATATTATAACATTGAAGCAAGCAAGGACATAAAGTTCCTCGCTTGCTCCAAATACATATATGAATTACAAAAATCCAAATAATAAATTTTTTTTTTTTTTTGCATCCATTGTATCCATTCATTTATAATCTTTCTGGTCATTCCTCTTTCCTATTCATCTGCCTGTTCCATCATTTTGCCACTAGGGGTCACCTTTTCCCCACAGGAACTGGGCCTGTTATGCACCATCCGGCAGGTGGGCTCCACAGGATGTACATCCCCGCGCCAGCGGGGTTTTCCTTGTAGGAGCAAGCTTTTTGTTCCAGCGGGCCTCCGTCTGTTGGAACACACCTGCCGGCGGGGACGTTGACGCGTGACGTCATCCTGCTCACCACAGGCGGGGTGACGCCGTGCGCCATGCACTCCGGAGGGTCCCCCTGCGCTTGATGAGTGGGCTGTCCGCCCACATCATACAAGCAGTCGGCACCTGCGCGTACCGAGTTGGATTGGCTGCCCCGGACGCCGATTGCCCTATATATGCGGCCATGCTACCTGCAATCCACATGCAGCCCACATACGGACGGTCTTTACAGAGACAGGTAACTACATTAAGCTACACGCTTTAATTTGTGTAGCGTTTCCCTTTGTACCATATGCAATGCAAACAGTACTTCACTACACTATGTCGCCCAATTTGGCAGTTTTGATACCCATAGGGTTTGTATGCATGACCCATGTGGTGTGTACCACATTGGAAGATCATGCACCACCCTTTGGACACTATGTTCTTTTTGGCTGCACTTCCATATGGTACAAACAACAGGGTATGCTTCAATTCTTCAGGGTGTGGCACCCCAATGCCCCCCGATAAATGTTGTTTTGTACGTGCACATACCCATACGGACACACCTTATACCTACCTGTTGTTGTTCTCTTTTTCTTCACCAGTACTACACTATACCTCTTTGCGAGGTTTGCTGACTCAGCCACTTTGGGCCCCTTATGGTTGCATAATCTCTGCGACCCACCCTTTGGGGCTCCACTCCCTGTGGCCAATATTGGACTTGGTTTCCAGATCCTCCCGAGCTGCTTGAAACTTGGGTGGTGGGTGAAGAGGGGTGGATCAATGGACCCCAATTGGGTGGATTCGGAAGAGATAAAAGAAAACTCGAAATAGTGTAAAAACCTCTTGGCATGAGGTGCGTTTATTACAAATGAGGTTAAAAAAACCTATCAATCAGGCATAAGGTAAAAAGTTTCTTAAAAGTATTTTTCAAACACAAAAACGCAGCAAATCAGGGCAGCAGGTTCCCGACATGTTTCGTATAAAAGATACGTCATCTGGGGTAACCAATGCCTCAAAATTCTGCGATATATATAGCAGTCATGCACCAATTGATCTGAAGAGTCAAGCTTGACTCTTTTTTTTTTTTTGTGTTTGAAAAAGACTTTTAAGAAACTTTTTACCTTATGCCTGATTGATAGGTTTTTTAACCTCATTTGTAATAAACGCACCTCATGCCAAGAGGTTTTTACACTATTTTGAGTTTTCTTTTATCTCTTCCGAATCCACCCAATTGGGGTCCATTGATCCACCCCTCTTCACCCACCACCACCGCGGACGAACGCTTGGATCTTGGGGATACCTCCGTCTTTCAAGTAAGACCCACGTTTTCGAACGGAATGTGTGACGTTCCTTACACAGTGGAGGACACCCATCCGGAGACCCAGTTCCCATAGGAGCCACCCTCACAGGAACCATAAGAGAATCCCTGGTGGAACGCAGGATATACCATCTACTCTTCAATACATACCTTGGCACCTGGTGAATGGTCCAATCATCTACCATATAGGACGCAAGGTGGTCCCTAAGAGAATACCAAGGACACTCCCACCGAGGATACCCTTGACCCAGAGGCCTACCCACAGGAGGTGACACATTCCTTGCAGTGTGTAAGGCAAGCTTTTGCACCCAGAATGAACTTTCTGCCTCCATAGGGGTTCTAGGTTCGCAAGCAGGCGCCACCACCACCCACTTCTCCCCACCTAGTTACCTGGGGTTAACCCACCTAAGCCTTCTCTATTTTCTTTTGAGTTTTATCACATTTTTGGAGAACCGTACTCCACGCAAATAATGTTTACT
>BLSH010378483.1:108217-122296 GCA_018402905.1 Glandirana rugosa | reverse complement strand
AACCCCATTGAAGTCAATGGGGACCCAAACTTTTAGGCACAAAAATGGTTGTAACAAAGTCCTGGCAAGTGCTAGAGGGCTGCAAAAGGAAGTAAAATGGGGGTAAGAGTAGGGCAAGTGCCCTACAAAAAAAATGGGGATAGGGAAAATAAATTAAAATCAAATAAAAAAAATGGGAAGGGGGGGTGGATGTGGAGTAGGAGCCTAGAGGTTGACTAGGCCGTGACCGTGGCAGTGTAGGTGGAAGTGGCGGTGGTCGAGGAGGAGGTAGCCAACACTCAGGCCCACCCGCCACTACATTTGCCCAGTGTGCAGTTAGCGAGATATAGCGTCCCTGCCCGTGCTTACTGGTCCATGTATCAGTGGTTATGTGGGCCTTGCCACAGATGGCGTTGCGCAGTGCACACTCGATCTTGTCCCCGACTTGTTTGTGCAGGGAAGGGATGGCTCGCCTGGAAAAGTAGTGGCGGCTGGGAACCACGTACTGTGGGACAGCCACCGCCATCAGGTTTTTGAAACTGTCCGTGTCCACCAGACGGAATGACAGCATTTCAAATGCCAGGAATTTTGAAATGCTGGCATTCAGGGCCAGGGATCGCGGGTGGGTAGGGGGGTACTTCCTCTTTCTCTCCAGTGTTTGGAAGATGGACAGCTGTAAGCTTCCATGGGAACATGTGGAAATGCTTGGGGATGGTGGAGGACATGGTGGCGTTGCTGTCATATCGTCTGTTTGCTGGGTGGCAGGGGACACTGTCACTGTAGAGGTGGAGGAAGAGGCCGAGGCAGCAGCAGAAAAGGAAGCAGGAGGAGGCCGAGACCTTTCTTGGATTTTGAGGTAATTATTCCAATGCAGCTTGTGCCTTGAATTTAGATGCCTGGTCATGGGGGTTGTGCTCAGGTTGAGAACATTTATGCCCCGGCTCAGGCTATCATTGCACAGCTTGCAAACCACTCGTGTCTTGTCGTCAGCACATTGTCTGAAGAACTTCCACGCGGGGGAACGCCTTTGAGCTGCCTTTGGTGTGCTAGGTCTCAAATTACTCCAACAATCTGATCGTTGTGCACGATCATGGCGATCGTTGTGTTATGCAGAGTTTGATCTGCAATCTGCAATCTGTCACTCAAAGCAGCAGTATGTGAAATCTCAAATTTCTGCAATCTGTCCCTCAGAGGAACAGTAGTAGTAATCTCAGGATGCAGGATCAGATGTTAAAATGTCTGCAATCTCTCCCTCACAAAAAAGCTGGCAGCATCCTCTCCCTACACTAACCCAAGAGCATGTGACATGTAGCACTGTGACTCCAGCTTATAAAGAGGCTGGGTCACATGATGCACTGGCAAATCACAGCCATGCCATTAGTAGGCATGACTGTGATGGCTTCTAAGGGCAAACCAGTGAAACGCTTGTTGATTGGCTGCCCTTCAGCTATTCAACATGCGTGATCAACTACCAGAAACCAACGTTACAGTCCGGGTTCGCTCAACACTACTGAGCACTTTTATCTGCATTGGGACTGTATGTACTGATCTGGGTTCAGTGTATTCATAGCAGTATGGTCCCATGCTGTAGCACGGTGTAGCATCATTAGTACAGATATAAAACAATTGGAAGGAACTTTTAAAATAACATTAACATGTTCAAATTTACATGATATTTTAGTAATTGGGTTTAGAGCTATGTTAAATTAAATTGTCCTTCGGTCCCCTTGACAACTCTGTACAGACCACAAAACCAACCACCTATGAGGTGAAAACAGAGTGGGCTGATCGGAGACCAAAGAATACATAATCCAATTCAAGGGCTTTTTTGCGAATAATGTTTTTAACAAAGTCTTTCGCTCATAATCACATCAATGTAACATTTTCTTGCGACTGTCTATGGGAAATGTAATGCATTATCATGCAGGAACCCTGTGTGAAGAGGCCCTAAGAGGCACTTTACACTTTTTTTGTGTGTAAGCAGGGCAGTGTTTAGTATTACTAAGCACACGTGTATGATCCACCCTTTGATATGGTTTCCACTGTTTTCACTGCCAACTGTGATATGTAATTAAAATTATGAAAATATATAAAACCAGAATGTGATATTTGTTCTTTGCTTTCCTTACTGAGTTGCCACAGTCTGCCATTCTACATCCTGCAGAGAAACAAATGAAGACATGGTACTTGATGTACAAAAAAAACCCTGGAACTCCTTTAACTTGGACACACACTTAATAAGAGAAGATTGTCTCTATTACAGAGAGTATATTGTATAGAAATTTATATTTACAGTGCCCTGAAACATCTACATTTTGCCAATAATTCCTCCTGAAAAATAGCAGAGCACTTCCTGACATGAGTGCTTAGACACCCCTGTTCTGTAATTCTTATAGCTGTATATGTGTTGTGTGAGGTCATCTTGACCATATGCTGCTGACATGTGATCCTGTGGATCTGGGCTTCTTTCACCACTCCTGCTCCATCTTGATCATTTCCCATATTTCATCAGTTCACCAGTCATCAGGGGAGCAGGTCAGTTGCCAGTAAAAAACTGGCACTTTTCACCTGTCAGTAAATGCCAGTGACAGGAAAAAGGTTGCCAGTAAAAAATATGGCTGTAACGCTCAGCCCGGAAATGCACATATGCAGTTCTGGTCCAGAGCTAGCAGAGACCACACGAGTGCCTGATACAGTGTGTTCAGGCAGCGGCGGGTCTGCGGAGGCGATGTCTGAGCATGTCATGTGGTGTCATGGTACAAGGGAACCGAGCACAGCGGCCAGAGCCTCGTGTGCGGGTCTGTGGGATGGGGCTAAGGCGAGCCGGGAGCAAAACTGTCAGTGCTTTTTGGACTGGAGTTGACTGAAGGGACCACCAGGCGTAGAGAAGAGACTGTCACTTTCAGTGCCACTGTGAGAGTCAATTTGATGTGTGTGTGCCGCCCATTCTAATTTCTTACCCTCCTGTCCTTGAGCTACTTACTTACTATGTCGAAAATAAAATAAGAAATTTGTTTATTGCCTTAATATTTACCTTAAATCACATAGCTAATTGCATATTGTACTTTTTTGTAGCCTAAATACTGAAGTTTGCACTTAAAGCTATAATTTTATAACTTTTGGAAATGCCAGTAAAAACGTGTCTGTGTCAGTAAATTTTTGGTGTTGTGTCTGTAAATTTCAATCTGGTAGGTTGGCAACACTGGCTCAGTTAAAGGAAGTAAAGCCCAAGCCCTATACGAAGATGACAGTTAACCTGTCTATGGATGCTCCTGAATCTGCAGTTGTGACAGATCGAGATCTATGAAGGTATGTCCATGTATAAAGTGGCAGTTGAGACAGAACATGCCGTCTTATTTATTAGACCGTAAGCAGCGTATAATGCGAATAACTAATACAACAGTAACGTGGAAGCATATACTTTCCCTTAAAAAGTTGATACACTTGTGTACCACTTGTCCCCCAAAAATCCCATATTCAAGCTAGTTCTCCCCAGACTTTCTGAGGTATTGACACTGCTGTAGTGCAGGTGCTTTGTGATATCTGTGAAGTTACTATATTTTAGGCCCATACTATACTCAGGGCTATACCTTTTGCCTAAGGCGGCACTAGGTCCTATCTTCTTCCAGTTCTAACAGTTCAATGATAAAACCTTAGTGGAGAGTAGAAGCTGTGGCATTGTTCATTTGAATTGTGGAGGTAGGGCTTAACATCAGAAAGGGTTCCTCTAACCTCTGTATCCTATAAGCACCTTTGCTCTTGCCTACTTAACCCTCAATGGGTATGTCTGCTGTGATGTTTCTTGCCAGAGTCCTATCACTTATTCACCCTGAAGTCTCTTGTTATGAATCCCTTATTCACCCTAGGGCCCTAAGACTTTTACAGGAACATCCTCTGTGTTCTCTTACAGGCCTCCCTTAATCAATGAAACCCTTTATCTCTGCATGAATAGTCAAATACCCTATGCCTATGCATCTTATTATTCTTCCCTCTTGGGTAGCTAACACAGAAATATATATGTTCCACTTTGGCCAGACCCCTTCTGACTAAGGTATCTTGGAGCTTTCAATAGTGAACCAGGCCACACTGTATATTTTGTGCACATTTGTGCCTTAAAAAAATGCAAAGGTTATGTGAATACATAGGGCTTGCAGCAGTTTGTTCGACACTGTAGCATTATTGGTAGACAAGGAACGGTAAATACATACCCTCTGAGAGGTGCTATGGGTTGTTACACTTGTTACACCATTTTTGCTTGTTTGGCTGCCTCGTGTCCTGCAAGTGTTACACATTTGAGAAACAAAGGAATACAATCAATCAGCAAATCAATCTACAGTTCAACTATTTCTTCAGCTACATTTTTGCTTGCTGTTGATGAAGCAGGGACAAAGAGATCACAAAAATCTGATTAGTCTGCTATTTTGCCTTCCCTGGTTCCTTCCTTCCCCTGCATCAGAATGCTAACTGTACTTTTAAAAGAAAGCAAGCTTTCTATTTCCATTACATACCATATTTTAGACCCAGTGACATCACCATTGGGCCTCCTTGCACCTCTGTGCAATGCAGGTACATTGTGGCTTGTGGGAGGGGCCATCAGGGTGCTGTACATAGATCCCTGAAAACATCACAGTACGCTGCCTCATTATTCTTCTTGAAAGAGAGGCCCGAAGTAAAAGCATTGGCGTAGGCCCGGCATGACAGGGGTTGAAGGGGGCAAGGTATTGCTGGCAGATGTAGGGGTGAATAGTTCAGCAGAGGCGAGATCCAGGGTCATTGGGCAGCGCAGGTTTGGGGGATGGAGTTGGGAGTTAGGAATGTTAATGAAGGTGGGAGGGGGCGGCATATCGCTTGGGAGCACAGAGAGGAGAGCTTTCAGAGCCTAGAGATGGAAGCTGTGGACACTGTGGCCTCTGATCCTGCCATGGGGGATTTGGAGGGTCTGTTCTCCCAGCTGCGGGATGCAGCTGCTGCTAGAGGGCCAGGCTGGCTGCAGTCTCAGCTCAGCGGACTGCTACAGGGAGCCAGGCAGGGGGTTGCCATGCCGACACCCCCTGCGGCTCCACGTGCTAGACGTTCCCGGCCTTCGGAGCGTCTCAGCGCGGAGTGCACTCAGCAGGTCCAGCGCCGCATTAGGAGCCTCTCGGGCAGCGCCTCCAAGGACCCTCCAGGTGTGGCTCGCAAGCACTGGTCAGCTAGGCACATGGGACCCCCTGGGAGGAATCCTCAGCCACGGCAGGATCAAGGAGACACAGCCTCGCCTGTGATGTCTGGCGCCATCTGTCCCCCGGTGTGGGAGCAAGAACGTGGTGTGGTGCCCTCTGGAGGTGGCTTTCCTGCACGGGCGGCTCGGCAAGAGGATGGATCATCGGTGGGAGCTGGCCTGTCCCCTGGTGCGGCCGGTGCCCCTGCCAGCCTGGATGCAGCCGGGCAGAGGCAGAGGGGAGCGGCTCTGCGTGGATCTGTGACCAGCATGAGAGGAAGTGGGCAGTCGGCCGCTGCTCAAAGAACAGCAGCCTCTGCTGGTTAGGGCAGGGTGCGCGCCCAGCATGGCTTGGAGGAGGATCAGCCTGGGCCCAGTCAGAGCAAATCAGCGGCGGAGACGGCGGGCTGATGGCCACGCGATCGGGGAGCTCAGGGAGCAGCGGTCCGGGGCATGGCGATGTCGGTCGATGACACTCCTCTCAGCCTGTCGGAGGGGGAGTTGGAGGAGGAATAGGAGCCTGCTGGGGAGCGCGCAGCGGGGGGAGGAACACAGGATGGCTGGTGGACCGGGACATCCACGGCAGCCTGGTAAGTGGCCTTTTGGCTTTTCTGATGTTCATGTGTCTGGTGTGTGTGCTGGTGTGCTTGTGAGTGATGTGCAGGCGGGGGGCTCGAAGGGGATGGCTGCGACTGGGATAGATTCAGGCCTTGAGACGCCACTGGGGCAGGTTGACTGGCCGCAGCTGTTGGAAGGTTTGCGGGATATGGTCGGTCATTAGGAATCAGCCTGGGGCTGCCCACAGCGGCGTGGGTCCCGCCGGCCTCGCTGGTGGCTGCGAGGGTGGGGGCACAGGAGCCAGAGAGGGCTACTAGGCAGGAGGTGTTGCCTTCAGTGCCGGTTTGGACATCATCCAGGCCGGGCGATGCGACCAACGGATCAGGTAAGGCAGCGGAGAAGGAGGACAGGGTACACCTGTCGGATTCCACTAGGTGTGAGGTATATGTGTGCTTTGAGGGGCCGCTGGGCACCATTTTTAAGCTAGAGGTTAGGGAAAAGATCTGGAAGGGTGAGTATGTCGACATATTTTCCCTGCTTCCGCTGGAAGGGTTCAACCTGGATAGAGGTAAGTCGGAGGACTCTAAGAAGGAAGATGAAGAAAAGCGGAGATTTACGCTTATCCCCGGATGTTCAGCAACTGGTTGCAGGTGTTTGCAATCCTGGCGAGCGTGATTGGGGAGAGAGCGCCAGAGCAATGTTCGGCGTTGTTTTGCTATTTGGACGCTATTGGGGAGGCGCAACGTGTATACGGGGGGTTGGTGTGGCTTAGATATGATGAGCAGTTCAGGCAGCGCGAGGCTATAAGGCCGGCCTTGCGGTGGGATCACAAAGATATTAGTCTTTGGATGCGGCTCATGACCTCGGCTCGGGCCAAGAGTCCGTTTTTTCCATCGGGGGCCGTCGGATCCTCTTCCTCTGGTCAGTCGGCCCACAAGAAGCGGGGATTCTGTTGGGCCTTCAATGACGGAACGTGCAAGTTTAACACGTCCTGCCAATACAAGCATGAGTGCTCCGGTTGCGGGGGCTCCCACTCTATGTCCAAGTGTTTACAAAAGGGTAAGGGCAGGCTCGGAGAATCTGCGGGAAAAAGGGAAGGCTCCGGTGAGTATAACAAGGATGCACCCATTTCTAAGTAGATATCCGGATCGGGCGGCGGCGGAGCTTTTGGAGAGCAGTTTTTCCGAGGATTTCCGAATCCCCTGTCGACTTCCTCAGGCCCCTCCGATGGCCGACAATTTACGATCGGCTTTTGCGCACCGGGCGGTGGTTTTGGAAAAACTGGCTAAGCAGGTGGGGCTTTGGTCCATTTCAGAGAGCCCCCGCTGGAAGATTTGGTGATTTCCCCTTTGGGGGTGGTCCCCAAGAAGGAACCCAACAAATATCGATTGATCCATCATTTATCCTATCCCAAGGGTGCATCGGTGAAGGAGTATATTGACCCGGATTTGTGTTCGGTTTCCTACACCTCGTTTGATGCGGCCGTGCGGTGGGTTCGCTAATACGGGAGGGGCGCCCTACTTGCAAAGAAGGATTTGGAGTCCGCCTTTCGTTTATTGCCGGTTCACCCGGAGAGTTTTTATCTCTTGGGCTGCCGGTGGCAGGATGGATATTTTGTTGACCGTTGTTTGCCTATGGGATGCTCTATCTTGTGTTCATTGTTTGAAAAGTTCAGTAAATTTTTTGAATGGGTCGTGAGGGATGTGTCGGGGATCGAGTCGGTGACTCATTACCTGGACATTGCGGCAACCTCTGTCACTCCTGGGCAAGTTAAATTTTGCATGCAGGATTATGCCTATGGGCCAGATGTTTAAGCAGCTGCTGGCAGCGGCCCGCCCGGTCACCGCATTCGGATGACACGGGAGTTGAAGGAGAACTTGTTGGTGTGGGAGTCCTTTCTGGATTCCTATAAAGGGAGGTCGGTTTGGATGTCCAAGGTTATGTTGAGCTTTGATTTGGAGCTCTTCTCGGACACTGCGGGCGCTGTGGGTTATGGAGCGTACTTTGGGGGCCAGAGGAGTGTGGGCCCTTGGCCTGTGGAATGGGTGGAAGTAGGCCTGATGAAGAATATGGTCCTGTTGGAGTTGTTCCCTATTGTTCTTGCAGTTGAGTTGTGGGGGTCTCAGTTTTGGAATAGGAAGATCTGTTTCTATTGTGATAACATGGGTGTGGTGATGTCCATCAACAACGTGTCGGCATCTTCCCCCCCAGTGGTGCGTTTGTTGCGGCATTTGGTGTTGGCATCGTAATTCTTTTGTGTATGCGGTGCATGTGCCGGGATGTACTAACTGTATAGCTGATGCGCTTTCTCGCTTTCAGTGGGACAGGTTCCAAAGGTTGGCTACGGGAGCGACACAATTGGGAGTTCCTTGTCTTGGATTAGCTGTGGCGGATTGCTTTGGGGTGATTGCTCCCCTGATTCAGCGGTGGGTGAGTGAGGCCACCTGGGCCATTTATGCCAAAGTGTGGGAAGAGTGGTTTGGCATGCTGCAGGTTTTTAGGTTCTTCGGTTGTGGAGGGGGAGTATAAGTTCTTGGTGTTATATTTTATAGGACACAACGCTGAACAGGGGGTCTCTGTGTCTGCATTGAGTCACAAGTTAGCAGGGCTGGCCTTTTTATTTAAGTTGTTGGGACGGTAGGATTACACTAAGGATTTTTTGGCTCTCCAGGCAATGAAGGGCTACCGTAGGGGGCGCCGGGAGGTGGATGGCCATAGGCCGGTTTAGTTTGAACTGCTGGTCTCCTTATTCTTCAAGGGGTGTGTGAGTCCCCTTACAAAATGGTGTTCCAAGCGGCCTTTCCGTTGGCCTTTTTCAGGGCATTGCAGATTGGGGAACTGGTGAGTTCTTCCAAACAGGGATGCAATGGGCTTCAGCGGACAGATGTGTTTTGTAGTGTTGGGTCTCTGGTATTTTGGATCCGTAGATCAAAGACTGATCAGACGGGTCGGGGTATGCGTGTGGAGCTGTTTCCGGTTTGGGGTTCTGCGGTTTGTCTGGTTCAGGTGGTATCTAGTTTTTTGGCGGTACGTCTGGAGAGGCAGGGTCCGTTGTTGGTGCATGTGGATGGTTCTTCCTTGTCGCGATATCAGTTCGTGGCAGTATTCCGGAAGGGTTTGGGTGTATTGGGCTTGTCCCCCAAGGGTTGTGCGCCTCATTCATTTCGGATTGGAGCTGCTATGGAATCGGCACGATGGGGCCTGGGGTGAGGGGGTTTACGGCATATCGGCAGGTGGGAGTCGCGGCGGTATCGCCTGTATGTCCACCCTCACCTACTGTAGTGCACTTGAAAGGTGTTAAATGGTTTGTTTGCGAGTGGCTGCTCTGTAGTATTGAGTAGTGTTATGAGTGTGTTTTGTTGTTCTTCTTATCTTTACAGGTGGGTTCCCAGGGTTAGTCTGGATACTGGGCCATTCTTACGTCTACTGGGGGGCCAGGAGAGTGGATGTCCAGCCTATCGGCCATCAGTTGGGCATCCCGCGGGAGGAGGCTGTGGTTCACTGGATTGGAATTCCGGGCCTATTGTGGAGCAGGGTAGTTCCAGAGGTGGAGCACTGTGTCCGGTTGGACAGATCTCCGGATGTTCTTCTCATTCCTGCAGGCGGTAATGACTTGGGTCTCCGGGAGATGCAGGAATTGTGCCGAGACATTAAATATGATCTTCTCTGGCTTTGTGTGGCTTATCCTGATTCTGGTGGTATGGTCGGACATGGTGGCACGTACGCATTGGCGCACGGCTAGGTCAGTGGACAGTCTTAATAAGGCCAGGGTAAAAGTTAATCGGGAGGTGTCCAAATTTGTGTTGAGGAATGGGGGTTTGGTTGTTAGACACCACGAGTTGAAGAGGGACACTTGGAGATACTTACGGGGTGATGGCGTTCATCCGAGCGCTGTCGGGATTAACATGTGGTGTCTTGGCCTACAGGATGGAGCCCAACGGGCCTTTCGGGTGTGGAGGTCCTCACAAACCTAAGGTGTCAGGTTTGTGAGGTGATGGCGGAGTGCAAGGTCCCCCTTTTAGGTGTTATGGGCTCAAACAGAGTAAGGTGTAGGGACCCGTCTGGGGTACGGCTCCCAATGGTTAAGATGGTATCTATGTGTTGTCTCCGAGTCGGTGGTTTGCGGCTGGAGGCCTGAACGAGAACACGCAGATACCATCGTGGTGGTTTTGGTTTGTGCCCCATTTGACCTTGTAGCTCCAGTCCTATATAGATTTATATATACTATTATTTATATGAACTGTTATTTAATGGTTGTTTTGGTTAAACAAAAGGGCGCTGTGGCCATTAAACCCAAAAAAGGTGTGGAGTGGTTATTATTCGGTTGAGGGTGATTGTTGGTTACAGTGGTATGGGGGGGTGGGGGGCTATACATGCCATACTTTATACCCTAGTCAAGTCCTCAGCCTTGATGTAAGCAGTGGGTTGGCTTGTGGGAAGAGTTATGCAATCATCAAAATGCCTTAATAGGAAGATGTGAGACAGGAGGATTGAGCGTTCATAGGCAGGCTGTATTTACATGTTGATTTTCCTAAGTAACACCCACATATGATTTTGAGCCTTCATAGAATGACAGGGGCAAGTGAGATACAGTAGGGCTAGGGAGGAAAGAGCTAGATAATGCTAGACATCCCTCAGCCAGGAGAGGAGCTGACAATTGTGCAAGCCTGAAGGTGAGGCTGGAATTCAGCGTAACCAGCAATGAATAATGGATTTGTAGGATGTGTGGATCATACAGAAACATATAAAACACTTTCATCAATGAAAAGCTTCACATTTAACCAGGTTTGGCTATCTTATCCCTACTTTAAGCAACGCAACAGTGTACACCTAGTTCAAAAGCAAACACCTTTCATGAAAACTGTGTTAAAAGGAATATGTTCTATTCTGCACACACTAAAGACTTTATTGTTGCTGTAGTGACTTTTTGTGCATAATGGCGATCAATGCTTGAGCTGTTTCTTCTAGAGTCATGACCTTAGTTGTACCCCACCTGGGATTATGAAAAGTCATTAGGATTATCCTAACCCTTATAAATATGTATTGTGGCTGTGGGATCTTGCGATATAGGCTGCATACTGCTGGTGTCAAAGGGCTATGCAAATGTTTTTTTGTCAGGTAATATGCATATTCTGATAAAAGATGATGTTTACAAGGTAAAAAGAATCATTTCAACTGCATATTAAACCCAACTGGTTTCTTACCACTGGTTTGCCTTAAAAATGTAATTAAGTTCAATTAACTTCAAGGCCATACTGTTCCATTTAAGGGGAATCTACCATTTTTTTATGTTTAGATATGGTTGCAAGGTTACATGTACACGGGATGTTTTTCAACCTCCCCTGAAAGACTCAACTTGACAGCTAGAAACTGACATTTAAAAACGTCCGTTTAGCCGCGCTTACAAGCCGAGTTTGTGTCTAGAAAACGTCTTTAAATGAAATGCTCCTAGATGCGAGTTAACGCGCTTAGGCACGTTTACAAGCTGTTACAGGCATTTGGCATTTCAAATGCCTCTGAACATCCATCCCGAATGCATTTTTTTTGCTTTCCAACAAAAGCCTCTAAACTCAACTGCCTAGAAACTACTGTAAACGACCCTGTGTACATGTACTGATAAGATAACATTAGATGAGAGTTCAGGAGCAGCTGAAAAAAGTGCCCAACTGCCCCTGAATGTTCATTTAGCAGCAGCAGTGTACATGAGGCCTAAATGTGACACATGTTCACATTTTAAACACGTTCAGCAAAATGTTATTTAAAAAAATAAGAACTTGCATTAAAATGCTTATATATAAAATCCACAGTGGGTTTCTTCACTGGCAGAACCTGTTGCATTAAGCATTTGATGCTATGTAGTAGCAAGACATGCTAAACATATTGATACAGCTAATGATGTTTATTAAGCCAGCAATGCTTGCTGAACATGCAACCACACAGGAGATGTGTCTGCTAAGTGAAATAATGTGGATCACAACCGAATTCCAGCATTTTAATTTAGATGATTAATTAGAGAGAGAAAAAATAAATTATTAATACATATATATATATATATATATATATATATTAATATATAAATATATGTGTATATATATCTATATATAGATATATATATAGTGCCACCCCCAAAGGAGCCACTAGAGTATATTTGGTTCTGTACTCTGCCTCTCAACCCCAAGAACATTCTCAGCCCCTCTGGCACACCTGGCAGTAACGTTATTGCAAGCACAACACTAGGTAGACACAAGTTATAGTGAACACAGAAATTATCTTTACTGGAAGATTTTCTTTAGCAATGAAACAAACAGTAACAATATAATCAAATAATAGACAAATATATCCCAAATAGATCAACTGTGTGATACTGATTGAAGATTAAGAGCACTGAAATTCAACAATATTATCCGGCTAATTTTAGGGGACTCTTTAACCTCCCTGGCGGTTTTGCCGAGTGTGGCTCGGGGTTAATTTCCATCACAAATAGCGGTAGCCCCGAGCCACACTCAGGATCATTTCTCTGGATCCAGGCAATGTTACCTACCTTGTCCCCTGGATCCAGCGATGTCCCCCTGCCGTGTCTGTGGGCTGTGTCTTCCGCCCGATGTCTCTGTGCGACAGGCTCTGTTCCCTGCGAGCGTTGCGCCGCACGGGGCGGAGCCTGGTAGCAAAATCTAAAAGTGAAACACGCATAACACATACAGTACACTGTAATCTGTAAGATTACATTACTGTATCAAAATATTTCACATCCCTTTTGTCCCTAGTGGTTTGCCAGTGCCCTGCATGCACTTTTATATTATATATGCCATTCTTTCTGCCTGGAAACTTGAGAATGTCCATGTCGTCCAAAAAGCGTCCTTTTACGTCAAAAGCGTTTTTTGACCAGCTAGAGAACAGTGATAGCGAATAAAAATCACTTGCAAAATTGAGCGATACTGATTCAAGGGGAAATTCGTCATCAAACACTGAAAGTGACGACAGCGACAATTCTGCAACTGAGCAAATTTCAGTGTTTTTGACTTGATTACACTATTGAATAAATTTTATTACTATTACGCTATTATTTTTGATAATTATTTATAGTTATTTATTATATTATAATTTTTTTTTGTCATATATATTATAATTTATGATTTCGTTATTCCAAACTTTATCATACCCGGGATGCCTACTAGACTTTTGTCTTAAGTGAGTTATTCATAAGAACTACAGGCCTATAATATAAAACGGCAAATTACTATGCGGAAAAAATGTTGCATAACCCCGAAAGCAGAAACAACCACAAAAATAATATAGTATGATGTGAATATTTAGCAGGATAACCAGTAACTCTATATGAATTGAGCTCTATGGGTCCAGGCAGGAGAAGGACAGTGGCAGAGGCGGCTCTATAATTAGGCAAATTAGGCGGTCGCATAAGGCCTCGCACTCACAGGGGCCTCGCGGCTGCCTAATTTGCCGGTTATCAATCCCTGATGTCGGCGCTGACGGCTCCCCCTTCCCCCCGCTGGGGCTCTGGGACTGATTGACCAATCGGGTATGGGTAGTGCCAAGGGCCCTGGGATCGTCCGTTCCGGTGGCAGCCGCCAAACTGGCCTCTCCGCACCTGCATGGCCGCCTATTCGGTTCAGCAGTCCCCATGACTGTGACGGGAAGGAGCTCCATTCTCCCTGCTGCTGCCTGGCCAAGCAGAAAAAAAGTAAGTGCTCGTGCAGCCCCTGTGCACGTGGATAGGAGGAGCCGAGGGGACAGCTGCATAGAGAGGAATTGATCTTTCCATATTCCTTCTGCAGCCGCCGAATGCAATCTGAATTTTTCTCCTCTCCCACCTTCAGGCATTCAGCGGCTGCAGGAGGAATATGGAAAGATCAATTCCTCTCTATGCAGCTGTCCCCGCCGCTCCTTATATCTAGCTTCTTTTGCTGTCCCACCTGTGCTCTCTGGCTCCTCCCCCAGTGCTATCTGCCCCCCCACCACAGTTTCCCTCCCCCCTCAGTGCTCGCTGGTCCCCACCCCTGTGCTCTCCACTCCCCCAGTGCCCTTTGACCCCCTCAGTGCTCTCCAGCTGCTGCCCGGTGCTCTTCAGCCCCCCACTCTCTCCACCCTTGTTCTTTCTGCCCCCCCCCAGTGCTCTCTGACCCTCACTCTCTCGTGTCCACCCTGTCGTTTTCTTCGATCTATATTCCTCGCCGCCCCTGTCGACGTATCTCTCCTTAACTAGAAAGGTATAAGGAGGACGTCGGCGACTTACGGACTTCCACCCTCTCCTCTTTTTAAGTCTAACGTAAGCCGCCGACGTCTTCCTTATACCTTTCTAGTTAAGGAGAGATACGTCGACAGGG
>BLSH010378483.1:95670-106885 GCA_018402905.1 Glandirana rugosa | reverse complement strand
CTCTCCCCCTTCTCTCCCTCTCCCCCTTCTCTCCCTCTCTCTCTCCCTTTCCCCCTCCCCATTCTCCCAAGGCACAGTAGAAATTTCTAGAGGGTTTGTCACCTTGCTGGTTCCCAGGCGTTTTATTGGCTGCATATGTATGATGGGTGAGGAGGGTGCCCTGGAAGTGGTGCTGATAAACTGTGTGCTATATCCGTGCATCTTTCTGCAGCCATTTTTATTGCTTGCATTTTTTTCCCATTATGGGCGTGAGTGGGGCCTCATGTCTAAGTTTTGCCTAAGGCCTCACAAAGTCTAGAGCCGCCTCTGAACAGTGGAATGACCAGGCTTGGGTCAGACCACTCCCTTCTATCCCCCAGGTCTGGGCCATTGGCAGGCTGAGCTACACCCGCTACACACATATATATATTAGAGCTGCAGGACTGATTTTTTAAAAAACCACAATCTCAATTCACGATCTTAATCCGGCATTTCCATGATTCCATGATTCTATGTAACAAGTGCAGAGCCATTTTCTGCTCAGAGCTGCCAAAAAAAAACAGCAAATGTTTATCAACATTGCACAGCCCTGAGAGGACTATATTTATAAACGAGTATCATTAGGTTCTTTTGGATCAAAGGGATGAATTTCGGTCTGTAAATGAGGTCAGTTTAACCATTTAGAGACTAAACCTTTTTCTGACACTTGCTTACAATTAAAATCAGTATTTTTTGCTAGAAAATGACTTATAAGCCCCATATATATATATATATATATATATATATATATATATATATATATATATATATATATATATTTAGCAGAGACCCTAGAGAATAAAATGGCAGTTGTTGCAATATTTTCTGTCACACTGTATTTGTGCAGCTGTCTTTCAAATGCAATTTTTTAGGAAAAAATACACTTCAATGAATTAAAAAATAAAGTAAACAGTTAAGTTAGCCCAATTTTTTTGTATAATGTGAAAGATGATGTTACACCGCGAGAATTGTGAGAGAATCGTGATCTTTAGGGCTCTTTCGGACCCAAACAGACGCTCCATGTACTTCTATGGAGCGGCGGATGTCAGCGGTTATATGTCCGCTGACACCCGATCCACTCCGATCCGCTTCGATCCGCCAGAAACAGACAGATGGAAGTCCTATTTTCCATCCGCCTGGCGGATCGGATCGAATGAACACGGACAGACAGTCCTTGTTCATTCCAATTCTCCATAGAGGAGAATGAAGCTGTGACAGGTCAGTCTCTGCACGGAGTGCAGAGTCTGTCCGGTCATCTGCCAGCTCAGCGGGGATCAACGGATGGATCCCCGCTGAGCTGGCGGAGCCCATCAAAACGTGTGAAAGAGCCCATATTCTAAGCAAAAAAATTGTGATTCTCATTTTAGGCAGAATCGTGCAGCTCTAATATATATATATTGTATATACAGTGACTTGAAAAAGTATTTATAACCCTTGAAAGTTTCCACATTTTGTCATGTTACAACCAAAAACGTAAATGTATTTTATTGGGATTTTATGTGATAGACCGATACAAAGGGGCACATAATTGTGAAGTGGAAGGAAAATGATGAATGGTTTTCAACATTTTTTACCAATAAATATCTCAAGTGTGATGTGCATTTGTATTCAACCCTCTTTACTCTGACACCCCTAAATGAAACCTACTGGAACCAATTGCCTTCAGAAGTCACCTAATTAGTAAATAGAGTCTACTTGTGTGTAATTTAATCTCAGTATAAATACAGCTGTTCTGTGAAGCCCTCAGAGGTTTGTTAGAGAACCTTAGTTTACAAACAGCATCATTGAGGCCAAGGAACACACTAGACAGGTCAAGGATAAAGTTGTGGAGAAGTTTAAAGCAGGGTTAGGTTATAAATAATATCCCAAGCTTTGAACATCTCACTGTTCAATCCATCATCTGAAAATGGAAAGAGTATGGCACAACTGCAAACCTACCAAGACATGGCCATCCACCTAAACTGACAGGCCAGGCAAGGAGAGCATTAATCAGAGAAGCATTAATCAGAGAAGGTCTGTAGTATCTCTGGAGGAGCTGCAGAGATCCACAGCTCAGGTGGAAGAATCTGTTCACAGGACAACTATTAGTTGTGCGTTCCACAAATCTGACCTTTATGGAAGAATAGCAAGAAGAAAGCCATTGTTGAAAGAAAGCCATAAGAAGTTCCGTATGCAGTTTGCGAGAAGCCATGTGGGGGACACAGCAAACATGTGGAAGAAGGTGCTCTGCTCAGATGAGACCAAAATTTAACTTTTTGGCCTAAAAGCAAAAAGATATGTGTGGCAGAAAATTAACACTGCACATCACCCTGAACACACCATCCCCACCGTGAAGCATGGTGGTGGTGGCAGCAGCATGTTGTGGGGATGCTTTTGGTTCACCTTCCAGCAGGATAACAACTCTAAACACACAGCCAGAGCTAGAATTGAAAGGTTTAGATCAAGACATATTCATGTATTAGAATGGCCCAATCAAAGTCCTAAATCCAACTGAGACTTTGTGACAAGATTTGAAAATTGCTGTTCACAGACGCTCTCCATCCAATCTGACCAGGCTTGAGATATTTTGCAAAGAACAATGGGCAAAAATGTCACTCTCTAGATGTGCAAAGCTGGTAGAGACATACCTATAAAAACTTGCAGCTGTAATTGCAGTGAAAGGTGGTTCTGCAAAGTATTGACTCAGGGGGGCTGAATACAAGTGCACCCCACACTTTTCACATATTTATTTGTAAAAAAAAAATTGAAAACCATTTATCATTTTCCTTTCACTTCACAATTATGTGCCACTATGTGTTGATCTATCACATAAAATCCCAATAAAATACATTTATGTTTCTGGTTGTAACATGACAAAATGTGGAAAATTTGAATACTTTTTCAGGCACTGTATATCATATACACTCCAATGTTAGGGACCCAGAAAGTTTTGAGTTAGGGACTAAACTCTACACAGATGGCTCGGTCTGTCTGTGTGGCCTCAACATGTACAGTATTTGCACATGTATGTTAGTGTGCTAGAGACCCCCATTTGTGTTTCCGTGTATTGTGCCCTGCCCTTGCGCACCTTTCTCCTTTTTGCTATTTTCAAACTGAATGGAACCAATAGCATTGTTTTTTTTGTATTTGGTGCGGGCACACATTAGAAGTTTTCAACTTGCAAAGGTGATGTCTGGCTTCTGGCGTGTTCCATAGGCGTGCGCGCAGGGTGTGCCAGTTGTGCCTGGGCACACCCAAATCCCCCTGCTTCCTGTCTCCCACTTGCAGTGCTGCAGTGCTGCCAGCTCAGGAGAGGGGAAGGGGCTGGTAAATATTTCATTAACAGTCCCCTTTTCTGAATGAACACAGTAAGTGATCTGTACCGATCACTCTTGTCCTTATTCTTAATTGAAGCATAATAAACAATGTTTACCTCAGGCTGCAGAGAAAGGGATTGAGGAATCTCTGTCTTCAGTTTCTTTCTCTGTCTCAAAAATGTGACATCAGGGGTCTGTTTAGACCCTTGATATTTCACCAAAGCCTAATAACGGGCCTCCTAAAAAAAATTGTAAAAAAAGTAATAAAAAATAATATTGTAAAAAATAATTTTAAAAATATTGTAAAAAATAATTAAAAAAATAAAAAAACACTGACACCATCCACTGCCCTATTGACACCAATCTTTGCTCTACTGACACCGTCCACTGTTCTGCTGATATTAACACATGTGTGTTTGCGCTCTGGGGTGCACACCCTAATGCAATAAGCTGCACACACCAATGTGTGCTGCTGTACCTTTAAGGAAGAAGGGACTGCCTTCATGTGAGCCTGTCCTAAGTTTGTGAACTACTTATATATGCTTTATACTTTTGAGTTAGGGACCACACTTATAAGAGGTACCTTGGCACATCTGTGTGACTTCAATTATTTTTTGCAAATGTATGCAACAAAAGCTTCTATTTTTGACTAGAGTAGCTGAGACAGTTTTTCGTCTTTTTGCTGGCTAGTTTAAAAGTGCACTGGGCACTCCCTTTGTTCTATTGCTTTATATATATATATATATATATATATATATATATATATATATAT
Source organism: Glandirana rugosa (assembly GCA_018402905.1). NCBI lineage: Eukaryota > Metazoa > Chordata > Amphibia > Anura > Ranidae > Glandirana > Glandirana rugosa. The sequence goes on along the minus strand of BLSH010378483.1, from coordinate 102,799 downwards.
ATATATAAAATCTACTGAGCAAAATTGTAAAACCAACAATTTAGTGTTTGCCCCTATTTACCAGGAGCTGAACTCAAAGATCTAAGACTTTTTCTAAGTACACAACGGCCTATTTCTCTCAAATAGTATTCACAAATCTGTCTAAATCTGTGTTAGTGAGCACTTCTCCTTTGCCGAGATAATCCATCCACCTCACAGGTGTGACATATCAAGATGCTGATTAGACAGCATGATTTTTGCGCAGGTGTGCCTTAGGCTGGCTACAATAAAAGTCCACTCTAAAATGTGCAGTTTCATCACACATGACCTCTACATCCAGCATCTTCACCTCCAAGATTGTCTGAGACCAGCCACCAAGACAGCTGCTGCAACAATCAGTTTGCATAACCAAATCATTTCTGCACAAACTGTCAGAAACCGTCTCAGGGAAGCTCATCTGCATGCTTGTCGTCCTCATCAGGGGTACGACCTGACTGAAGTTTGTCGTCATAACCGACTTGAATGGGCAAATGCTCACATTCAATGGTGTCTGGCACGTTTGGAGGCCCATTGTTGGGCCATTCATCCACGACCATCACCTCATGTTGCAGCATGATAATGCACGGCCTCATGTTGCAAGGATCTGTACACAATTCCTGAAAGCTGAAAACATCCCAGTTCTTGCATGGCCAGCATACTCACCGGACATGTCACCTATTGAGCATGTTTGGGATGCTCTGGATCGGTGTATACGACAGCACGTTCCAGTTCCTGCCAATATCCAGCAACTTCGCACTGCCATTGAAGAGGAATGGACCAACATTCCACAGGCCACAGTCAACAACCTGATCAATTCTATGCGAAGGAGATGTGCTGCACTGCGTGAGGCAAATGGTGGTCACACCAGATACTGACTGGTTTTCGGACCCCTCCAATACAGTAAGTGTCCTTTTACACAGGCTCCACTGCTCAGCGGGGATCCATCCATTGATCCCTGCTGAGCCAGCGGATGACAGGACCGTCTCTTCACTCCGTGCAGAAATGGACCTGTCAGAGCTCCGCTCTCCTCTATGGGGGATCGAATGAACACCAGACGGATGGAAAATAGGGTTTCCATTCGCCTGGGTTTAGCGGATCGGAGTGGATTGAATGTCAGCGGACATGTCACCGCTGACATCCGTCTCTCCATAGAGGACAATGGAGCGTCCGTTCAGGTCCGCCTGAAAAACTGACAGGCGGATCTGAATGGTCCGTGCGTATGAAAAGACCCTTAAACTGCACATTTTAGAGTGTCCTTTTATTGTGGCCAGCCTAAGGCACACCTGGGCAATAATCATGCTGTCTAATCAGCATCTTAATATGCCACACCAGTCGGATTCCCCTGGTGAGGTGGATGGATTATCTCGGCAAAGGAGAAGTGCTCACTAACACAGATTTAGACAGATTTGTGAACTATATTTGAGAGAAATAGGCCTTTTGTGTACATAGAAAGTCATAGATCTTTGCGTTCAGCTCATGATAAATAGGGGCAAACACAAAAGTGTTGCATTTATAATTTTGCTCAGTGTGTATATATATATATATATATATATATATATATATATATAAAAATATATATATATGTGTGTGTGTAAAGGTAATGGACTGGCCAAGCATGTCTCCAGACCTAAACCCTATTGAGAATCTTCCGGCAACCTCAAACGGAAGGTGGAGGAGCGCAAGGTCTCTAACATTCACCAGCTCCATGATGTCTTCATGGAGGAGTGGAAGAGAACTCCAGTGGCAACCTGTGAAGCTCTGGTTAACTCCAGGGTTAAGGCAGTGCTGGAAAAGAATGGTGGCCACACAAAATATTGACACTTTGGGCCCAGTTTGGACATTTTCACTTAGGGGTGTACTCACTTTTGTTGCCTGCGGTTTAGACATTAAGGGCTGCATATTATTTATGTTGTATGTTATTTTGAGGGGGACAGCAAATTTACACTGTTATACAAGCTGTACACTCACTACTTTACATTGTAGCAAAGTGTCATTTCTTCAGTGTTGTCACATAAAAACATATAATAAAATATTTACAAAAATGTGAGGGGTGTACTCACTATGTGAGATACTGCATATATACTGTAAGAGATTAGCTCGGTAGTGGGATGTGCAGGACCCCCTGGATGGGTCACAGCACAGTGAAGTAGGCATCGACAGACAGTAGGGTCTTTGTGAAAGAAAAAACTGTGGTTTATTTACATGTCTGTGGTTACAAAGTGCAGGCATCAAAACGGGTGGTCACACAGAAATAAACAGAGGCTTTTAGTCACACAGACTTAATCTCACCATTCAGAGGTATTGCAGAGAAATCTGGTTCAGGGGTGGAGCCCCTTGTTTTTCTCAATGGTGGCATAATTTTCTTCAAGGGCCTTCAATTTCCGGCTGAATTAAATGACAGGGTGTTCTTCACCCTTGAAAACCTGAGACAACACAGCTCCTTACCCAACATTTGATGCATCAGTCTGGACCACAAAGTCCCTTGAAAAGTCAGGCGAGTACAACACTGGCTGACTACATAAGACCTGTTTTAAGGCCTCAAAAGTTGCTTCTGCTTCGGGGGTCCATTTGATCATGACAGACTCCTTCCCTTTTGTCAAATTGGTCAGGGGAACAGCCTGTGAGGTAAAATGGGGAACAAAGCAGCAATAATAGCCAGTGATTCCTAAAAATGCTTGAATCTGCTTATTGTTGGTGGGGTGTGGCCAACTCTGAATAGCCTCAACTTTGTTTACTTGGTGCTTTATTAGACCTCTCCCAATGGCATATCCCAGATACAGAATCTAACACAGACTGAACCTTTGGTAAGTGTGAGTCCCAATCCTCACTATGGATGACCACGTAATCTAGGTATTCAGCAGCACAGGCTTCATAAGGCCAAAGGGTATTATCCATTACCCGTTGAAATGTGGCCGGAGTATTCTGTAACCCAAAAGGCATCCTCCGATACTGGAAAGATCCCCCTGGAGTTACAAATGCCGTTTTTTCCTTGGCCAATTCCAAGAGAGGAATTTGCCAATACCGTTTGGTCCGGTCTAACGTCATCATATACCAACCGAGCTGTCCCTAGGCGATCAATCAGTTTGTCTATGCGGGGCATGGGATAGGTGACAAACTTAATGATTTTATTCATGTGGCAAAAATCATTAAAAAACCGCCAACTTCCATCTAGTTTGGGCACTAACACAATAGGACTGGACCAATCACTATTTGACTCTTCTATAACCCCCAGCTCATGCATCTTTTTTACTTCTTGGTGAACGGTCTCTCGCCAGGCTTCGGGAATTCAATAAGATTACAACTTGACCCTTTCCCCTGGTGTTGTGACAATCTCATGTTAAAATCCAGACACCCAACCTGGCAATTCTGAAGATTTCTCTTTATTTTGGAGCACAGACTCTCTAGCTTTCTGTTGCTGAGTTTTGGACAGAATCTCCACTATCCTGACTTCAGGGATAACCAGGTTGTGGAGCAGAAAATAGGGTAGTCTCAGCGACCAAGGATTCCCTATTCTTCCATGGTTTTAGCAAATTCACATGATATATCTGCTCAGGTTTTCGTCTTCCTGGTTGACCAATTTTACAATTCACATCACCCATTTTTTAACACTTCATAGGGACCCTGTCGTTTGATAGGAATTGACTTTCGACCGTGGGGACCAACACCTTATCACAAGGTTCAAAACAACGGACCTGGGACCCACGATTGTAAATCCTCTGCTGAGCCAACTAGGGTTGCACTAAATGTTCCTTCCCAATAGGCATCACTTGCGCAATTCTGTCTTGCATGTGTGCCACACATTCAATCACACTTCTATGAGGGGAACTCTCACTCTCGCATGTTTCCCTGGCAATGTCCAATAGTAGGGTGCTTCCCATACAGTAGCTCAAAAGGAAAGAACCCTGTGGATGATTGGGGAACCTCTCTGATAGATTACATCAAATAAGGGAGTAGACAATTCCAATTATTTCCGTCTTTATCAACCACCTTCCTCAGCATTTGTTTTAACATTTTGTTAAATCTCTCAACCAGCCCATCTGCTTGAGGGTGATACACTGAACTACGTATTTTGGTCAGTTTAAGAAGTTTGCAAAGATCTTTGGCAATGGTTTTGGCAGAGGTGTTTCAGAGAAGAATCGCTTCTGGGTAATAGGTGGCGTAGTCCATTATCACCAAGATGTGCTGGTGCCCTCTAGCAGACTTCAGCAAGGGGCCAACCAAATCCATGGTGATCCTCTCAAAAGGGATCTCAATAATGGGCAGGGATACCAAAGGACTGAGGAAAAGTGGCATGGGTGCAGAAATCTGACACACTAGATAGGAGGAATAGTACATTTCCACTTCCTTAGTGATCCCAGGCCAATAGAACCTCTGGGTGATTCTTTCCCAGGTTTTTTTTCAGCTCCTAAATGTCCCCCAAGAATGTGCCCTTGGGCCAGTTCTAAGACCAACTTGTGGTAAGGTTTGGGCACCACCAATTGCTCAATGGTTTCCTCTACCCTCTGTGACACCCGGTATAACAGGTCCCTTTTCATAATGAGGTATGGGAGGGCAATTCTCCCATCAGGGTTAACTAATTCCCCATCTATTTTCACTACATTCTCCCAGACCCTTAGTAATGTGGGGTCCTTCAATTGTTTGGTGGCAAAACTTTCTCTGTGTACCTCTAGATCATCAATCACTAGAGGTTGCTGTTCCTCTTCAGAGGCTGCAGGCTCTTCCATAGGCCCTGTTGTTTCCCCTGCTAATATTGACAAGGGAAACTCAGGAGAATCCTCACACCTAGAGGATTCCTTAGTAGAACCTTCAGGCTCTGAAGAACCACTTAATGGTGAATCTGGGCAATCCCAGAGCTCCCAGAATTTTGGGAAATCCCTTCCCACAATGGCATCATGTGGTAGTTGAGGAACCAAACCCACCTGGTGATACCGAGGGAGGTTTCAAAGGATACCGTAGTCACCAGATACTCTCGAGTGTTCCCATGTACACAAATGACTGCCATTTTCCTAGGGTGCAAGGGTTTTCCCACAACCAGTTCAGTTTTTACCAAGGTAACCAGGCTACCTTGGCAGATGGGTGGAGGATGTGAGAGGAGCTAGACGTCAGAGACCGGAGCTCCATCTATCTGATCTTCCAGCATGACGCAGGGGAGCCCTTCCCTCCGCCCTCTTTGACCCAGCACAGCTGTGAGGCAGGCTGGGTAGTCCTCGGCATGGGGATCGTGAGACGCCGGCTTGCTGAGGCAGCGTGAGCCAGCGAGTGCAGAGGCCGACAAATAGGCGCTGGGAAACAACACCCGTGACAAGTTCGATCCTAGCGTCGTCTGCAGTGATACGGACGGAGGAATGAATTGGCGCTTTTTTTGCTCCCTTATAACTACGACCTATCCGGAAGCCTGAGCGGTCTGAGTGAGTGACGGCAAAGGAGTATTGGGCACCAGGTATACTGCATGGCTCCAGGTAAGCCACAAGTCAATAAGACTGCACCAAGCACCCCTTGCCCCTCTCCAACAGGGGCTAAGGCAGAAAAAAAGTCACCTGGTGGGAGCATGGCGGCCAGTACAGAGACAGCAGATGTGGGTAAATTACAAACTGCTCCTTCCAATACAGACATTTTAGAGGCTATTGCAGCATGCAAGGATACTCTTATGGCTAAAATAGACACCCTAGCAGTAGATATTGGAGTGATAAGGTATGATATGGACAAATACAGAGAAAGGATTGTGGAGGTAGAAGGCTGGGTTTCTGCAGTGGAAGATATGGTGAGAGCAGATAATAAAGAAATCCATGCACTTCAGATTCAAGTCCGGGCTTTGCAGGGGAAGATGATAGACACTGAAAGCCGCTTAAAGAGGTAGTAAACCCTGATGGGTTTTACTTCCTCTTTAGTTGCTGCATAGTGCCTGCAATGTAAAAGCATAATGGACTAGTATGCATCGCATACTAGTCTATTATGTGCCACTTACCAGCAGAGGAATCCAGCGATGTCCTCGCGCCAGTCACAGCATGGTCTCAGTGGAGGAACGGCACGGAGGCCGTTTCTTCACTGCGCATGTGCCGAAATGATGTTGGCACATGCAGAACACTGCATATCTCCTGAACCGTGCAGGTTTGGGAGATATGCAGGGTACCTACAGATAAGCCTTAATATAGGCTTACCTGTAGGTTAAAGTGGTTGTAGTGCCTTTATGGAGAAATAATGTGTGCATACTTGGGCTGCCAGAGCGTGCAGAAGGTAACAAATAGTATTGAGCGAACCCGGACTGTAACGTTCGGGTCCGTACCGAACTTCCGGGTGTCTGGGACCCGGACCCAAACACGGACATTTCAAAAAATGTTCGGGTCTGGGTTCTGGTAGTTGATCACGCATGTTGAATAGCTAAAGGGCAGCCAATCAACAAACGTTTCACTGGTTTGCCCTTAGAAGCCATCACAGCCATGCCTACTAATGGCATGGCTGTGATTGGCCAGTGCATCATGTGACCCCGCCTCTTTATAAGCTGGAGTCACAGTGCTACATGTCACATGCTCTTGGGTTAGTGTAGGGAGAGGAAGCTGCCGGCGTGAGGGAGAGATTACAGACATTTTAACATCTGATCCTGCATCCTGAGATTACTACTGCTGTTGCTCTGAGGGACAGATAGCAGAAATTTGAGATTTCCCATACTGCTGCTTTGAGTCGCAGATTGCAGATCAAACTCTGCATAAAACAACGATCGCTACGATCGTGCACAATGATCAGATTGTTGGAGTAATTTGAGATTTCACATACTGCTGCTTTGAGTGACACATTGCAGATAAAACCCTGCCTAACACAACGATCGTTACGGTCGTACACAGCGATCAGATTGTGCGATCGTACTCAACTATCAGATTCTGGTAATAATTTGAGATTTCACATACTGCTGCTTTGAGCGATCTGACTGCACTAGGTAGAGGCTTCTGCTTAGAGGGACAGATTATTGTTCAAAAATCATTGCCTACTCCTATAAGGAGCGAGTTTCGTCGTCATACACTTTAGAGTTTAATAATGGTCTTAGACTATCAACTCATGCTAGCGTGTTAGACTAGCGACACATGCTGGCATTGCTAGCAACACAATCCGTCCCAAA
>BLSH010378483.1:81329-92203 GCA_018402905.1 Glandirana rugosa | reverse complement strand
TGACACCGGGGGCTCAGCGGAAGCACAAGGCGAAGGCGGAGGAGGAGGAGGAGGAAGAGGCCACCAACGCAGCTGTGGCACCATCAGCACCTCAGAAGGCCGGATTAGCATGGCCGAAATGTGGCAAAGCTTTGTCAGCAGCCCACCACAACAAACAGCACCACCAGCCGATAGACAACATCTTAGCAGGAGGCAGCATTTCAGCAACATGGTGCAAGAGTATGTGTGCACACGCCTACACGTACTGACTGATGGGTCTGCCCCATTCAACTTCTGGGTCTCCAAATTGGCCACATGGCCTGAGCTTGCCCTTTATGCCTTGGAGGTGCTGGCCTGCCCTGCAGCCAGTGTATTGTCGGAACGTGTGTTTAGCACGGCAGGGGGCGTTATCACAGAAAAGCGCAGCCGTTTGTCCACAGCCAACGTGGACAAGCTAACCTTTATTAAAATGAATCAGGCATGGATCCCACAAGACTTGTCTGTACCTTGTGCAGAATAAACATTTAGACCGGACTCACACAGCCATTCATATACTTGTTTTTTTGAATAGGCCTCAATATTTTGGGGCTACCCCAATTATAAACAAACAAAAAAAAAAACATGTTGGCTACCTCCTTCTCCTCCTCGACCACCGCCACTTCCACCTACACTGCCATGGTCACGGCCTAGTCAACCTCTAGGCTCCTACTCCACATCCACCCCCCCTTCCCATTTTTTTATTTGATTTTAATTTATTTTCCCTATCCCCATTTTTTTGTAGGGCACTTGCCCTACTCTTACCCCCCATTTTACTTCCTTTTGCAGCCCTCTAGCACTTGCCAGGACATTGTTACAGCCATTTTTGTGCCTAAAAGTTCGGGTCCCCATTGACTTCAACCTCGGTGTCCGGGATAACGTTCGGGCAACGTTCCGAACCCGGACTTTTTCCCAAAGTTTGTACGGACCCTCCGAATCCGAACGTCGAGGTGTTTGCTCAACTCTAGTAACAAACCAACAGAATTTGTGGAACACTGTTTGACCTCTGTGCTAGGCCTGACTGAGAAATCAACCCCTTTTGTGGTAGAATGAGCACATATAATCCTCTTATCCCTTCCAAAACAAGGAGCTTTCCCTCATCCTTTCCTGATATGCTTTCTGAACTATTGAGACAGGGATCGCATATTGATGGCCGCTAGAATAAAAAAGGATATACAGTATGAAAATTCCAAATTGTTATTTTTTTTCCTGATAACCCACCTGAGATACAACAGCAAAGAAGAACTTTTAAAGAGGTCCGGAAGAGACTGAGAGACAAGGGAGTAAAATTTGGTCTACTATTTCCCAGTAAACTCCGTGTAATAGACTGTGACCGTACTAGGTTCTTTGAAACCCCAAAAGCGGCAATGGAGTGGCTAGATACCCAATAGATACATAATAGAAGGAGTAAGGGGAAACACAGGTATTATTGAGATGTCACAAATGTTTCAACAGCACTAGTTAGCACCTTAATTGTATTATGGATTACAGCGAGAGTATGATGTTTTTTTTTTCTTTTTTCTTTACTTTTTTTTTTTTTCTTTTACACCTGTCACCTTATTACTTTAAAGGTAAATGCTTATGGGAAAAAATAGATAAAAGAGGAATTTCTTTCCTTTTCGGATATGGTTTAGATATGTAAAGAAGTAAATATTAAAAATGTTTTTGGTATAAATTTCTTCAGTATTAACTGTTGAATTTAAGACAGAGAGTGGAGTTGCTCTCCTTTTTTTCTTTTTCTTTAAATTTTTTTTTTTTTTTAGGAGCTCCCCTATATAGGGATATAGGGACATAAGAGAATCACTTTTTTGGGAGGGGGAGGGTTTTTCTTTACTTTTTTTTGGTCTGGGTCCAGGTCTTTTTTTTTTTTTGTTTCTCTCTTTTTTTTAAGGGAGATACATCAGCCACGGTAAGAACCAAGGCTGTTCTTTTTTGAGTAGGGTGGGGTCAAAGCCTCCTTTCTTCCACCTTCCTGAAGAGTTCAATGTGTATGAGTGGTGGGGGAGGAGAAAGGGGGTAGGCAGGGTCTTCACTGTTTGTTGCTGTTAAGAGGAGAGTTGGGTTGGAAAGGGTATTAATTGGGGTAAGGTAAATGGTGTTAAACTTGCTTATCTATTGCTATTCTGTAAATGGGTGGAGGGGGTTGGATCGCTTCCTGAGTCCCACACAAGTGTTGGTTTAGGATTATGGCTATGAATGCAAGGGATTCTTTCTCGGGGGTATCAGGGAATATTAGGGGGTTGAATTCAAAAGTTAAACGTGCGTTGATGTTCAAGTATCTGAAAGTATATAATCCTCACATGATTTTACTACAGGAAACGCATCTGGCGGGAAATAGACTGCTGGCATTGAAAAAAACATGGATTCAGAAGGTTTATCATGCCACGTATTCATCCTATGATGGAGGGATAATGATTTTAATCAATAAAGCCTTACCATGTACCATTGGGAAAACATATATTGATCCGCAAGGAAAATATGTTATAATAGCATTCACGTTTGGCAACAAAATTATGTTATGGCAGCAGTCTATGTCCTCCCCCTTTTTCTTTGGGTGTGCCGAATGTGATTATGGAAAAGATTATCTTGCATTTACCAGCAAAATTGTTGCTAATGGGTGACTTTAACTCCATTCTAGCCCTAGATTTAGATAGACCCACACCACCCAAGCACTATTCTGCAGAACTGTATTACTGGGCGCAGGCGATGGGGGTGACAGAAATCTGGAGGTGGAAGAATCTGGGTAAAAGGGGCATATTCTACAACATATAAAACATCCTCCAGAATAGATCTAGCTTTCGCCAACCCAGCTATGCTAGCAGACATTAAGGAAGCCCTATATCTGCCAAGCGGTGTCTCAGACCATTGTCCCTTAAAGATAACGGTATATACTTAAGCTGGTAAAAATCCATCATTGTGGAGATTGGGTTCACACTGGATTATGCATCCAGACATAAAAAAAAAAAATATGACACCAATAATAGCTGAATACTGGCAAAAAAATTAGGGAACATCTTCATCAGATATGGTATGGGACGCCTTTAAGGCTTATATACGGGGACAATATATTTCAACCTTAGCTGCATTTAGAAAGAAACAAACATCTAATACCTGACATTTGCAAGACACAGTGAAATACCAAAAAGAGATATATGAAGCTGATCCTAATGTTAATAATTTTGATTATGGCGGCGTAACCTTAATCTGCATATAAAAGAGCTAGTTAGTCTGGACCAAAAAAAAAAAAAAAACTTTTTTTGAACAGGGGGATAAAAATGGGAAATTTTTGGCCATGTTGGCAGACTATGAATATTCAGCCACATCCATATCAGAGGTTATGACTCCTAATGGAGAACAAGCCTCTTCCCCAGATGCCATCTTGGATACTTTTAAACGGTACTACAGCTCTCTCTATGCTTCTTCTGTCCCCGCTGATTTCAATCCAGGGAATCTATCTGCCCTTCTAGACCAGGTGGCCCTGTGATGGTTGTCAGACGGGGAGAGAGGGGCAATAGTCAGTCCCATAACAAAGGAGGAGGTCTTGAAGGTCATTAGAACTTTTCCAAATGGAAGGGCTCCGGGCCCCGATGGACTTCCCATTGAAATATATAAATTATATGGAAATGCTTTATCTCCAAAACTAGCGGCACTGTACACTGAATGTTTAGCTAAAGGGGGACTACTACTACTATACTATGAGATTCGCCCATATAACTCTGATTCATAAAGAAACAAAGGACCCAAAGTTTTGTTCCTCATATAGGTCTATAGCATTACTCAATAATGATTTAAAAATATTGAAAAAGCTGCTCACTCTCTGAATATAACCATTACTTTTATCTATTATAGACTCTGATCAGACTGGCTTTATGCCCCATAAAAGGACAGATATTAACCTATGCAGATTATATACAAATATACATGCTCAACATGTAAATGTAGGTTCCAGAACAGTGGCCTCCTTAGATATAAAGAAGGCCTTTGATACGGTCGAATGGCCTTTTTATGGGAGGTCTTCAGGAGAATGGGATTTCCAACAGTGTTCATCTCCTGGTTACGGACAATCTACAATAACTACATGTCAGCAGTTAAAATGGGAGGAAGATTATCTGATTATTTTCAACTTTATAGGGGCACCCGTCAGGGCTACCCTCTCTCTCCGACCCTCTTTGCCGTCGCCATGGAGCCCATAGCGGAGGGATTGAGAATTTCACCAGATATTCGGGGGCTTCGGATAGGGGGGCTGGAGCAGAGGGTAGCCTTATATGCGGATGATATTTTGTTATTCTTAAATGATGTAGGACCCTCTTTACAGGGTGCATTGGATCTGATGGATGAATATGCAGCAGTTACGGGGCTTAGAGTGAACCGGACAAAGTCTTTATTATTTGCTATAGATATAAAGGCATAGAGTACGGCTAGGCCAGATATACCATTACAATGGGTTACGGAGTTTAAATATCTGGGAATAGTAGTTTCAAGACAGGCCTCTGAGTTTTTTCTTTGAATGTAGCCCCAGTGGTCCAGGAAACTAGAGTAAGATTAAAAACCTGGGAAACATTACCCTTGTCATTGTTAGGACGTATAAATTTAATTCTCCCAAAATTTAAAATTCACCCAAAATGCATCTACATGTTTAGGAACTCCCCACAGTGGCTGACAAAATCTTTTTTTCTACAACTGAATAGTATGTTCTCTTCCTTTTTATAGAAAAATCAGATGCCCGGATATAAGTTATCTACGCTGATGCATCTGATGTCTCAGGGAGGATTAGCCCTCCCTGATTATCAAAAATATTATCTTGCAGCTCAATTAGCAACGGCAATAGGATGACTAAACCCAGATAAACATAATCCCTCCATAGCCCTAGAAGCCTCAGTAGTACAGTCAATAGAGACCTTGCAATTACTCTTATATCTAGACTTTAAAGTACCGTATAAGTTGTTATGGTAACAACTATCAGGGCCTGGAGGATGTGATTGACTTATGAAAAATCTTCAGAGCCATCTCTATCTCCAAATACCCCCCTTTGGGGGTATCTCCAATAACGCATATAGGATCTATCCCAGATCCTGGAATCTGGATAAAATACGGGGTTAAAACCATGAGCCAAGTGATATGCCAAGGAGACGTGATATCATACACACAACTAAACACAGAATATAATATTCCAATAAATTCCTTTTTAAGATATATACAACTCTCCCATGCTCTGCGTAGCCAGTTTCCAGGGGGCTTCCCACATATGTTGGAACCCACATTGGAACAGGTGGTAAGATTAGAAGGAGGGAGGAAAGCTATTTCAAGAATATATACCCATTTTATGAAAATATCCCTATCTGATTTGAAGGGACTTTGGACACAGTGGGCTCGGGACATTCCACATCTTGATGAAGAGGATTGGCGCGACAGTTTAAAATAATTCACCGGGCATATTATACACCCTATAGAATGCATAAAATGAATATATCGCACTCCCAGAGATGTTGGAGATGTGGTTATATCCCAGGGGACTTTTCTCATATATTCTGGACATGTCCAGCAGTCAGCAATTATTGGACAGAGGTACTAGATGTGATAGCTTCACGTCGGTTACATTAGAGAAAAATATGAAAATATGCCTCTTAGGGTTGATAGGGAAAAAGGTCACTACGGTAACAAAAAGAACACAAATTAGTTTATTGTTGTTCTATGCGAGGAAAATAATTCCACTAAATTGGAAAAAAATAACACCTCCTTCATTAGCGTTCTGGAAGAGTTTGGTCAATGACGATTTACCTCTATATAAAGAAGCATATCTTAATAGGGGCTGTATAAAGAAATTTGAGAAAATATGATCTAGCTGGATAGAGGAACCCACAACAGCTGTAGAATAAGATAGAACAAGCCTGGAAAGAGAGGGGAAGAGGTAAAAGAGAAATGAAGAATAAACAAGAGTGGGAACATGGAAGTGATCATAGATGAGGAAAAGGAAAAGGAAAGGGAAAAGATAAAGAAAAAAATCTATTATAAGATAAGCCGGAACACCATGGGAGAATGATATGGGGTAGAGGGGAATTATGGGTACAGGAACTTCTTTTTTATTTTACTTCTTTTTTATATATGTGCATTATGTGAATTGACCTATAATAAAGGCTCATGCGAGAGCTGTATGGATGGTATATGTTGTGATGTATGTTGATGGAAAACCAATAAAAAAAATTAAGGTAACCAGGCTACCTTAATCCAACAATACAACAACATGTTTACCATCTAAACACATTTTGCATAAAGGTTTCTCATTTCCCTTTACTGCAGTGCATGTAGTTGCCGTCTCTCTGTAAGAAAGTCACAGTGCATTGGTTCATCAATAGCTGGGCAAACTGCCACTACATGTTCTCTTTAACAAATTAACTTTCTACTCACCACCTGTGGGATTGGTCTTCCAGGCCGCTCTCACCAGACATTAGAAGCAGTCCCAAAAATACCTTTAGTTCCCCCTTTTTCACTCTCTCCACCCCCATCCCTTGGTGCAGTCTTACCCATAGCTGGGGATGGTCTGGTCTTGGGGTGGAAAATCTGTGAGTCTCTGAGGAAAGAAGTCAGATTCTCAGTCATTAGGTACCTTTCCACAAGGTCTACAAGTTTGCCTGCTGTTTCCAGATCTCCATGGCTCACCCATTTCTGCAAGGTGGTAGGGAGAGACCTCAGTAATGTGTACATTACCACCTGCTCGACAATTTTTTGACCGGACAGAGTTTCTGGTCAAGTGGATAAGGTCATACATTTGTGACTGGGGTGACTTTCTCAGCCGATGACTCCAATTGTGGACACGCTGAGCGCGGACAGCCAGTCAATTACACCCAGTCATGCCAATATTTCCATTTTCAAACAACCAAATAAAATAAACCTTTTGGGATTCTCCAGATAGTAGGGGCCACTAGTCCAGCCCACTGTTCTTTAGACCAACTTTCTTTTTCCACTGTTCTTTCAAACGTGGTCAGAAACATCTCAGGGTCATCATATGCGGCCATCTTTGGCAACAGCTGGCTTACCCGAAAAGACAGTATGGTACCAGAATCACTCCCAGCCTCAGTCTGCTGCCTTTGCTGAAACTGTTTTATGATGGCCTCCATTTTTTGTTGGTGTTTCTGGTCCTGCTGTTCCAGCCCTTTCTGCTGAATTGCAAGGCTCTGTTTTAAAGTTGCATTTGTCTGCTGTTGGTTTGCGTTTGCCAGAGCAAGCTGTCTCGGTAGCTCCTCCATGCTGGCCTTACTTCACCTGCCCCACAAACTTTCACCATGTGTAAGGGATTAGCTCAGGGGATTAGTAGTGTGGTTTTATGGGGGATTGTGCAACAAATGAGCTGAACAGAATTACGCTATGTGGAGTTCTGTTTACTTTCATTAAGAGGGACTACCGTAATAAAGCAGTGTGATACAGACTTGGTGTGGTGGATCATACGTTATTTTATGTGTCTAAAGGCATATTTCTACTGCTGGGCGGTGAGTGTGAACCCCTAAGGGAGTGGGACTCACGAGGTGGAAACCCCCGCATTACCTTTTCTGGTGATTGGTGCATCAATATTACAGTTTAAGAACTTTATGAAAGATTGCATTGACACTTCATCACATGGTGTTTCACTTACACTTATTCAAGCATTGGACAGTGATTGGTAGTCACTTGGATCCGAAGTGACAGGAGCACTGTTAGCATTACTGGATTTATAAACCTGGATTTCTATATGATGCTGATTGTTATATATGTATTGTTTTTAGAACGGCAGCTCTTGGGGTAATCCCCCTCTTATTTGTACTATTTAATACTTTTATGATTGTATTTTTGTCAGACCTTTGAAAATTTTATTTAAAGGTGCTGCCTCCTATTATGTAATCTGAGGTATCCGGGCACTGAGGAATGTATAGGGGGCCTTGGTGTATACACACTTGTTCACTAACACATATATATATATATATATATAGACTGCTTGGTTTGTTAACTGAAATAGAAAAAGCTGTAATATCTGAATTCAGGGGGTAATAAAAGTATGTTGCCGTGTGACTTAGGAAAACTTCTAAGTTAATGCTACTGACAGACTGCATCATATATGTCATTTTTTTTTAATTTTGTCACTGTTCCATACTAATAATAACAATATTAAGGCATTAAAATTTTATAATGATTAAAATATGTATTAGTGTGTGTGCATGCTTGTACACACAGATAGAGAATGCAGGCGCTAAGCATAAAAACACGATTCTACTTATTAAAGTAAATAGAAGTAAATCAGCGCAAATATCTCCTACTTACTACAAACAAAATATATTTATAGAAGAATGTATGTCACCATAAGGAGGGTGTATACATACTCCTCTATAATGTGGTGGCTGCTAGCACAAACCTAGTGTTTCCACCTCACCAGTGACAAATACAAAAAATAATGTGCAGTGCTACCAATTATAACACATAAGTGCTAGTGCTCTATAGTTAATAAATATAAAGTATAAGTCCTCTCTTACACAAATTATCTGTAATAATCAATCTTGTGCAATGAGTAGAATAATCCTGGGTAAAGTGCTGCTTATTCATATGTCAAACAGTAACAAACTTCTTCAGTAAAGGACCCTTACTGAAGAAGTCACGCCTTGATAACATGCGTCTAGGGGAGGAGCCTCACATTCGCACGTCACGTTGTGGCCATCAGGATTTTTTTTACATGCGGTAACTAGCTGGCACGGCATAATGTGCTTTATCTTGAAAGTGTATACTGATATTTTTGGGGCTAAATAAATAGTCCAAACGGAGAGCATTAGATCGACTCTTTCTTTTGCATATACTGCTGGAATCTATGATCCTTATCTGTAAGAACCAGAGTTCCATGGCTCTTAAGGAGGATTGTATCTGAGAGCCATTGTGGCACTATACCTGATCCCAGGTGTTGTGGATGAATGCGCACTTAAAGATAGCAGTGAGGTGAGCGGCCAATTTAATTGGTGGAGGATCTATTAGGAGCACCCTCTGTTCTTTGTGCACCCATCGGAAACCTGGCTGTCTCTGTTTGGATCTATTTTTCTACCTAATACAATGACCCATATATGGGCTTGATATTGCTGCTAGAGAGGTTTTTTTTATATATGTGTTAAATATAGCACTTCTCTTTTTTGATTGCACAAGTACTTTATTGTTTGATATATGAATAAGCAGCACTTTACACAGGAGTATTCTACTCATTGCACAAGATTGATTATTACGGATAATTTGTGTAAGAGAGGACTTATACTTTATATTTATTAACATTAGAGCACTAGCACTTATGTGTTATAATTGGTAGCACTGCACATTATTTTGATTTCTACTTATTAAAGTACTTTAGGCATTTCACAGAAACAATCAAACAGTGTGCATTTACAAACTTTTGTGAAATACAACTGAAGGACTCCAACAGAGGAACAAAAAGATCTGTCTGCATTGTCATTTGATTCTTCTTTTCCCTTTAGTTGGACAAGGGTAGGCTAGCAGTTTGGGTTCTCCTTCCGGTTTCTAAGGACCTTTAATGTAAGTTTTTTCAATCCTGTTGATTTCCCATCTCTTTCACCTTACATGACATCTGGTGCAATGCATAACAACAGGGGTAAAAGTATATGGAACGACACTGCACTGCGGTCCCACAGATTTAAGTCGATTTGAGTTTCCTAGCTATCAGCACTGCATGGTGTTTCTGTTCTGGTTAGATGAACTATCTTTTCAGTTGAAAACCTTCTGTATATACAGTACCCACTTGTAGAAGCATAGACAGCAGGAGCCAGACACCAATGAAGACTCTTTAATGAACCTTCTATAATATCCCACACGGCCAAGGAAGCCTATTAAGTCTTGCTGGTACAAGAGGGTCACCAATGTCTTCATTTTGCTTTGTCTAAGTGGGAGGCCACTTCATTTGATGACACCATATGGCAAAATGCTCAAAGTTTAACATTTTAAGCCATGGCATGTCTGAGGCTTCAGTTTAAATCACACAGGCACACTCATTTAACTGATGTTCAGTGTTTCAGAAGTTGCTGAAGAGTTATCTATCCCACATACACATGTACCTACACATCCACAACCAAGGCATATTAATGGTAATGGACAAAAAGAGTAGATGTCCCAGGCTCACCGGTCTAGAGGGCCCTGAGCACTGCTGCGTGGGCCCCAGGTTGACAAATCTGAAGGCATACACATTTGTAATGAGAAAAAAATAGACTTTTCTTCAAGCTCGGTACCTGCCAGGAAGTGAGAATAAATTCCCCCTTGTTCTTCTGTGCCCCAGCTGTATGACCTATGAAGTAATAACATGCCTGGAATACAAGGAAAATCACAATTCATCTCCATTTACTGTATATATATATATAACATTATGACTGTGGACAAGTAAAGTGAATAACAATGATTATCTGTATGTGGCTGGGATATATTAGGCAGCAAGTGAACATGTTGCTCCTGAAGTTGATCTGTTGAAAGCAGGAGAAAATAAGGATTTGTGTGACTTTGACAAGGGCCAAATTGTAAAAGCTAAATCGAAAATGTTAAACCGGGAACAGTTTCAGTGTGTTTAGGAATAAAAGAGGACGAAAGTTGTCTAGTTGAAGTCCTCGTTGTACAAGTGAACGACGGATTATATAGGGTCGGTGTATGTCTATTAGTAACAATAAGTGAAATGAACAGGTGTCAGTATTACAATATATATATATATGTCATTTACCTCTACTTAACACTAAAAGGAACATAAGGTCCGTACAATAATGAAGTATCCAGTATGTCGACCCCGTGTCTTCTTGTTCCCCCTTAAATAAGAGTGAAGGACCGTCCATGGCTCGAACTTCTTTTCAGATAAAAAAAGA
>BLSH010378483.1:60138-70138 GCA_018402905.1 Glandirana rugosa | reverse complement strand
CAACTCAAAGCAGCGGTATGTGAAATCTCTAATTTCTGCTATCTGTCCTCAGAGCAACAGCACAGCAGTAGTAAAGTAATCTATCTCAGGATGCAGGATCAGATCTTAAAATGTCTCTAATCTCTCCCTCACGCTGTCAGCTTCCTCTCCCTACACTAACCCAAGAGCATGTGACTGCAGCACTACGTGACTCCAACTTATAAAGAGGCTGGGTCACATGATGCACTGGCCAATCACAGCCATGCCATTAGTAGGCATGGCTGTGATGGCTTCTAAGGGCAAACCAGTGAAACGCTTGTTGATTGGCTGCCCTGCAGCTTCTCAACACGTGGAGTAAAATACCAGAACCCCGGACCAAACCCGAACGTTTTTTGAAATGTCCGTGTTCGGGTCCGGGTCCCGGACACCCGAAAGTTCGGTACGGACCCGAACGTTACAGTCCGGGTTCACTCAGCACTAGTCACTAGCTGTTATATGTTTATAATAGTCAAATAGATACAAATGGAAGTGTCCCCATTTTAATCGATGAGGTGACTACACTTTGTTCCCGCTCCGGTCATTTATGACTCCGCTTTATGCTGAAGCTGATTTGCAGGATTAAGGATGGGAGGGGTTGGTAATACAGCTGGGAACTTATATCAAGAGCGGAGAGACATCTGTTCTCCACCCCTTGCTGAAGAAGTCACCCCCTTGACGTAACACGTACTGGGGGAGGAGGTACAGCCTGTGACGTCATCCCGCGGCTATCTCATAGAGAAGCAATACGGAGTTTGTTTTAAGTTTGCCGAGCCCGCACTGCTGAAGTTCTGCGTGTGTGAGTATGAATTCTGTCATTTTTATCTATAAATAAACTGTTGAAACAGAGAGCACTAGATCTTGCAATTTATTTTATGTTTGCCGGATATTCAGGAGAGAGATCCAAGGGCCAATGTATTGATTGAGAGAGAGGATTACGTGAGAATGAGCTTGTCTGGGATATACTTGATTATTAACCCCAGAGGGGACATGCTGAGTCTGACCCACTGGTAAAACAGGGTTCAGAAAGTGAGGTGTGCAGCCAGAGCACACTGGTGGAGGATAACAATGTCACTAAATTTTGAAATCGAGCACAGTCTGGTGAAAAAAGGATTGTAAAGAATCTGCTTGAAACAATATTTTTGAGACTTTTTATACTTGATATATAATTTTATAAATATACAATAGAATGAACTTTTATTGAAGAAATGCTAGTAGCACAGCACTGTATGGCATTAAGCGTATGGTAAATGTGAAGTAAACACGGTTCTTTAGTGATGCAGCAACTAGTTTATTTGCACATTTATTTGTATCTATTTCTATCAATTTAGTATTTAGTCTTGGAATTGCACTATTTGCACATATTGTGTAGTTTGTACTTATTAAAGTGGTTGTCAACCCTTGACAACCACTTTAACCTACAGGTAAGCCTATAATAAGGCTTACCTGTAGGTTTCCTGCATATCTCCTAAACCTGCACAGTTTAGGAGATATAACATGTATTGTGATGTGCCCACGTCATCGGCACATGTGTAGTGAAGAAACGGCCTCCACGCCGTTCCTTCCCTGAGATCGTGCCCTGACTGGCAGCGCATGCGCGGGAGTGATGTCACGCAACTCCAGCCAGTCGCAGAGCCGGAGATCGCAGCACCGGAAGGAAGAGGGGCAGAAGATGGGCCTGAAGATCATGGCACATCGTGGGCTTCCAATGCAGGTAAGTGCCACATAATGGGCTAATATGCAATGCATACTAGCCCATTATGCTTTTACATTGCAGGGTAATAAAAAGGAAGTAAAACCCATCAAGGTTTACTTCCCCTTTAAGTTTGCAAAGGTTTGCAATAGATATACAGTACTTGTACAAATTAGTACTTTTTGCACTTTATTTGTTTGCGCTGATAGAACATTGGTTTACAAATTCCAAAAGAGCTTACTTTGTTTCAATCAACATTCTTTCTCTCTCTCTAGTGTTGTGCCCTGCCACAGTGATAGAATGAGTAAATGTCCCACAGGGTGGAGAAAATTGGCTTTCAGTTTTCTCCGGGATTGGTAATTCCCAAATTGGGTTCTGAAGTCCATAGGCTTTGAAGAGTCTTGAGAGGGATGAAGCCTCTAATGCTATGTCCATGTCTTACAGGAGATTAGCAGAATGAGTGTGCAGGCATGTACAGCCTTTTAAAAAGAGTCAATAACTGAAGAGCATACATACGTCCTCCTCCTATGGGAAGGCGATTTACAGTCACTGGACTCGTTCATGACATCTTTGAACAAGAATGACAGGGGCATTAGGCTTGAGTATGAAGCTAGTGCCACTAGGATACACTTCCTGGACCTCAATATCGAGGTAAGAGATGGACAACTTATCACCTCCACCTACTTTAAAGAGACAGATCGGAATGGCTATATTGATGGGAGTAGCTGTCACCACCCTGCGTGGTTGAGGACTATCCCAAAGGGCCAGTTCATCCGTCTCCGTAGGAACTGTACCAGTCTCGACACCTTTAAGAAGGAGGCTTTGGTCCTGAAAAAGAGGTTTAGTGAAAAGAGTTATGAGTCTGCTGTGATAGATCGAGCTTATGAGGAAGTAGTTGCTCTGGATAGACAACAATTGTTGGAACCTAAACAGAGACCTACTGACAATAAGTTCAATTGTCCCTTTGTTACTACCTACTCTAATCAGTATCGGCAGATTAATAAAATTTTGGGTAGGCATTGGGAGATATTGAAAAACGATAAAGTACTGTCTCCACTTCTCTCGGATACTCCCACGGTATTTTTTAAGGGGTTTGCCCCAATTAGATTGACGGTTGCACCTAATGTCATTGAGCCTCCACCCAAGAAGACTATGTTCTTCCAGAACATGAAGGGTTTTTATCCCTGCAGAAGGTGTGGGGTGTGTAAGTACAATAGCATTAGGTCTAAGTGTACTAGTTTCCTCTCCCCACATGATGGGAGGACTTTTCCTATTAAATCTTTTATTTCATGCAACACTAAGAATGTAGTGTACCTATTGATTTGTGCGTGTGGCTTGTACTATGTTGGGCGCACCACATGGACCTTTCAAGTAAGGGTAAAGGAACATTTGGCCAATATCCGTAAGGGCTTCCCTAATCATAGTGTGTCAAAACAGTATGCTAAACATCATGGGAGGAACCCTTTGGGTACTAAAATTTTGGCCATAGATAAATATGTACCCACTTGGAGGGGAACAACACTAGGAGAGAAATCTCGAGATTAGCACGTTCTGGATATACACTTTGCGCTCTTCTGTCCCCCATGGACTTAATATTGAACTAGATGTTAATGCGTTTATCAATAATGCCTAGTTTTTCAATGGTTATATTATCTGTTTCTTATTAGTGTATTTCGGTTTTTAACCACTAGATGGCGCTGCTTATGCTTCCTGGTCTAATGTGCTACAATATTCCCAATAGAGGGATTAAGTCTATTGAGGTTTTGTTAGGTTTTTGATTAAACTTTTTAGTTATATTTCAATCAACTTTTTAGCTCTTTTAATATCTTTGTTATTTACTTTGGGAAGTGAACGTTCGGGTAAGATCTTGCCCTTTCCGGGTCATTAGGCTGGAAACGTTCTTTGGCTTTCGGTTTCTTGGTTTAGAGACGTTCGTATGTGGAACGCATCTCATTTCCGGTCCCTGGTCATATAGGGCAAGACGCCGCTGGCTAGCCACACCCCTGACGACGTCAATTGGATGACGAAACGCGTTGGGTGGAGCCTAGCGATGCTTGCCACATGTGACCAGGACGCTTTCCAAGCGGCCGCCATCTTAGTGATTGGACGCCGAGTGATTTTTTATCTGACTGATCACGCAGTTTTATCTACATGAATGTGAGTGTGCAATTTGCATTTTACCTAATAAATCCATTGGTTTTTGCAATCGACACTATTGGATGTCTATATGTTTTCCATGACCATCAAATGTGAGTCTTTGATAAGCTGTGATTACCATCCCCCCTGGAGCCGCCTAAGGGACCCCTATAGAGTGTGAGAGACTGCTGATGTTCCCATCTGATTGGATTGCTCACTTAAGGCTGACACTGACCCTCCGTAATAGGGGGTCGGTGCGTTCTGGTAAGGGGCTTGGTTTCTTGGTGTCATGGGTGATGGTCTGTACGGTGGAAGTTTGGTTACCATTATCAACTATGAAAGATTTCCTCTGAGGATTCCAACATTTATGCGGACATTGTTTTACTGACTTGTGCGCTGCAGTTCTTTTTATGATCATACATTAATTGATTTATTGAACCCATGCCAGCCATACATATGTCAAGTTCCAAACAATTTTTGGTTCTAAAATCGCACCTTTGAATAATCGTTCATTTTTCGACCATTAGTGGGGCCGCAGCAATGGCCATTTTTCATGCATCCATCAAATTTGAGTGATTGGGCATGTTGGAATTTTTTTTAAAAGTAAACACATTTTTCCCAGATTCCCAGCTGCAAATTTTCTTTTTCATAACAACATGAGGTGAATTTGAAGGTTCTGTTGGTTGAATTTAGAAATCAATGATGGCACCATTGGATTACAAAATGCACACATTTTCAGTTTTTGATCACATTCTTTTTTAATAACAAACATGTTATACTTACCGGCTCTGTGCAATGATTTTGCACAGAGTTGCCCCAAACCTCCTCTTCTGGGGTCCCCCTCCGCATTCTTGGCTCCACTTTTTCTCCATGTGCCCCCAGAGCAAGCCGCTTGCTATCGGGAGAAATGCGTGTGCTCGATCTTAAGCCAAGCTGTGTGTGTCTATAGACACACACACACACGCATCTCGGCCATGGTTTAACTAATCTCAGCAGAAACCAATGGCTTTGGCTGCTCTCAACCAAGCTTGTGAGAGCATGGGAAGGGGAGAGAAGAACTGAAGCTTGGCACAGCACTGGATTGATACAGGACTCAGGTAAGTGTTAGGGAGCTGGTGGGGCACTGCTATTGTAAGGTGTTTACAACAATGCAGAGAATGCAATAACATAAAACTTTTAGCCTTTACAACTACTTTAATGCGTAACATACATGTGCCCAGTTGGAAACATAAACATAAAAATAGCCTTTAGCTAGATGTCAGTAGGTTTATTCTACCATAAAATTGTAAGAAAGAGTTAACGCTTCCCATACACCCCTTCGGCGTGCATAGGCAGTGATCTGTGATTGCTATGTCTTTGGTACACAGCTGATCACAGATCGGGGTAAAGAGCCAATCACAGCAGCTCTTTACCATGTGACCAGCTGTCTCCAATCACAGCTGATCAGTGTGTAAACAGAATTTGCCAGTTATTTGCAGTCCTCTCCTCATGCCTCTCTGACAGCGCATGAGGAGAGGAGAGCTGGTAAGCAGTAATCCACACAGGGGATAACAGGGCACCGATCATCAGTGTAATGATTATCAGTGCAGCCCCAACAGTGCCCATAAGTGCTGCTAATCAGTGTCCATCAGTGCTGCCAATGCATATCAGTGCCTATCATTGCTGCCTATCAGTGCCGCCTATCAGTGCCACCTATCAGTGCTGCCTATCAGTGCTGCCTCATCAGTGCCCATCAGTGCAGCCTATTAGTGCCAATCAGTGCAGTCTATCAGTGCCCATCAATGCAGCCTCATCAGCGCACATCAATGAAGGAGAAAAATGACTTATTTATAAAACAGAAACTAAGAAAAACTATGTTTTCAAAGTGTTCATTTTTTTCATTTGTTTACCAAAAAATAAAAAAGTGGCGATTAAATACCACCAAAGGAAAGCTCTATCTGTCTCAAAAGAGTGGTAAAAATTTAGTTTGGGTACAGTGTTGCATGACTGCGCAATTGCCATTTAAAAGTGCCACAGCACAGAAAGCTGAAAATTGGGCTGGACAGGAAGTGGGCATGAAAGTGCCCAGTAGGGTAATACTGCTATAGTTCAGAAGGCAGGCTCTGTGAAATGCAGGGATGGCCCGTCCATTGAGGGTGCACGGGCACCGCCTCCCTTATCCCTTCCACCACCCCCCTATCCATGTGCCGGCCCCTTTCAGGATGCCGGGCGCATGAATTACAATTGCGGGGGTGTGTTTTTGAAGCACCGATTACAGCCAGAGGCTCTAAAAGGCTTCAAAATAGGGTGGGCTTGGGGAGCAGAGAGTGCGCTCTCAATCCACCCAGGTGTGTTACAACAGCGAATGAATATTCGCTGTTGTAACAGCGATCCTCCTCCCGGCCAATCAGGAAGTGAGTTTTGGCACCCGTCACCCGAGGAGGAGCCGCATGCTGGAAGCACACTACTCGCCACCTGCCTAGGTGGGGTAAGTGCTAGACTGACAGGCAAACAATTGAGGAGAGGTGCTGCTCGGAGGTGCCGCTCGAGGGGGGGTGGTTGTTTGCTGCCCCCCCAAAAAAGAAAAACCATCAGCTGCCACTGGTGAAATGTGTGACACAGCAGTAGGGAATATGTGTTACAAATTTAAAGGAAATAAATGTGTGGGGATCTTCACAAAATAAGTTTACAAACTTCAAGATCATCCACATAAGTAGGAGCAGGCTAGAAATAATTAAAATACAATGTGAAAGTGACTATAATTATTTAAAATTTTGACCATAGGTACTCTTTAAATATAGAAAAAAACTACAGTGTTGGCATTCATGTCAAATAAATTTACAAAATCCTTTTAAGATTGTTGCTGTTAAGAAGTCTCCTATTGGCAACCATAAATGGCCCAGGGTAGAGAACTCCATACAGCATCACGACTTGGAGCTCAGGAGGATGCTAATTGCAAACTGGCCTGCTTCCCTCTATCTTTTCATTGCAATTACATTGCATAGTAGAAAACAGTCATTATTTCTGTATATGATCTCCCTTTAAGGAAAGAAAGTGCATTGGCCCTTATCAGGTGAACTGTATGTTGCTCCCATCATACAGTAGCTCAAGTAGATAATTATGCGGCTACAACTTTATAAAAGACAATGCAGAATAAAAAGAGGATTCAGATTTTAACAAAATATATGATTCTGCAAGAAACTATGCAGGGCCATATTTTGAGATAGTATACATGAGTGGCAACTAGAGGGAGCTATTTGAAATAGGAAACCTATAGGTTACAACTTGCAAAGAATTAGGAAATAGCTGAATGATACCTAAAATTAATTATTTCTTATGTCTTCTTTTGAAGAGCTTCAGCCAAAAAAGCCCTTGGGGCCACAGCATGTGTCACCACATGTATGTTACTATGCTATGACTATAGCATTGCAATTCTTTTTATGTGTATTGCAGTGCTTTTTTGTTCTGTGCTGTTTGCTTAATGGCACATTACTTTTCATTTACCTAACACACACTACAAGGTGTCACTATACTCCATGGTGCTTTTAAATGCTGCCTGCGTAATGTTGATTCAGTGCATTAGTGTGAACTGAAACAATAGAAAACAGCTTTCTGCTTTGTTTATTGGTTGGACTGCATTGACCAGCTGTAAAATGTGCCTGGTACACATCCTTTATAAACAGATCCATTAGTCTATAGAGTGGTGGTTAGAGAACCTCTCTCAGATTTTTATTGCTGTCTTTGGCTCCACTGGGGATATTTTCCTGACATCCTGTCCTAGTGATAATACTGTCAAAAGAAAGAAGGATAAAATCTCTCTAATAAGAACACATAGCAAACAGGGCATGATCACACCATGTCCGTTGACCTTCTTGATCAAGGCAGGCTCAACACAAGACCACAATTGTTTTCTAAGTGCTCTATCCACTTCAAACAGGTGCGTTACATATGTTGCAAAATGCAGTACGTCTGTGTTTTCACACAGCACAATGCAACACACTATTGTGCATATAGTTTCATTAAAGGAAACCAGTTTTGTTAACTTTTCATAAAGTTTTACAAAGTGACCCTGTCGCTATAGCAACACTTTAAAACAAATACATGACAATAAAATTGGCCTTAGTAGGTATATGTATGAATGTGGGTTAGGGACCCTAGATTGTGAGCTCCTTGAGGGTAGGGACTGAAGTTAATGTACAATGTATATGTAAGACACTGCATAAATTGATGGCGCTATATAAGTACCTGAAATAAATAATTAAATAGAAAAAGAAATGACATACCTTTCTTGCTGTTTATGCTGCTAAACCTCTCTCTGATGTTGAGAAAATTTCTGCAGACATCCAAGAGAAATCAAATCTTCCTGGAGTGGGCCCCCCACAGCATTATAACAAATCCAAAGAGTGTACAAGTACACAGTACATACGGTGCTCCTAGGAGAAGTGCAAAGTCCCTTGGTCCATTGGAACTTTCATCTATATCTGTAGACCATCAACAGGGTAGAGGAATGGATAAGGCAACCTGATGGATGGCTGAACAGGAGAAGGGACCGAGACTGGAACCTCTGCAGATCTAGGTAGGAACACCACAATGTAGAAGAAAACATTTGATGCATTTGAAAAAGAGGGCAAAGTCTCTGTAAACTCATCATGCACACCCAGTCTCCCGACATCTACCAGGCATTTTGACAGCTGTCATCCTTGTGTGCAGCCTAAAATGCCACCACTAATATCCATACTTTGTGCTGGCTGGCTCCCTGTCATCCTCTATCTCTGTTTGCTCAGTGATGCTTACATCCTCACACTGATCACAGCTGCTTGGTCTCAGGTGTTCCCTATCCATGCTGTTTTATGCTAACTTCAATGTAAGTGTGCTGCTTATTTCAATAAAGTGTTTTTTATTTGATACTGACATCAGAACCCTGTTATTATTTTTCTCCCCCACAGCATTCACTGATTCCTTCCTGTGACCTTTACCCATTCTAGAAGACAGTAGTGATGTAGAGATCAGCAGGTAGAACCAGTGAGAGCTGCAGATGACCCAGAAGAATGATATTCCTGGAGAATTGGTTTCCCTTTGGACTTCTGCAGAAGATTTCTTAACATCAGAGAGCAGATCAGCAGTGCAGGAAACATGTTCTGTCTTCCTTTACAGGAGTGCATTGGTTTTAGATGCAGTACCTAAAAATCCACGTTTTGTTGACTCCATTAATATATGACCCAGAATGAACATACCTTTGGACATTAGCCATAGTCTTTTATTGCTAAATTAGATGTTCACATCTTGAACAGTGACTCTTGTGCCAAAGCCTATACTCCTGTGTACATAGATATATATGTATCATGACACCTGTTGCTCCAGGCTTTGACACATGAAGGTGTTACGACACTTTTCTTGAGAATCACTACCCTAGAGACTGTTCATTGATTCCTGTAAATTACCAGGACCGTCACCTGTTAACATAGCTGCTGTGCTAGTTTTGTCTATTGATTGCAACTCCTACATAAAATAAGACATTTTTAGGGTGCTTGATTTACCATTAACCCTCCAAAGGAACCAATGCCTCTATTAATCCAGCTCACATTCAGGGAAACTCACAACAAAATAAAATATATGGCAGACAGAATTGATTTTTTACTATTACTGTCATGATGGTTGGTAGTAATCATTTTAAATATTTATGACACAAGGATTGCAGGAATATTGCACGTTAAAATAATTTAAACAAATAAGCATGATTTCACTTGCATTAGACTGTGCTTAAGAAGTGTATTCAGAACACAGCTACGGGTCTGAGTTGTGTTCAGTTGTATATTTTATTTAGTGCCAACATTTTTGGTAGCATTTGTGGAGTACTGTTTACCTTTTAACATCAGTCCCTGCTCCTTTCATGCTCCTACAGTTTGATTTTTTTTTTTTTTTTTTTTTACACACTTTAGGACTACTTTAGGCATAAGTTAATTAACGCAAACCTTGACAGGACCTCTAAACCAGCCATAGTGATATAAAACACATACATCTTCCTCAGTAATCAATAGCTAGGCACAGGAAGCTGGAGAGGATGGCCAATTATAAATTTAGTGTTGAAAAGTTGATATTTGCATACATACGTTTATAGTTGAAAAGTTGTGATTTAAATATTAACCGGTAGGAGAGGTCGAAGGACACGGATCGATA
>BLSH010378483.1:37321-60128 GCA_018402905.1 Glandirana rugosa | reverse complement strand
ATAGCTAGGCACAGGAAGCTGGAGAGGATGGCCAATTATAAATTTAGTGTTGAAAAGTTGATATTTGCATACCAGACCATCCAGGTATTGGAGAATTGCTGGACATTCGAAGAGGCTATTGCAAGTATGTGCAGTCAAATGAAGGTGCCAGCCTAACATTTTGACAGCTGGTTTATAGTCTTTATCCTATGAAATATTTAATTGTATGCTCCTGGTTTATAAGTAATAAAGTGTTCTTGCCCATGGAGGGACACAGGATATTTTACAGGTGTAAAATGTTAAAATTGAGGAAAAGCCTATAACTATTCTTAAAAATGTTTCATAACCTTTATAAAACCTTTATAAAAAAGGATATGTGGTCGGGTTCTAAACACAAGAAATCAATGCACACTGACTCCATTGGCCCCTGACTCTGCAGGTGGCCCATTGTGGCTGCCCTTTCAGGCAAAGTCTTTCTCTGGATGCACCGAATGCAGGAGCGACAGTAACTTTCCACTTCAGCCCTCATGGATGACCAGTAAAATCAATCCCTAACCAGCTTAAGAGTTCTATCTGGCCCTAAATGTCCATGGTCATCATGAAGAGTAGCCAACACCATCAGCCGATGCTTCTCAGGAAGGAATAGTTGGCGAACACCCTCTGGTTCCTCGGATAGGCCTTTCCGGTATATGACTCTGTCTTCCAACCGCATTGGTTCCCATTCTTTGTGTAATACTTTGGAGCCTTCAATATAACTATTTAGAGGCATCTGAGGGTCCTTACCTGCCAAATACTTCTTTATAAGGTTACCTAGTGGGTCTTCACGTTCGTCTCTTCTCAAGTCTTCTCGGGTCAGTTAGGACAGTTCTTGGCTGCGCATTTGAGTCAAACCACAGTAATATCGGGGCACCCCAACAGCTTTGGCCCCCGTGGCCCCCTTATGCCTATGCGCTACTCCTTGGCATACAGCGAGCACTCCTTCAAGAGGAAAATTGACCCAGATTTTCTGACCAGCATCGGTGGCATAAGGTCTTCAGGAAAGAGCATCTGCATCTTAGTTTCCCACTCCAGGCCGATACTTCAAACTGAATTGTAGCTCAGTGCGGCCAACCCCCGATGCCCAGTGGCATCCAGTTTGGTAGTAGTCAATAGGTAAGTCAAAGGGTTGTTATCCGTTTTCACCATGAACGTGGCTTTATAAAGGTAATCTCGCAGCTTGTCTTCCACAGCCCACTTGAGGGCCAGGAACTCTAACTTATGCACAGGATAATTCTTCTCAGGGGGAGTGAGGCTGCGACTCACATACGCCACAGGACTAAGCTTTCCTTCTGATTCCTGAAACAACACTCCCCCTAGCCCATCTCAACTAGCATCCACATGTAATTCATAAGGCTTCGAGGGGTCAGCATAGGCCAGCACTGGAGCTTCAATGAAGCTCCCCTTCAAGCGTTCGTAAGCCTTTTCACACTTCATTGTCCATTGCTCCCGAATAGACTCATGAGGCTTACTTGGACCCCTGGCATGCATTTTCTACGAGTCTTCATCCATTCGCTGTTGCAAAAGATCATTTAAGGGTTTTGCAATCTGTGCAAAGTTCTTCACAAATCTCCTATAATAGGAGCATAATCCTAGAAATGAACACAGTTTGGTAACAGTACTTGGTCAAGGCCATGAGGTGACAGCTTCCAGCTTTTTCGATTCCGTAGCTACTCCCTCAGCTGAGACCACATGTCCAAGATAAGTGACTGAAGTCTGGTAAAATTGACATTTTCCCAATGACAGCTTCAGCCCTTCAGCATGCAGCCTCTGGAAGACTTTCTCAAGAAGGACTTCGTGCTCCTCTAACATCTTGCTAAAGACAATGATGTCACCCAAATACACGAGCACCTTTATCAAATTCATGTCACCCACTGTGTTCTCCATCAGTCTCTGAAAGGTAGCTGGGGTCCCTGTCAGCCCCTGTGGCATGCGGTCAAATTCAAAGAATCCTAGTGGGCTGATGAAGGCCGTCTTTTCTTGGTCATCTGGATGCAAAGGTATCTGGTAGTATCCACTCTTCAGATCCAGATCACTGAACCACTTGCCCCCTGGCATCTTCTATGTGAGGTGTGGTGTATTGGTCAGGAATGGTTCTCCGATACACATCCAAAGCAATCCATTTTTCTTGGGCACTACCACAATTGGAGAGGCATATGGACTCCTGGACTCTCTAATGACTACCGACTTTTTTTTAGTTCAGCCAGATCTTCCAAGTCACAGAAAGGGATCCGCCTAGCTCTCTCCCCTAGCGCTTGTCTTCACTCGATGTTGGGCACTCTCGGCACAACTTACATCAAAATTGTTCTTGGAGAACATCTTTTCCCATCAGACTAGCTGAGCCTTGATTCTCTCTTCCCATCTGGGAGACAAAGTGGGACACTGGACAGTGGGCTCCCTTTCATTCTCCCTCTGGACCAAGTCGCCCCCATTTACTGGGGTAGCTCCACTTACTTTCGCAATCACCATACGAGGTTTCAGGCTGGTTGAGTGACTGGTAAATATGAGCAATTCGTTTCGTTCCAAATTAGTTTTTCATCAAAATTCGGCGTATTCGTTAAATCGGAAACATCTGAATACATGAAAAACCATTTCACAAATTTTTCCGAAAACAAATTCCGAAATTCAAAAATCTGAAAGAATGAAAATTCGAAAGAACAAAAATAAGAATGAAAATCCAAAAATAAGAACGTATATCCGAAAATTCGAAAAGAACAAAAAACATTTGGATGATCTCTATTATAATTAAATTATTAAGTTTATTAACCATAACCATTATTATAGGTTTTTTAAAATTATTATTACTATTATTTATTATTATTAATAATAATAACAATAGAAACTATAATGATAGTTATAAACTATTAAATTATAGGTTGGTATTGGAATTTCCTTTCAAATTTGGCTGTTAGTGAACGTAATGAATTATTAACCATTATTATAGTTTTTTTATTATTATTATTTATTTATAAATAATAATAATTGAAAAAACTATAATAATAGTTATAAACTATTAAATTAGTTAGGTATTCGAATTTCCTTTCAAATTTGTCTGCCTGTTAGTGAACGTAACGAATACAAATTTATCCAAATTTACGAATTTTCTAAATAACCAATACTGCATCTATACGTATGGAATGTACCGAATTAAAATTTTTCCGAATTCACGAATTACCGATAATAACAAATATCGCATCTATACGAATGGAATGAAACTAATTCAAATGTTTCGGAATTTACAAATTTATTCGAAATAACGAGTTTCACTCATAACGAATGATCCGAAAAAAAGAAAAACGAATAAAACAAAAAAAAAATTACTTTTCGGCCATGCACTTGTGTAGTGACTTGTCAGTTGTCTAGTGACTGTAACATTTTTAACACTGACAGGGATTATTCCTCCACTTCTCAATAATTCCCTAGTAGGCACAATTTTAGCAACCAGTTCTAACCCAATATCTTCTTCCAACAGGTCAGCTTTTACCCCCACATAGGGGATCCCAGGATAATTTGACAGTGGACTTTGTGCAGATCCTTTCTCCAGGCTGCAACACTCTTTCCTGCGTATCCAATTGCCATAATCTCCCTACCCCTTCAACGGGGGCCTTTTTTTCTTGCAGTACCCGCTGAAAAGCCTGTCTCAACTGGAGATAGATCTTCTTCACTGGAACACCTTCCAAGACCAATGGGGTGAGTAATCTCCTCACAAGGTTGGTATTGGTCCTTATTAGCAGAGAGTTTCTGCCTGCCCCAGGGGGTTGAGGACAGACAACAGCCAGGGTGTTGAATGTTTCTGGCTTCCTGGCCAATGAGGGGTCGAAAGTTACTTTGATAGGAATATATCTGTCGTATGGGCACTTTTGGGTACCTATACCCCAGATCTCCAACTCCTCCAGCTTACACAAAGGGATATGCTTTAAGTGTTTGTTATAGAAGTCCCAATACAACAAAGTCACCTGAGCTCCAGTATCTAGCAGTGCTTGCGTGTAGATTCCTTCCACTTTAACAAAACTATTGGTGACTCTATAGTCTGAGCCCTAATCAGTTTCTTCGGTGGCGGAGCAGTCTTTTTGACAGCTTCGTCAGGGAGGTGTGCACTGATTTCTTGCATCTGTCTTCCCTTCCCTGGTGACCTATTTTTTTGAACAGGCAAAGGAGGGAAAGATTGGTAGGAGGCTTTGGTTTCCGTTTCTTCTTTGACTCCTTCTTAAAGTTGGAGCGCATTTTTCTCCCGGGACGCTCAATTACCTCCTTCACTAAAGTCCTCTGAAGTATCCCATCTGCTTTTGGAAGAACCCCTTTTGTAAGGCTTTCAAAACTTCTGTGAGCAACTGTGGGTTGATTCCAGCTTTGGGACACTTTGCCTGGAAGTGCCCAACTTCTCTGCATCCAAAACATTTCTTGGCCTTACTTTGATGAGGCTTTGACCCTCCTGGTTGAAATCCTTGCTCTTGTACCTTCGGTTGAGTTTCCATTACTCGCATCAATGCATGATACATCTGTGTTTGAGCCTAGGCAACTTGGGTAATCAGTTCGACTGGCCCCGATCCGTTGATTGACTTTTTGCTGTCAGGAATGGCAAGCCCTTCTTGTTCTGGTTCTGTCTCACTTTCCTCATCTGAGAACCCTGCTTCGGCATGGGCAGCTCGGGCAACCACTTTCTCTCTTCTTCCTCCACTTGCACCCAATTCTCTCACTCCCTGGCTCTCCTCCTCCAATAGAGCTTCTTCTTCTCGCACTGCTCTCATCAATTCAGGGTGCATTGGGACTATCTGTGTCCTCTTTAACAATAGCTTCAGGACAATGGGACGGTTGGGGTGAGCCCCTTGCAAGACCGATCTAGACGAGCTTGATTAGCGTCCTTTGGATCAATACCCTTCTTAAGGATAATCTCGTGCAGCATTCTGTCTACTCGAGAGATGTATTCAGAGTCTCTCACCCCCTTTGTTGATGGGTGTGGTTAAACATGTACAACAGATCTGCAATTGTTTCAACTCTTCTGAAAAACAGCATATAAAGCATCCATGTAATCCATAGCAATACAAGATTTCTTCCCCATTCTCAGATTGTGGATTATTTCGGCAGCTGAGCCTTGAAGGCTCTCACTAAGTCACTGTCATTTCACAGCCTCAGGAACACT
The DNA here is from genome assembly GCA_018402905.1 of Glandirana rugosa. Lineage (NCBI taxonomy): Eukaryota > Metazoa > Chordata > Amphibia > Anura > Ranidae > Glandirana > Glandirana rugosa. The sequence goes on along the minus strand of BLSH010378483.1, from coordinate 54,973 downwards.
CCATTCCTCCACTGCCTGGATAGCCTGACTCCTCCAGAGTCTCCTATAGCCTTGACTTGCGTTTCTGGAGCCATTCTTCACGAAACTATTATTTAGCCGCCTCATGTCAGCGTAGAATGAGGCGGGAGGGGTACTGGCACCACGGGAGTCTGCCCCAACGGATCCTGGGCTCCCTCCCTGGGTCCTCAGTGGGAGTTGCCTCTCAACAGCCTCTCCCCCCACTTTCAGTGGGATCACCCAAGCAATTAACCCTTCAGCCAGAAGCACCTTTTCTTCACAGAAACAAGCAGGTATCTCTGCCTGCCACTCCATCAACACCCTGACATAGTCCAGAGTGAACTCAACTTCCACATCCAGAATGTAGGCCCTCTGCTCTGGGACTAGAGCTTGTACCCACTGCCAAATCTCCTTCTCAGTGCACTCACTTCCTGAGATCTTCAGAACAGTGCTTCGCTCCACTCGAGCTCCTTGTGCTCTTCCCCAGGCGACCGCGGCAGCCGAGGCTGCCTCCCTCTCAGATCGTGGCTCTTGTCTAGGTTGACTAGGGCTGGCTGCAGAGAACATCCTGGAAGAGCCCCCAAATGTACAACTGCCCCCTTGAGGGCTGCTTAGTGTTACCTGTTCATCTGCACCTCCCTGACCCTTTGAACCCTCCAGCCCACCTGACACTCTAGGGTCAGACATTTTGCAGTCACCTTTAACCCCTTCAGATCCACACTATAGCCGAAAGCCGGCTACAGCATGGATCTCAATGGACGTCCGCTCCTTTGCGCGCTCCCAGCCCGCAATCGACGGCGCACGGCCGTGAATATCTGTGATCACGGTGTCCCTTGGACAATCACAGCAGCCGTTTACCACATGATTGGTGGGTCCAACGAGAGATGATATCAAATGTAAACATATGAGATCATCTCTCGTTGCCTGCTTTCTCTCCTCGCACAGACACTGCTGTGTGAAGACAGAGAGAGAGCTATCTGTGCTGCCCTACTACTGTGAGTGAACACTACTGGATTTGTGATTACTGTGCCAAAAACTGCCCATCATAGTGCCACCTGTCAGTGTCACCTGTCAGTGCCACATATCATCAGTGCCACCTGTCAGTGCCACATATCCTCAGTGCCACCTGTCAGTGCCACATATCATCAGTGTCACCTATCAGTGCCATCAAGTGTCACGCGTCATCATCAGTGCTACATGTCATAAAGTGCCACCTAACCTGTCATCAGTGCCAGTGCCACATGGCAGTGCCACCTGACCTGTCATCAGTGTTACTTGTCACCAGTGCCACCTGATCTGTCATCAGTACCACATATCATTTCCACCTAACCTGTCATCAGTGCCACATATCAGTGCCACCGGACCACCTGACCTGTCAGTGCCATCAAGTGTCATTATTGCCACGTGTCATAAAGTGCCACCTGACTTATCATCTGTCATCAGTGCCACGTGTCAGTGCCACCTGACCTGTCGTCAGTGCCACTATCATTAGTGCCACCTGTCAGTGCCATCAAGTGTCATCAGTGCCACGTGTCAAAGTGCCACCTGACCTGTCATCTGTGCCACCTGACCTGTCATCAGTGCCATGTGTCAGTGCCAACTGACCTGTCATCAGTGCCACGTGTCAGTGCCATCAGTGTTACTTGTCACCAGTGCCACCTGATCTGTCATCAGTGCCACATATCAGTTCCACCTAACCTGTCATCAGTGCCACATATCAGTACCACCTGACCTGTCATCAGTGCCACCTGACATCAGTCCCATCAGTGTCACGTGTCATCAGTGCCATAAGTGCCCATCACCTCATTAGTGCCAAACGTGTCATCGGTGCCAATTAGTGCTGCAACAATGGCAAAAAGATCTTTTTCTGTTGAGGAGGCCTACAATATTCTTGCGGCCAACGAGAGCAACTGGGAGCTCTCTCTTGCAGGTTCCTCTGAGTCTGAGCCTGAGTCTGATATGATCTATGATCCGGTCTCAAGTAACGAATCAGAGCTGGGCTCAGATGAGGAATATTGTCCGCCCGCCAGACGAAGGCGCGTTGGTGAGGAGGCAATACCATCCACCAGCACCGCTGTGCCATCCACCAGCACCCCAGTCCCATCCACCAGCACTGCTGTGCTATCCACCAGCACCCCAGTGCAATCCACCAGCACCCCAGTGCCATCCACCAGCACATCTGTAACTAGGCCCCAAAGGGTTAGGTCCCATGCCGGCCTTCCCTACTCACTCCAGCACCCCTTGAGGCTTCCACCTAATTCAGGAGAAGCTAGGACTCCCCCTTTCACTGCCCAGCCAAGAGTCCAGGTGAAATTTTTTCTACCATTCATTTTTTTGATTTGGTTTTTACGGAGGACATGCAGCGATCCATTGTGGCCCAGTGCAACCTATATGCACACCAATTCATCCAGGCTAACCCAACCTCATATTATTTCCATCCCTTTGAGTGGAGAGATGTAACGGTGGAAGAATTCAAAACTTTTTTGGGCCTCACGTTCTGCATGTGACTTAAAAAAGTTGCCCTCCATTTTTTTAATTTGGCCATATACAATACCTATGTCATATATCGCAATTCCACCGTAAACCCCAAACCATTCCTTGGCTACCAGGAGGATATCATCACCACACTTCTATACCCCCAATGACCCGCCAGAAAATATTAGATCCGATGTGTGTAGTAGACTCTCCGAGCGTCATTTCCCCGATAAAATACCTCCCAGACCAACAGGCCAAAAATGCCAGAAAAAATGCTAGGTGTGCTCTAGTAGAGGAGTTAGAAGAGACACCACTTATCATTGTGCCCAGTGCCCTTCCCAACCAGGTCTATGCATAGGTGACTGCTTCCGGCGTTATCACACCCTAGTCAATTATTGATTCCTCAGTTCCTTTTTCAAGTTCGCATCCCTTATGCCACTGCCTGCTCTGGAACTGACCCTGGCTTGTTATTCGACCATGCTTCTGCCTACCGATTTTGTACATACTTCTGCCTGATCTGGAACTGACCCTGGACTGTTTGACCACATTTTTTGCCTGCCTCTTGGACTAATCTTGTACCCTGCAACTGGAGTAGTGGAATTCACAACACAGGGGTCTCACATATGTGAGGGGCTCCAGAATGTGTTTTTTTTTTCTGGAAGAAGAAAACAGTGTTTTTGTTTTCTCTCTCCCAGATTAGGGTCTGGAAACTGGGAGGCTTCAAAGAGATTGGGTGGGAGAAGCCTCTACCCCTGTCCCCATTCTGTTCTGACCGAGGCCCTACTTCTGCCTGCTGCCTGTAGGACTTATTGCCATCATGCCTCTGCCTGCCGGATGAACTGACCACACGTCTGCTGCTACCTGGACTATGGACCATGTTTCTGCCTGCTACTAGGACCAATATTATGGCACTGTTGACAATATCTCTGTCTGCACTGACCTTGGACTGTATATGGACAGTATCCTTGCCTGCTGCCTGTACTGACTATGGACAGTATTCATGCCTTTTACCTGGACAATTGTGTTCACTGTCCTACTACCAGGACCAATATTTTGGCACTGTTGACAACATCTCTGCCTGCACAGACCCTGGACTGTATATGGACAATACCCCTGCCTGTACTATGGACAGTTTTCCTGCCTGTTGCCTGGACAATTGCATTCGCTCTCGGTTGCCTGGACAATTGTGTTTGCTGTAGCTGACCAAGTCCCTGCCTGCTGCCTGGACCAGTGCTATCCTCCTGTTGACAGCTGCAATACTAAAACCACAGGTAATCTTTTGTTTACCCTTTACTCAGCAGAATGTATTTTGGGATGTAATTCTTGGTATTTGTAATGCTATGTGTCTTTAGAACACCTAATGGTCTTCCTTGCATGTTGGGCCTCTGTATGTAGCCAGGCTGTGTAAAAGTCTCACACATACATTATCGCCATACTCAGGAGGAGTAGCAGAATGTATTTTGGGGTGTCATTTTTGCCATGTACATGCTATGTGTTGGAAATACCTTATAAATGGACAACTTTATGTAAAATAAATGCGTTTTCATTTTTTCCCCACATTTTCCAAAAACTTCAAGAAAACAATTAACTGCTCAAAAGACTCATTATGCCTCATAGATTATAAGTTGGGGTCTTAGCTTTCCAAAATGGGGTCATTTTGTGGGCTTTTCCATTGTCCTAGTGCTCCAGGGCCTTCAGAATTGTAATAGGTGGTCGAGAAATGAGATGTGTAATTTATGCTTCTAAAATGCCTGGAGGTGCTAGTTCAATGTTGGGCCTCTGTATGTGTCCTGGCTGTGTAAAAGTCTCACACATGTGGTATCGCTATACTCAAGAGGAGTAGCAGAATGTATTTCGGGGTGTCATTTTTGCCATGGACATGCTATGTGTTGGAAATACCTTATAAATGGACAACTTTGTAGAAAAAAAATGCGTTTTCATTTTTTTCCCACATTTTCCAAAAACTTCTGGAAAAAAATAAACATTTCAAAAGACTCATTATGCCTCATAGATTATACATTGGGTTGTTAGCTTTCAAAAATGGGGTCATTTTGTGGACGCTGCCATTGTCCTGGTGCTCCAGGGCCTTCAGAATTTTAATAGGTGGTTGAGAAATGAGATGTTTAATTTATGCTTCTAAAATGCCTGAAGGTGCTAGTTCAATGTTGGGCCTCTCTATGTGGCCAGGCTGTAAAAATGTCCCACACATGTGGTATCACCATACTCAGGAGGAGTAGTAGAATGTGTTTTGGGGTGTCATTTGAGGTATGCATATGCCATGTGAGAGAATAACCTGTTACAATGACAATTGTGTTAAAAAAAAATCTTCATTTTGCAAAGAATTGTGGGAAAAAAATGACAACTTCATAAAACTCACCATGCCACTTAATAGATACCTTGGGATGTCTACTTTCCAAAAAGGGGTCATTTGGGGGGTATTTGTACTTTGCTGGCTTGTTAGGGTCTCATGAAATGAGATAGGCTATCAGTACATCATGGTGTGATACATTTTCAGTGATTTGCACCATAGGTTGTAGACTCTCTAACTTTCACAAAGACCAAATAATATACACTAATTTGGGTTATTTTTACCAAAGATATGTAACATTATACATTTTGGCCAAAATTTATGAAGATAAATTACTAATTTGAAAATTTTATAACAAAAACGAAGAAAAATGTGCTTTTCTTCAAAATTTTCGGTCTTTTTTTAATTATAGCGCAAAAAAAAACAAAAAAAAAACATCAGTGATTAAATACCACCAAAAGAAAGCTCTATTTGTGTGAAAAAAGGATGCAAATTTCATATGGGTACAGTGTTGCGTGACTGAGTGATTGTCATTCTAAGTGTGAGCACACTGAAAGCTGAAAATTGGTCTGGGCAGGAGGGGGGTTTAAGTGTCCAGTAAGCAAGTGGTTAAATGACAATCCAACATGGGTTTAGATAAAATATTCTCTTAGGTTTTACTAAAACAAAGATACGTGGAAAAAAGGATATTGATCAACTGAGTCCTGGATAACAGCCAAGGCTCAGGTGAGAAATCCCAAAAAGAGTTTAACTACAGTTCAGAATCACAGATGCAGTATATATGTACAGTACATATATACACGTATGTACAGTAGGATAACAGAGAATGAATCAGCGATTATAAAATGAATCCACTAATTACTGCAATATGATACCACACTAAAGGGAATCCCAGGCTGGTCTTACATCCTAATGAGAGACCAAATAGAATAAGCATAGGACAGGGGCCCTTTAACAAGTAGTAAACAGCAATGTCCAGAGTGCAGGCCTGCAGTAATCTTTACTGGCAGGTGGAACTGTTTGAATTATATCCAAGATATGACACAGTGAGGTTACAGTAAGCAGGACAGCTTAAACTGGATAGCTATATTCCTTAAAGTACTTTAGGGTAAAAATGTCTATGTACAGTGTCTCATGTAATGGAATAAAGTGATCCCATGGGCAGGGTGTCTGTTCACAGTGTGCAAGAAAGATGACAGGACAGGAGTTGTAACTAGCTGCCCTCTCACCAACTGTAAACCTGATAGGAACCTCCCAGACAGCGATTCTGGATAAGATGTCCTTCTGCAGAATGAACGGGGATGACCGACCAGCTGTTTGACACGGCCTGACGTCAGATCCATCTGATGAAGTGGTGCTGCAGTGATGTCTTGCTAACAGCAACAGTGTTAGGCCCTCTGGAGCTGGGCTGGAGTCACTGGAGTGCCGCATGGTAGGCCGCAGCCCTCTCGCACAGCAGCAGAGAGGTGTGCACTCCATGAGGCTCAGGAAGAAGAGAGTATGGGGTGAATCTGCTGGCCCTTTTATAGTTTCTCCCAGAGGTCTGTTGGTGTTTCAGAGAGCCCTCTGGGATGTGTAGTCCAGGGAACGTTCCACAGTTTCAGAATGTCTGCTCAAGAGACTATTAGTCCCACAATTCTCTTTGCTAGGCTCAGAAGTATAATGTCAGTCACTGGAGCCCAGCACTAAAGGGACATAGGCACAGTTGAAGAATGACTGAGTTTTCTGCAGAACCAAGTAACTGTAGTTTGCGTCGGCTACATAAGTATTTATCTTCTTCTTTTACAGACTGGTCTGAGTTTGATTTTTTGCAGCTAGTAACAGGGTCACTTTTAACAAATAATTCCCCAGTATCCTGTGGCAAGTCCATTTTATGGTACCTTTCAACAGTTCATCCCATTCCTCTGAGTGGCGGCTGATTTACTTTACTCATGCCCATTTGTTTAAATAGCTGTATGGCTACTCCACAAACTGTATGCTTACTTGGTAGCCTCACTACCACTTGAGGGTTGCAGTATGGCACCATGACAGCACATAATCTCCCTTTCATTTAGAGATTATGAAAGCAACTGGCAGTATACCATCCTTTTCAAGACAGCTTACACCCCAGGCTCTACTGGAACACACCTTTCTTACTAGTACATTTTCCATTGTTTTTGTGCCTTTATTCCTATCCAGACATATTTTCCCATTTGCTCAATATTGTTTACAAAAAAAACTCTAGTTTTCAGATGGGAGTAAGTTTGTCTACAAAGGCATGGTCTTCTCTAATACTGGAATTCTCTAACAGGTGAAAGGACATTCACCCTCACCATAACTAAGGTTCTGTACTCAGATGACGGGGCTTTTCCTCCCTTGTCATCTCTCATGGGTGAATATTTTCTAATCTATCCTTATACCCTGAATGTGCATATGCCTGGAGAAGCCCATTTCTTATCAGAAGGACAACATACCTTGAATAATTAAGCTTGTACCTGGCTACTACAGATTGTCAAGCCCATGCATGTCTCCACTGTTCACCTTGAATTCTCTTTCGTTCAGGTTTCTTTTTTTGTTTTTGTTTTTGGAACTTCTCTTTATTTGAATTTGTGATTTCAAGTACAAAACATAGTCATAGGGGCATACACTGGCTGATTAGTAAACATTGTCTTATTTAACACTATACAACTCTAAAACTCCAACAAGCACTGCTCAGGTCTTGTATAGTAAAATAGTAAACAAGGATCAGTTCTTTTAATGGGATTTTCCCCCCTTCCCCCCAGCCATTGAGGCTGCATCTGCCAATTGCCCCAAAGATCTATGTCTTGTCAGGATTGAAGGCCTAAGATCATTCGGTCACTCCAGAAATCCCAATAATAACCCCAAAGTTTAGCTAATTCCAGGGCATTGTACAAGAAAAATAGAAAGGTCTAGTCCCCAAAGTTTTGGTCGTCAGCCGTGGACTCTGAGTTTGTCCATAGTTGCCTAACCTTGTTATATTTCTTAGGGCATCCTCTAGATAGATACGTTGACTCCAAGGGTACTGCTGTGTTAACTATATTGTTTCCACAGTGACAAGGTGGGGGGGGGGGGTTAGCCGACTTCCATCAAAGCACTATGGCTTTTCTAGCGTAAAATAATAGAATACCTAACAAAGTTCTCACAGCCTTAGAGAAAGCCAGCAAATCCACTAAACCAAGGAGACAACTAGTAATTGTTGCTGGAATGGGTATGGTAGTTAATTCATGGAGAACCTGGATAATATCTCGCCAATAGCCTTCAATCAATGGGCAATCCCAGAACACATGTGTAAACCCTGCAGATATGCCATTGCACCTCCAGCACCCAGCCGAGGAAGAGGGATATATGTGATGCAAGCGCTGAGAGGTAAACTAGCTTCTATGCAAAATTTTAAATTGTATTTGTTTATCTCTTGTTGCAGTGGGCCATCCCACATATCCTCCCAGTCTTCAGTATCTAAATCCTGCACCCCCATCCGCCACTGTTCATACAAACCGTCTAGACCAACCGGGATAGGGGGCAACAGCGCTTTGCAAATCCAAGATAATGGTTTAAAAAGATCAGGGCTTTCAATAAAGTTTCCAGGTCATACTGTTCCAGCCGGACGAAGGACGACCTGAATTGCGATTCATAAGCATGACGGAGCTGCAGGAACCTGAAGAAGAATGAATTTGGGAGCTGATGTCTATCCTTCAGTATATCAAAAGTAAACAGCCCCGACCCATCACTAATATCCTTCAGATATTTAATCCCACTTAGGTATACAACTTACATCCTCTGTAGACAGTCTCTATAAATACAACTACCCCCCTACATTTAAAAAACTCCAAGCTGATTTAACCAGCTGGTCCCAACATAACCTCCCCTGGCTAGCAAGACTAAACGCTATAAAGATGACCCTCTTACCTAGAATACTCTATCTCTTCAGATCCCTCCCTATCCCAATCCCCAAGGCACAACTAGCTTCTCTGGAGTCCTCTATCATCAAATTCATTTGGGGGAAAGCAGGTCACCATTTCTCGAAACGGATTCTATACAGACCCAGACGCTATGGAGGCTTAGGTCTCCCTAATTTATGGTTATACTATCAATCAGCCCAGCTTGCACAGTTTTCTATAATTTATTCCAGGACTCAAAAACCAGACTGGGTGGAGATTGAACATCAGGCAGTCCCTGACTTTACCCTAGACTACCACTGCTGGTGCACCCACAAAAAGTTGCCCGCGATTCTCTCACCCACCCTCTCCCACTCTTTTGCCCTATGTGACTCTTTACATAAATCCCCCAAGATAGCCTCCAGGTGGAACCCACTCAGTCATATCTTCCACAATCCCAGATTCCCCCCAGGCGAAGATATTCTTGCCTTTAGATGGTGGTTGAATAAGGGACTTTTTCGCATAGGTCATTTCTTCAACCTAAATGGCCCCATCTCAAGGAACCACTGTATCAATAAGCTTGAAATGCCCCACGAAGAGAGTTTCCGATTTGCACAAATCTCTCACTTCCTACACTCCCTCGCCCCCCCCAGCTCCCCTCCCTTCTCAGTCACGCCTTACGAGAAATGATGTGCAGCAATCACGGAAGTTAGAGGGGGTATCTCCCTAATCTATACAGCACTAGCAGAACCCCTTGAAAAAGCTAAGTATATGCTAAACTGGGAACGGGACTTGGCCTTTCATGGGACGTAGACACATGGCATAGTAATGTAACGCGCGCATACAAGGGAATCCATAACACTGGCCTTATGGAAGCTAACCTTAAGATTATAACATGTGGTACCTAGTCCCTGCTCGGCTAGCCAAGGCATTCCCAAATACTTCAGAGGTTGTGGCCATTTAGGCTCTCTTCTCCATATATTCTGGCAATGCCCCAGGATTAGGTCCTCCTGGAACCAAATCCACCACCTAATTTGCGAGATTACAGGAGTTTCCCTAAAACAAGACCCGCTTGTAGCATTGCTTAACCACAGAATTCCCGATATCCCAAAAAGCACACAGAACCTAATCCATTATATCCTTTTAGGGGCCAAAAACACGATTGCTAAGGCCTGGAAGAACCCCCAAGTCTCTTTCTCCCCTGCCAGAAACAAGATTTCCTGGATTAAGGCACAGGAGAGATTGCATGCTCCATTCTTGATAAGTCCACCCTCTTTGACAAAATCTGGGAACCTTGGTCTCGCTACATGAACCGCCATCAATAACTCTCTAGCCCACACTTTAAGGTGCCTTGATCCCACGCCCCCATTACTCCCCTTTGAACTCTGCTTAAAGTACACTCATCCGAACTCCCAACCCCTTCCTCCCTTTTCTGTTACCCCCTTACCTCTTTCCCCTCCTCCCTCTGACTTTCTCTATCCTATCTCTACTTTATGCTAATCCTTCTCCAACCCTTTACTCATGAGACTCTTGCAATATCCTAAAGAAAAGAAGCCTAGTTAAACCTCTGAGTTTATGTGTTCAAACTGGACATGCCACTGTTTTTGAGCTGTTCTAAATATAGAGGCTGCCGCCTCGCTGGCCCTTAATCCGGACACAGCTAGATCCCATTGGGGGTGTCCGGGTGGGGGTCGGGCGATGCGGAGCTTGCCTGAAGCCACACTCTTTCGTAGACCATTGATCTCAGCGTATCTTATAACCCAGTTCGAGCGGTCCCCAAGACCCTTTACCCTTTTGACTGCCTTGTCTCAAACATCTTATTATGGTCTTTGATATAGCTTATGATCAATTGATTCCCCTTAGACGATTATCTCTCGCAAAACCGGCTTCATATATTCTTAACAACTTGTGTTTTATTTGTTTGAATGACAACTTGTTATCTTTGTACCTTGCTTCTGGCTTTTTCTCACCAGCAATACACTGTACTGCATAAGATGTATATAATTTACTAGATGTAAAAGTAGATAAAAATAATAAAAATATTAAACATAGATATTTAATCCCTTTGTGAGCCCAATGGCCAGAATCTGGCAGGGATTGGAGTTCCTGTAACTTTGGATTAAACAAGAGTGGCTCTCACAATATTAGGTTGAAACAGAACCACCTGCCATGCTTTAATGACCGCTTTCATCGCAGGCGTTAAGGGTAGGAAATATACATTTGTTCCCCTATATAGTGTGTTGTGAAGAACTCGAATGACCCGGAATGGGCCACCTCGAGTATCACTTAGGAGTTGGTGTCATCTGAGATCAACCAATTATGGGCATGGGTGAGAAGAGCTGCTAGATAATAAGAATAGAAATCAGGACATGCTAGTCCCCCTTGAGTCCAGGGCCTACATAGTTTTCTTACTGAATCTGGCTGGGCGCTGTTGCCACGAAAATGAGATAATTATGGAGTCCAATTGTCCAAAAAAAACTTTTGATATCCAAATTGGACAATGTCTTTGTTTGTACCTCAGAACGGGTAGTATTTTCATTTTTATTAAATTAATTTTCCCTACTAGGGACAATGGGAGGTTTGACCATGCCTTGAGTCTGTGTTTACACCTATGCAGGACTGGTGCCAGGTTAAGTTTATTAACGATATGAACATTCAGGGAAATGTGAATTCCTAAGTATTTAATGGTGCCTGTTGCAGTAGGGAATTAGGGTCTATTAGCCTTACCGCCCCCGGGTCTATAGATAAGATAAGTGACTTCCCCCCGCTTAGTGTGGAGCCCAGAGAGAGCTGCAAAGCGGTCTAGGATTCTCAGTGCTGCAGACAACGAGGAACCCGGGTCTCGCAAAAAAAGGATCAGATCATCAGCATAGAGAGCTAGTTTTTCAACGATTGAGCCCACACGGATGCCAGACACCTCGCTCGATTGCCGCAATGCTTCCGCCAGCGGCTCCATCGCTAAGGCAAATAATGCAGGGGATGGAGGGCTGCCTCGTCCCCCTCCTAATTGGAAATGATGGCGAGAGTTTGCCACTGAGCTTGATGCAAGCCATTGGGGCCCAGTAAAGTAATCTGATCCATTGCGTGAAGTTCGGGCCAAAGCCGAATCGCTCTAAGACTTGCATCATATATGACCTTCGGACAGTATCAAAAGCTGTTTCTATGTCGAGTGCCACCAAAACTCTGGAGGCACTCTCATCGGCTGGGAGCTGGAGATGCGTGAAAACCCACCTTAGATTTATATTAGTGGACTTGCCGGCATGAACCCAGTCTGGTCAATGTTGACCAGGGAAGGGGGCAACTTCATGAGTCTAGTGGCCAGCACTTTTGTTAGTATCTTAAGCTCACAATTCAATAGGGATATAGGTCTATAGGATGAACATAGTCAAATCCCTGTCCAGCTTAGGTATCAATAATATATGGGCTTGGTACATGCTGTCAGGTAATTTCTCAGACTCCAAGCAAGGAGAGAATAGATTAGTTAGTCTGGGGGCCAGGAGTGCAGCATCCACTTTGTACCATTCTCCCGATAATCCATCAGGACCCGGGGATTTATTATTAGGGAGGGAGTATATGGCATCTTCTACCTCTTGGCATGTTATTGGTTTGTCAAGAAATTACCTATCTTCCTCAACCAGGACCGGCAACTGCTACCCCCAAGCTCTCCTAGGAGAGACCTGTCTAGTTCTGGTTGGAGATCATCATATAACAAGGATATCCACATGGATTCTGGGGATGGTAGTTTGGAGCGTAGGCTCAGCCATTAGATTAGCAAGGAGTTTGCCATTTTTATCACCTGATTCAAATAGTTTGGCTGTGAATTTACCAGCATCAGACCGAATTATAGAGATGTAATGGAGTTTCAGATCTCTTCTTGCCTGTGCTAAAGTAGCATAATTTTCCGGGGTGGGTACAGATGTAAACATGGCATGCGTCTCAGTCTCCCTCTGTTCCAGTTGAGTGGTCTGCGAAGCATAATCAGATCTTACTGCCTTAATAGAGGAGATGTATTCTCCCCTGGAATGAGCCTTACCGGCCTCCCACACCATGTCATTAAGTGCCCAATATTCAACCAATGTAGGGCCTACCATCTCCTGGACCTTGGAATCATTTATCCACTGTGATGCTACTCTCCAACATCCTGGATCACGGCCAGAGCCCAGAGTCAGACAGAGCTCCACTGGCGAATGGTCCAAAAGACTGGCTGGGAGGTAGGAAACCACATGAACCCTGGACAATACTGAAACAGTTCCAAACCTTAAGTCAACGCGAGAGCCAGATTTATGCATGGCTGATACATGCAAATAAGTCCTATCCTCCGGTTGCTTCCACCTCCAGATCTCCTGTAGGCCTAAAGCATTCGTCCATAAAGTCAGATCTAAGGGGGCGGACCTAAGGGGGTTAGAGGTGTCCTTATCAGGATCCAGGATTGTATTAAAATCTCCTCCCACAATAATATTGTGGAGTTGGAAGGGGGCTAGATTAGTGATGATGGTATACAGGATAGTGGAATCAAACGGAGGAGGAACATACACATTTACCATTGCCCAACATTGAGAATACATTTCAAGAATTAAGACAATATATCTCCCCCTAGGATCAGTAATAACCTGGGAGTGTCTTGTTCAGCAGAATAGTCACCCCCCTTGCATAGGAGGAATATGTAGCATGAAAGCCCTTTTTAACCCATGCCCTCTTAAGGGCCAAGATCTTGCTACCCAACAAGTGCATTTCCTGTAAAAACAGGATGTGTGGTTTATGGGCCTGGAGACATTTGAACAGTAATGAACGTTTTATCTTGTCATTCAGCACCCTGATATTCCAGGAAAGTAATTTCAAGTCTGTTTCCATTCTTACAATATAATGTGTAATATCGTTCCAGGGGCAAAACATACCCGCTGCCCATAGCGCAATGATTGGCGGCCCTGGGCATCCGGTGTCCAGTGATCAGAAAGTGCCGAGATGACCCGGGGGAAGGCAAAGTAGCTGACAAAGAAAAAAGCAAAACAATTCCTGAGCATGTGCAAAACCTCTCTAAACAGTACTTGTAACTCCCTACTGCTCGGCTGAACCCCAACAGATGCCATAGCAATTTAAATATCAAACCAGTTAACAAGTTTGCCTACTTAAGGCTCAGTTCAAGAAAAACCTAATTGGATTCCAGCCTATAACAGCAGGCAAAGGTGTTCGGGGAATCCAACTTTGAGAGTCGTGTAAAGGACTGGTTAGTCTAGACGTGTGTAACTTGTCATCCCTCCAAGCAAAGCATAGCCCTAAAGAACCGGGGTCACATGTGTAGAGACAGGAGCATTGCCCAAAAAGGGATATGTAGTGATCTTCCACAATTGTCATGAAGGGGTATGCATTAAATTATATAAAAGGGCAAATAAGATAGAATAACAGGGGCTAAGGCACAAAGAATAGTCAGTTCGGGGATACCTGGAATGTGAAACAGGGATCATCTATCCAACGATGAAGGTAAGGTGATGTCACATGAGGCCTGAAGAACAAAGCAAACATTGGAGATTAATTTCAGGGTGAGAAGCCAGGAATCTGCTTTGTCTGGTGAATAGAAGAACCTCACAGATCCTCCATGTTGGACCCGCAGACGACTAGGCTATAGCGTGGAGTACTATATTTCGTACTCACGGAGACTCCAACGGACAACAGTAAAGGTTTTGTGCTGCTTCTGCAACTCTGCGGAGAAGTCAGGGTATAGATGCACTGCAGTGTTGTCATAAGGGAGCGTAAAATGCGGTCGCAATCTCTGTAATTGAGGAATCGTACAAGGAAAGGCTTCGGTGGGGCTCCTGCAACTCTGCGGCCTGTCGGAACCCGATGCGCGCGCTCCACCACATATGTCAGCGAGACCTCTTGCAAGTCTAACAGGACTTTAAACAAAGCCTCCGCAAACTCCGCTGGGTGATCCCCTTCTGTGCCCTCCAGCAGGCCCGGCACCCTGACATTATTTCTTTGCGGTCAGTTTTCTGTGTCGTCAGATTTTGCCACCAACATCTGGACTGTGCGTTGTAGGGTGGACTGAGAGTCTGCATGTTGTGCAGTCAGGTCCTCAGTAGCAGAGACACAGTCCTCCATGTCTGTGAGTCTGCCCCGGATTTTAGTGATTAGTGATTAAAGTGCATTCGGTTGCCAGACAGTCTATACGAGTCATTACTGAGGCTCTGCTCTATGGCTGTCAGTATAGTGACTGTGTCACTTGCATGGGCCGGAGGAGACAGAGGCTGTTATGGATTAGGTGCTGTTGACATGTTTGCAGCTGCCAAAAGCTCACAGACTTGGTCTAAGATGACGTCGGAGCAAGAGGCAGGAGGAGGCAGCTTCTTCACCGCTGGAGTTGCTGAGTTACGACTTTTAGATGGCATTCTGGAATGTCCCCTGGGAGCCGGAGGATTCGCTTGAATGGATATAGCTCAAAAACAGGTCATGGAACTCAGAATATACAGTCAGGATACTGCCAGGAGCTCTTCAGGCACATGTCTGATCCACTCTACATCCGGTCACGCCCTCCAGGTTTCTTTTTCTGATAGAAATAACCTGAGGATAGCACCGAGAGCTGCTGAAAAACTTGACTTGGCTTCATCATTAAATATCCACTGTTCAGCAGGGAAGCACTGTCGGTTAAATTATTTGTGCGTTACACACTTGTGACCCCTGCATTCTGTGCAATACTCACTCCTAATGCCTAAACCCAGCATTCTGTGCGGTACGCACCCGAGTCTTGCATTCTGTGCATTAGGCACTCCTAACCCCTGTACTCTGTACTTTAATGATTCTGAATCCTGAACTCTGTGTTGTTTGCACTCCTGAGCTCTGCACTATATACACTATGTTGTATATTTCATACTCCTGACCACTGCACTCTAAGTACAATTTATATAGGGTAAATAAAGCATTTTTTGTGGGTAAAATGACTTTGTCACATGCATGAAATGAGTATGCCAAGCTTTTAATTCACCATTCCCCTTTAAAGGCTAAGTTCACCTTTCAGAGCATGTTACATGTTACACCCATATTTAGGGTGCAACGTGTAACATGCTCCAGCACCTCCCCCTACACCCCCTATGACAGCGGTTGGGGGTTCCTCTCCCCTGCACCCGCTGTCACATTGAAAATGACACAGCCCCACACAGCTGCATTATTCATTCACAGCAATCTGTAAATGAAGAAACTACAAGTCTTTTCTTCCTTTCTCATCAGCGCCCTCATAGCCCATTGATTTTTCCTCCAGCTTTCAAACAAAAAGTCTGTACAGAGGTATTGGCAAGAAATCTGTAGGCAGTGTCTGCAGAAGCTTGCACCCACAATCCACTGATCACACTCACAATCCACTGATTGCGGGTGCAATGCTTTGCAGGCTCCTGGGGAAAAAAATAATAAATGCACATTTTTTTCTGTAAGTGTAGTCGTTAAGCCCCTCCTATTGCACAATTTGGCGACATCCCCCATTTGGCTACAAGCACAATCTTATGCTCTTGGTGCCCACAGGTGTCCTGGATCTTTCACAATCCTAGGGACACATCTACTTGAAACCTCTCTACACACCATTCAATGAATATCTGTGAGCATTCCCCTTCTTGTTCCCCTCCCACATGCAAATTTGTTATTTGCCAGGAAGAGTCTACTGCATGCATTAATTTCTACCCAAACATATCCATCCATCAGTGACCAGCTATAAAATATCTTTTTTTTTTTAAAAGTATTTTTATTAATTTCAAATTGTAAATTCATACAAACGAGAATAAATGCAAATATGAAGGACATATCATTATATTACGATGGAGAATTACAGTCATAATGCAGATAGAAAATTTTAACTAGAGGAAGTTGAGCTTGCAGGTTCAAACTTACACATATGGTCTAAAAGTGAGAATGGAATATAAAACATTTGTGCATCGAGATGTTTCTTTTGCCAAGATCATGTCTACTTTCTATGTATAAAGGAAGGGGAAAGGCTTATAAAACAGAAGAGGGTTGTTAAAAGGGGTCCTGGCATCCCTGCGAGGATATACCCAGGGGGTCCCACTACGTCCAGCCGCCGTCCTGTCACCCCAGTGGGATCATATTGTGACCCGGGCGAGGGCGGGCGAGGGCGGGTACCCCTTTATGGAACAAAAATACTGCTAATAGGGGGAGTGAGATAGGGGATGGTTAAGGGAAGTCTGCGAGGACTTGGAGATGAAGGATAGATGTATTGAACCTGCAACCACTTGCTAAACAACTAGGACATGCTAGCTGAAGTTTGTAACCATATAGAGAGGGTAAGGAGGGGGAAAAAAAAAGGAGGGAAAGGGGAGAAGAAGGGAATAGTAGGTGAAAGAAGAAAAAGAGGAAAGTAGAGGTAGGAGAGAGATAAGGGTAAAGGTAGGAGTCTGGACGGGTATAACCTAGAGTAGATATAGACTACTGGTTGCTAGGCTATATAATCTGGATGAGGATGAGTTGAGCGGGTAATATAAGCCCGCCAGGGTTCCCATATTTTATCAAATGAACTGGATCTTCCTAGTATAGAGCATGCAATTTTCTCTTGAGCCATGATCCAAGAGATCTTGTTTTTCGCTGAGGAGAAAGAGACTTTGGGTTTTTTCCATGCCCTAGCAATTGAGCTCTTGGCTCCCAATAGAATATGGTGTATTAGGGCCAGTATCCTAGGTTCCGTAGGGATTTGTGAGTGTCCGGGATTATGTGGTATAAGATAACCCTCGGTTCTCGAGTTAACGATCCCGTACCTTTTTTGGGTTTCAGAGAAAGAGGAGTCGCTTTTTGTTCTAGAGAACCTAGTACCGAGTTCTCTTTTAACGTACGAGATATGATCCTTCTAGGTCAAGTAAACTATTTTATACCCTTGGGACCGCCCGAATATAATGGGCGAGTTGAGTAGGAGTAGGTCTAATATATCGGATCGTTGGTCATCAGATATAGATGAGATCCAATATGGGCAGGTCTGAGGATGGAAATGGGAATAGAGAGAGGATGGAG
>BLSH010378483.1:11646-31849 GCA_018402905.1 Glandirana rugosa | reverse complement strand
CTCAAAGCAGCGGTATGTGAAATCTCTAATTTCTGCTATCTGTCCTCAGAGCAACAGCACAGACAGCAGTAGTAAAGTAATCTATCTCAGGATGCAGGATCAGGTCTTAAAATGTCTCAAATCTGTCCCTCACGCAGTCAGCTACCTTTCCCTACACTAACCCAAGGAGCATGTGACTGCAGCACTGTGACTCCAGCTTATAAAGAGGCTGGGTCACATGATGCACCGGCCAATCACAGCCATGCCATTAGTAGGCATGGCTGTGATGGCTTCTAAGGGCAAACCAGTGAAACACTTGTTGATTGGCTGCCCTGCAGCTTCTCAACACGTGGAGTAAAATAGCAGAACCCCGGACCGAACCCGAATGATTTTTGAAATGTCCGGGTCCGGGTCCGTGCCACGGACACCCGAAAGTTTGGTACGGACCCGAACGTTACAGTCCGGGTTCGCTCAACACTACTCATAAGGTGTCACCGATAGTGGCAATGAGCCTGAAGGATTAAGGGAGTGTAGGAAATTAGAAATTTGAGTGAACCTGAAGCTTTCGGCTTGGGGCATTTCTAGTTTATTGAGGTAATGTTCCTTGGAGATAGGGCCTGAGGCGTTGAGGAAGTGGCCTATACGGAAAAGTCCTTTATTCAGCCACCATCTGAAGGCTCGAATGTTTTCCCCTGGGGGGGAACCTAGGATTATGAAATATGTGGCTAAGTGGGTGCCAAGACGAGGCTATCCTGGGGGATTTATAGAGAGTGTCACATAAGTTGATGGAATGAGATAGTGTCGGGAAGAGAATCGCTGGTCGCCTTTTGCGTGGACACCAGCAGAGGTAATCTAAAGTGAATCCGGGGGTTGCCTGGCGCTCGATTTCGACCCAGTCTGGTTTTGAGGCTCTAGAATAAATGACAGAAAACTGTGAGTTGTGCAGATTGGTAGTAAAGCCAAAGGTTGGGGAGGCCTAGACCTCCGCGACGTTTTGGTCTGTAGAGAGTTTGCTTTGAGAATCTGTGGCCTGAATTCCCCCAGATGAATTTGATGATGGAGGATTCTAGTGAGGCTAAGTGAGCTTTAGGGATCGGGATGGGAAGGGATCTAAAGAGATAGAGAATCCTTGGGAGTAGTGTCATTTTTATTGCATTCAGTCTAGCAAGCCAGGGGAGATTATATTGAGTCCAGGTGTTCAGATCCGCCTGGAGTTTCTTGAATGCCAGAGGGTAATTATGTTTATAGAGATAATCTATAGTAGAGGTGAGATGGATACCAAGGTAGGGGATGGAGGTTTCTTGCCATATGAAGGGGAAGTGGCTTTTGAGATTTTCGGCTAGTGGGGGGGAGTTGAAATATTGAGGGCCATGGATTTGGAGAGGTTTATTTGAAGGCCTGATGCCTTTTCGAAGTGAGCTAACAGTTGCATAATGTTAGGTAAAGTGATGAGCGGAGATGTGACAAAGAGAAGTAAATCATCAGCAAATAGGGCACATCTGTGCTCAGAGTCACCGCAACGTACCCCGTGAATGTCAGGGTGGGTTCTGACTGCAATGGCTAGGGACTCAATTGCAATTGCAAAGAGAAGGGGGGACAGGGGGCATCCCTGTCTGGTCCCCTTCTCTATGGGGAACGAGTCGGAGTAATATCCCTGAAACCTGACCTTAGCTCTGGGGTAAGAATAGAGGCTGCTGATGGTGTTAAGGAATTTAGGACCGAACCCCCATTTTTCAAGGGCTGCAAACAGATATGTCCAGGAGACCGAATCAAAGGCCTTCTGGATGTCGATAGAGAGGAGGAGAACCCTCTGTGAGGCCCCCCCCTCCCAGCCGGATCTCATTATTGAGACCAAGTCAATCGCCCTCCTTATCTGGTCTGGGCCTTGGCGGCCAGGGATGAACCCAGCCTGATCTCTATGAACGTAGGAACTTATAAAGGAGGATAGCCTGTTGGAGAATATTTTAGTTAGAATTTTCAAATCGTTATTGATTAGTGAGATTGGTCTATAATTAGCCACCTCGCTTGGATCCTTCCCTGGTTTGGGTATCACAGATATATAGGCTAAGTTAGAATCCGAGTCAAGAGCATGTCCGTTGGACAGGGAGTTAAAATATCGGGCTATATAGGGAGCTAATGTTTTAGAGAAAGCCTTATAGTATCCCAGCGAGAATCCATCTGGACCAGGGGCCGAGCCCGTGCGAGATTCGCTGATAGCTAGGAGAATATCTTCTTCGGTAATCTGGGCTTCAAGGAGCTCCCTATGGGATGTGGATAGTGTAGGAATTGGAATGCTATCGAGGAAATTGTTGTGACAGGGACTGGGATCCAGGTGGCTTCTAGTGTATAGGCCTGTATAAAAGGACTGGACTGCTTTTATAATTTTAGTAGGATCTTGCGAGAGGTGTCCCTTAGAGATTTTGATTTTAGGAACCGACTTAATTTTATATTTGCGAGTGAGCTTAGCTGCCAGGTATGGGCCAATTTTGCCGCCAGTTAGGTAGAAACGTCCCGATTGCCAACTAAGACACTTTTGGGCTGAGGTTGTCAAGGCTAAATTCAAGGCTGCCTTGGCAGCGTTCAAACCAGCCAGAGTGTCCGGGGAGGGTTTCTTTTTATGGGATTGGCTCGCTTTTTTGAGGTCCTGCTCGAGAGTTGTTATTGTCAATTTATGTTCCTTTTTAATCTGGCTAGCCAGTTGGATAAATTTACCTCTCAGGACGGCCTTGTGAGCGTTCCAGAGAGTTCTCGGGGATATGTCTTGTGTGTTATTCCAGGTGAAGTAGTTTTTAATTTCGTTTTCAATCTGTGAACACCTAATTGGGTCGGACAGTATAGATTCATTTAGTCTCCAGGAACTTAGGAGATTGATTACTACCATAGAATGGTCAGACCATGGGGTATCAATTATTGAGGCGCAAGAGAGCGAAGGAGCTAAAGAGGAGGGTATAAAGATATGATCTATTCTCGCGTGGGACTTATGTGGGGCGGAATAGTGTGTGTATTCCCTGGCACTTGGGTTATGTTCCCTCCAGGCATCAATGAGGCCGAGGGAAAACAGCAGTTTGGCAATTTGGGTGCTACGATTAGGTGGTCTTTTCATCATATGAGTACCTTTTTGTAGCAGCGAGAGAATAGGGTCAAAGGGAGTATTGGAGTCACCTCCCATGATTATCTTTCCCTCGAGGTGGGGGCTTAAAGAGTTAAGCATTGAGGAAAAGAACGAAAACTGATTCTGGTTTGGGGAATAATAGGAAATTAAGGAATAGAGGGAGCCATTAATTTGTCCCTTAACTAGGATAAATCTCCCTTCCCGATCCCTGATAGTTTGTACATGGGAAAATGATAATCGTTTGGAGAGAAGGATTGCTACCCCTCTCTTCTTCGAGTCTGCATTTGACAAGAAGAAGGTGGGGTATTTGCGGTGTAGGAAATTCGGGTGGAATTTGGTGTCGAAGTGTGTCTCCTGTAGGAGTACAATATCAATATTTCTACTTGCGTAGTAATGGAGTGCTTTATGTCTTTTCGTGGGGGAATTGAGGCCCTGAGTGTTGTGGGATGACACTTTGATAACAGGTTGTGAGAGGTCGTGTGGAGCCATCATCGGTTAGTAAAATATAGTAGATTGACTAGGGAAGGGCTTACCTGGATTCTCAGAGTGGGCCCTGAAGCCGGTTGCGGTAGATTATCATCACCTGGTAAATATCTCTTTGGGATGGGCTGGGCCCATCCAGACTCCTGAGGAGAGAAAATGAAAAAAGTATGTATAAGTAGAGGAAGAGAGGGGAGAACAAAAGGAAAAAGAGAGGGAGGCATGAGGGGGGATAGGGACAATTGGGGAATTCCAACCAAGGCGTCCCTAAGTAGGCTGGGGTAAGAAAATCTCCCTAGCCCTACTAGGTCCCTTAAAAAGGGAAAACCAAATAAGAGGCAATCCGGGATGGATTGCAGTCCTGTCCGAGTCAGTGAGTGCTCTTACTCTCTGAGTCACGACAGGGGGGAGGCGAGCGTAACCGCTCCAGCCTACCGACACCAATTAGTCCTCAGGAGCCCCCAGGTGATTAGTTATATTCAAAAACAAATTTAGGTGCGAAACCAACAAATAAGAAAACATAGCAATTCTAGAACTTGTATAAAAACTGAAGACATTGCAAGCAGTGAGAGCATATAGGACTGTCACGCTTGCAATGAGAGGTAGCCCGTAAGGCTAAACAGTTTCAAATCTTGAATCCCCCGCGGGGTAGGGGAGAAGGGAGATTATCTTCCCAATGGAGGGTGAAAAGGAGTGTATTGCTCTCAGAGTCGCAAAGTTCATCCCTGTGGTGGTTGATCACGTTGTCTTTTGGCTTGCTGCTTGTTCCAGATTGGGGTTATGGGGCTGCCCGGTGGCGGTCTCTTGGAGGATCCTGGACATGTTGAGATTAGGGGTGGATTAAGTTCTTGGGAGATGAGGCCCAGTTGAAGAAGGATGCGTTCACCATCTTGGAGGTTTACGAAGCCATGGGATTTGTTCTGATATTGGAATACCAGGTGGAATGGGAATGTCCATTTGTATTGAATGTCTTTCTTTATGAGGACTTCAAGCAAGGGTTTCAGGTACCTTCTTTTTTGGATGGTTGTTGGAGAGAGATCAGCATACAGCTGAATTGGGTGGCCTTGAAAGTGGAGTGGTGCTGTTTCTCTGGCTTTTCTGAGGACCTCCTCTCGCACAGTGAAGAAATGCTGTTTAACAATAATATCACGGGGTAAACCGTCTTGACGAGGCGGGGTAAGTGCTCTGTGGGCCCTGTCAATCTCGAGTTTAAAATCAGAGATACCTGGAAGCAAGTTGGTGAGTAGAGCTTTGACCACTTTCTGGGAATCCTTGAATGTTTCAGGGAGCCCCCTGATACGAAAGTTGCACCTCCTGTTACGATTTTCGAGATCCTCCAGTTTGGCCAGGGCTGAGTCTAGTTGTTCCTGGAGAGACTGGATGCAAAAAGAATTTTGGTTGGTTTTTGCAATAGTGGAGTCCACTGCTTGCTCCAGGGTGTGAATTCTGGAGCCTAAGCTTTGAAGATCCGTTTTGATTGTCTCTGTGATACTTGTTGAGCTAGGCCTGATGCAAACATATCTGAGAATTTGGATAAAAGTAAAGTCATATCTGACGTCCCTCCCGGGACCAGGGAGCTTGGGGTGGATAGCCCTGAGAGTGGAAGCGGGCTGTTTGGTAATGGGGATTGCAATGAAGTCTGCATTGCTTCCTCCATAGCATGTCTCAAGAGAGATTCAGTGGATGTTGGCGATACCTCCAGTGTGTGGCCATTTACTGTTGGGGAGAGGGGAAGCCTGCGACCCTCAGGGGTGTCTGGTGGGAGGTCTGCTGCAGCTGGGAACCCTCCGAATCCAGCATGAGGAGAGGGCGCCGTCGCGGCCGCCATCTTGGTGTGGTCTGAGGCCTTCAGGCCGAATGATAGTTTACGGTTTACCTCCTTCTTTTTCCGTTCCTCCCGCGGGGGATCCAGCTTATCAAGCTGTCGGATGATTAGGGAAAGCCGCCATGTGCTGTCACTGCACCGATGGTTGCTTGGTGTCGGTCTGTGGCTGGAGCGGGTCGGAGCTCCCGTCTAAAGCGTCTGTACGGGAAGCCGGCGCATGCGCACTCCGCTATAAAATATCTTTAGATGTCTCTAAGGTCACTGTGTCACTGCAGATCTAAAACAAGTAAACACCTTTTTATCAGGTACCAAAGTGCTGGAGGCCAATGGAGAGAGGGATTCCCTTGCAGCTAAGTTCCAGACTCCCCTGGAGGTGAGACAGGAAGAGTCTGGCCCAAAGTAGCACAGGTCGTCTGCAGAGTTGCTTGCAAAAAAGGCTCAGGAACACCACTGATGTGCTGCAGGGCTGCTGCAGGCAGATGGCACCTGTGAGATGTAGCAGGAAACTAGGGTCACCGAGACAGAGGGCAGTTGGTTCAAGCCAAAGTTAGGTGCCAAGTGGGTAGCAGAGGAGATGAGGTCAGTTGGAAGCCAAGGTCAAGACGGGTAGCAGGCAGAGGAGAGCCATTAAACAAGCTGAGGTCAAGGTCAGGAGACAGGTCTGGAACAAGCCGAGTCAGTAATCAAGAATCACAGGAAACAGGAAACACAGGAACGTTGGTAACGGCTGTAGATCAAACTGCACTTCAACCAAGGACTGGCCTCCTTATAAAGGCCCATGTGATGTGCTGGCGGAGATGCTGGGTCCTAGAGCCCTTCTCCTGCCCTGACAGATGCTGGGTCGTTGAGTCCTCCTGCTATTGGTGCCCTGACTCTTTCCTAATACTCCATTACATAAGCATATTCCAACCACCAGAAACTAATGGGCATACTGTTAAAGTGTCACTAAACCCATGTCATAGAAAAACCTATCAATAAATGCTGTATTGCATGCTGTTCATACTCACTCAGTCATTGTTTTCTGTACTCTGCAAAAAAAAACGGTTGATCCTGATGTTCTCTATCTCCTCTTTTTGATCATGTCCCCAGTTCAGCTATGGATTTTGCAGAGCAGTGTTGGCAGCCATGCATATGCTCAGTTTTCAGTGAGTTTCTATGTCGAGCATTTCCTACCTATCACATCTGAGCAGCCCATGTGATTAGAAGCATGTGGCGTATGCATAGTGGTAATTACAGCCCACTCCCTCCCTCCTCCTCCATGCCCACTAACCAGCTAAACTCAACGGGACTGGGATACTACATGTAGATTGATAGAGGAATCAACTCCCATTTATTCTAAGACACAGGATGGAAGCACATGACACAGTCTGTGGCTGGCAGAAATCCACCCACACCATGTTATTTTCGAAAAAAAATAATAAAGATCTGATTTCAGATATATATATTTGTATGACAATTTTAAACAGTTTATTGATATTGATTATTTAGGACCCCTTGATAATGTCTGATTGGATGAAACATATTGTGGGAGGAACTGCTAGTACTGATGTCACGCTGCTGTTCAGTCCCAGGTCGGCAGCGGCTTTGCATGTAAGGCCCCTTTCACACTGGGGCGTTTTTCAGGCTCTTTTGCGCTTATAGCGCCTGAAAAACACCCCCATTCATCCCAGTGTGAAAGCTTGTTTTCACACTGGGGAGGTGCGCTTGCAGGACGTTACAAAAAGTCCTGCAAGCAGCATCTTTGGGACGGTGTGGTGGGCGGTGTTTACACTACTCCTCCACCGTCTCTGCCATTGAAATCAATGGCAAGTGCTTCCAAAGCTGCTGCACACTGCCTCTCGGAAGCGCACTGGCACTTTTAACCCCCTTTTAACTCCTTGTGGGGGGTTAAAGGCGCCACGCTCCCGTCTGCATAGCGGAGCCATATCGCCGCTATAACAGCGGAAAATCGCTAGCGATTTACCGCTACTGCCCATCTGCCCCAATGTGAAAGTAGCCTAAGATTTTAATGTTTTTACATGTGTTTATAATGCTGTATGTATTTACATTAAATACTACAGTATCAAAGCATCTCTTTGGCTCCTGGTGAGCTTTATTTACTTCAGCTTTGACCCATTGAGGAGTTCTTTTCTAGAGTGGATACTGAGTGGGATCTGTTTGCCGCCACTTAGATATTTGTCCTTAGGACCCCGGCGTGAACGCTGCTGTAAGAGCAGCCATTCCATCTGGTGAGTATTGACTCTATGGGGAGGTGGTGGCTGATCTCTGAACACCTTATTGGAAGGATTGTTTCTTCACGGGGGAAGGCTTCAGATCTTTCTATCACTTTTTCTTTATACTGGATTATTGCACAATATACAGTAAATTGACTTTTCATTTTCTGGACTTTTTATGAACAACACTGTTCTATGACCACTCATTTATGCTGATATGTGGACTATATGGAGATTTATTCAATTCGCTATTTATGAATGATATTGGCGCTGCACTTTTCTATGTATAGTTTATGGATATTAATTATTTATTTTTACGCTGTATTCCAAAAGCTGTTTTTTTGGGGGTTTTTTGAGCATGTGACCAGCACCAGAGGACTAGAAGCCCCTCCTGCTTATGTTTCCCTGCAGACAGCCATGTGCCAGCTGTAAATCGATTAGGAAAAATGTACTTGGATGTAATTTTTTTATTTTTTTAATTAAATAATTTTCAGTGCCATCTTCCATGTACATAACTCCAAGGGACAACATAAATGAAACAGTGTGTGTTTAGTATCACTTTAAGCATTCCTGCATCCTAAGTGATTTTACAGGATCCTAACAGGTGCTTGTGAAAAAGCAATTAGAAAAAAAGGACTGAAGTCTTTCCATGAAAGGTGAGTGCTTGCTTCTATTTATACATTTTTATGGTCCCAGTTATTTCTTAGGTTAGAAATATCAGGTCTGGCAGGGATTTGCTCCTTTGGAAAGTGGGAAGGGCTTATGCTTATGCTGATGGAAAATATGATAGTAAAAGTAAAAGTCTTGTACTATTTATTCTTTGTATCACATGCTAAATATGATATGTCTGTTTATCTTGTACAATGTATAAACTGTATATATTTTTCCAGAATTTGCCTAAAATTGTGCACCCTAATTGTGGAAATGATGAATATATTCTTCAAAAAAGCAGGATATCCATGTCCTGAAGAAGAAACTCAAGTCCACATAAGGTGATAATTGAGTTTTTAAGGATCAATTTTTATATGTAAGGGAGCATTGTGGGCTGCCATATACTTTTTGTTTAGCATTTGAATGTTATTGTATAAATTAATAAATTATTTATTTGTGGTAATGATGGGGTGTTTATATTTTTGTATATCTTACTCCAAAAAAAGCCCCATATCTTTGGTAAATATTTTGTGTAAAAGATGGAGGTAATTGACAGTGTAAAGGGAATACTCTATATAGGATCCCCATATCTTTCTGTTAAATAATCTATTTCTTAGGCCGGCCATACACAGTTCGAATATTGGCAAATTCAGCCGAGATTCGAACTTTTAATGGACAGACTGAATGTACCCAGTTGATCTATCGATCAACTTGAGTACAATCAACCTGCCGGGCTCTCTTGCGATTATCACTAGCAGCTGTTATAGCCGCTAGCGAAAGAAATTCACGCATTTCCTCCATCAGCAGAGACGGTGCTGACAAGGGAATTGTCTTCTCCCAGCGGGGGGTGGCTTTAGGCTGGGTTCACACCATTGCGAATTGGTTGTGGGTTCCCCGCATCCAATTCGCATTAGCAGGAGATTTTGACCGGCTCTCTATGGAGCCGGTTCACATATCTCCGCAGCAGGTCCACTGCATTTTTCACAAAAACGCTGTGCGACTTTTGGTCCGTTTCAGGTCCGAATTCAGCCCAAAATTCGGGCTGAAATCGGACCTGATACGGTGAACCAGGACGCACCGGACCCCTGCTGTGAGCCGCATGCGGTTCATATGCGAACCCAACCTAAAGAAACAAACAGGGCTGCCTATCTCTATATCCCACAAATTATTAACCACTTCAGATCTGCGCTATAGCCGATTGACGGCTACAGCGCGGATCTGAATTGCCTGGAGGCTGTCAATAGACGTCCTCCCCTTTTGGGCTCTCCAAGCACGCTCTTGCAGCTGCCGCACGCTGTGTGAGCGCGCCCGCGGGTCGGGCGGACTCGATGTCCACTGGAGACCCGCAATCTCTTCACAGAGAGCCAGAACGGGGAAACCGCCGATATAAACACAGGGGGGGGGGCATAACAGATCTACTGAACCCTGTGATGGGGATCAGTCAGATCTGTTATGTCCCTGTTAGCCCCACCCCCACGCACAGTTAGAACACATACAGGGAACACATTTAACCCCTTGATCGCCCCCTTAGTGTTAACCCCTTCACTGCCAATGACATTTATACAGTAATCAGTGTCTATTTTTAGATCTGTTCGCTGTATAAATGTCATTGGTCCCAAAAAAGTGTCAAAAACATCAGACACGTCCACCGCAATATCACAGTCCCAATAAAAATCGTAGATAGCTGCCATTACCAGTAAAATAAAAATAATAAAAACGCCATAAACCAATGTCCATAGTTTGTAGGTGCTACAACTTTTGTGCAACCCAATCAAAATACGCTTATTGGGATTTTTTTTTTTACCAAAAATATGTAGAAGAATATATATCTAAACTGATGAATACATTTGTTTTTTTATTTTTGGATATGTATTATAGCAAAAAGTAAAAAAAAAAAATGTTCTTTTTTCATAATTCACACTATATTTTTGTTTATAGTGCAAAAAATAAAAACCGCAGAGGTGATCAAATACCACCAAAAGAAAGCTCTATTTGTGGGAAAAAAAGGACGTCAATTTTGTTTGGGTACAACGCCGCATGACCGCGCAATTGTCATTCAAAGAGTGACAGCTCTGAAAACTGAAAATTGGTCCGGGCAGGAGGGGAGTTTAAGTGCCCAGTAAGCAAGTGGTTAAATAATAATAAGTTACAGCTAACACTAATTCAGTGAATTCACTATCACCAATGAAAAAATGAATATCAAACAAGAGTAGCGCTACTATCTAATAAATAAATAGTGTTAAAAACATTATTCATAAGTGTCCCATAAACAAATAAAATATTGTGAAAACTTCAAATATTCCTAAAATTCATACATCAAATCCAATGTCCTTTTCTTCAAATAAATATGCATCCAGCACTGACCCTACTGAAGAAGCCAAATCACAGGGCGACACATGTGTTTAGGAGGAGAAGCCTAGCCTACAGACATCACACAGCCATCACATTTGTAGGAGAGTGGTGAGCAAGCCAGACGGGCTATACATATGCGGTTTTAAAGTATTTCTTGTAAGTGTTTTTATTGAGGACATTTTAAATCTTTTAGACAGAGAGCACTATATAGCTTCATTTGTATTACATGTGGTTCGTATACACGCGTCTCGGGGTGAAGTGAAGTGCTGTGTCCTAGAAGGATTTCATTCCAGGGGATCGCTTGAAATTGATATATAAGGCTTTTAATTGTCGGCAGTGAGGTGAGCAGGTTTATCACGATCCGAATAAGGAAGATTTATACACAGCAGTGGATGCATATTAATTTGAAAAAAGGACACTGGAATTGATGCATGAATTTTAGGAATATTTGGACTTTTCACTGTATTTTATTATAATTTTTTTTAACACTATTTATTTGATAGTAGCGCTACACTTGTTTGATATTAATGTTATATTCAAGTCATTTTTTGATCTTAATTCTTTGTACAATCTGGAATCTACAGTATTCAAATATTCTGAGTTTATCTTGTATT
The DNA here is from genome assembly GCA_018402905.1 of Glandirana rugosa. Taxonomy (NCBI): domain Eukaryota; kingdom Metazoa; phylum Chordata; class Amphibia; order Anura; family Ranidae; genus Glandirana; species Glandirana rugosa. The sequence goes on along the minus strand of BLSH010378483.1, from coordinate 20,623 downwards.
TGTTCATGTTTGATTTTATGATTATTGACATAATGATCCAATCACTGTCTTGCGGAATAGCCACATGCCCATGTGTTTTGCAATTGTTATTTGGTCTATTTAATCTGGCTCCTCTTTGTTCCCGTCACACTTGATAAAGGAGCGCACATGCTCAGTACGAGCCTTGCACATGCTCTGAAACAAGTTGTTTTCCTCTGCTCTCGGTGATGTCACACGCCTTCCACCCCACTGCGCTCTACGCCACCTTCCATCACACCATACTCAGTACGGCACGGACATTGCCAGCTGCACCCCGTCATACCGTGGAGCGGAGTTCACATACCTGGACTGGCGTGTCTATTATCATCGCCATCAGAAACATACTATTACGACTTATTTTCCCATCCTTCATGTGAGTGGTCATTTGTCATTTGCTATATCATGTTTCATTAAAATACTGCACTTAGAGGTGCTTTTCAGTTTTTTTTCATGCTCAGCACGAAGGGAGGAGGAGGGTGTTAACCCTGTGCAGTCTCTGCTTGTGTTTTGTGATAACTGCACAGGCAGAGAGAGGGATGAGAGCTGTCTGCTGACATCTCACATCCCATACAACAAGGTCACACCTGGTGGGAATCTGCTGCAGTTTTCTATATGGAGGACTTCCCTATTCCCTTTATTCACCAGGTGCAGAATTGCGCTATTTTCTATTCCCCTCCAAAATAGAGGTTGGCACATGTGGTGCAGATAGACCTAAAACAGGTCTATCCAGTGGCATTCACACCCATGCGATCCGATTCCTGTCTGATTTCACAGTTCGCACTGCGATCTACGAATTAATTTGGGGGAGCGGTGTGAACTGCCTGTGAGTGAGATGAAATGCGGGAACCTGCACAGGAATCGCGCTGGTTCCTGCATTGCACTAGTGTGAACCGAGCCCAAGGCTCCTTTCACACAAAGGGTCTGATCAGATCTGCTTGTCAGTTTTTCAGGTGGACCTGATTGGAGCCTCCATTCACCCCTATGGACAGCTGGGTGTAAATTAACTTGTATCCTATCTACAATCCAGTCCTCTAAATAAAAAATGAAGGGTGACCTGCCCCCCTCTCACTAGGGGGATGGGATTGGAGGGCAGTTGGGCGTAAATGGACAGGCGGTCCTTTTACTCCCAGCTGCCCATAGAGCAGAGCAGGCTGTATCTGTGTCCGCTCTGCATAAACTGAGTGAACACAGACTTGCTACCAGTCCACTCTGCTCCGATCAAAAGGGAATCAGCTGACAGATCCCTTGCTCAGTAAAGCGGATTCCACCCCATGTGGAAGGAGACAGGTAACAACAAGTGGCTGGGTGAGATGCTGCTGCAGTGTCAGCCCAGGTTCTCAGGCATCACATGTGATTCCCACCCGCACCGCAGGTGCTGATCGCATGCGATATCTGTGCAATCCTAGTTCAGACATATTCTTGGATTTGCAGAAAAAAAGGTGTAGGGACTTTTTTTCCCCCGCACTGGAATCGGATCGCATAGGTGAGAACACCCATACGATCCGATTCCTGTCCGAATCCACAGTTCATACTGCCATGTGTGAACTGATCTGGGGTAGGGTTGCCACATCATCCCTTTAATCCAGGACTCATATTAATTAGACAGTTTCTGTGGCTGATTAAGGTGGTAATTAAACTCACTTGGTTTCTTATCTGCAATTAGCCTCAGAACCTGTGTAATTCATATGTGTCCTGGATTAAAGGGATGATGTGGCAACCCTAATCTGGGGGTGTCATTTACAATGTACGGACACCTGCAGCGGTTCACAGAGGGCAGTGTGAACTGCCTGCGGGAGGGATGTGATGCGGGAACCAGCGCTGGAATCACGCTGGTTCCTGCATTGCATATGTGTACCTGGGCTCAGTGACCACAGTACCAAGGACTTGGGGCAACCACCAGGGATTCAGGGCATGTTACTGCATGTATCTATTGTTATTGTAATTAGGATATTAGGTTGCTATTGGATATATCATCATAATGTGTATGAAGATGTGGAAAGTTGCTAAAGTGACCACATGCACTGGGAATGTACGATTATATTTATTTATTGGTGATATGAACATGTGGGTATATGGGTTTATTATTATAAAATATATTAATAAACCCAAATAAATATCTACATGTTCAGATTACCAATACATAAGTATAAAAGCACATGCATGTGGTCACTTTAGCACCTTTCCATGTCTTCATACACATTATGATGATAGTGTAATATGATCTCTAACAGCAATCTAATTTCCCAGTGACAATGATACTTTTCTTTGCTGTTGTAAAATCAGACCTGTAGGCTGTAGATGTCTGTGATAATGCTGGATTCTTCTGCACTGTGCCCCAGGCCAGACAGCAATCACCTTGGTTCTTCCTTCCATGTAGGCAGCCCGACGCCCATGCCTCTCTCTCTTTGGCAGGGAAAGATGCCCAGCCCCTTCCCCCAGCAGCTGTGTCCTCCGTGCAGAGCTCTCACTGCAAGCATGGAGGTGAAGAGGGAGGAAGGGGAAAGGAGTTGTCGGCTTTAAACCTGCTGCCGCCACATTCACACCGCGATCTGACTTGCAGGGTGACTGAGTCGCCCCGTTCGAGGCGAAGACAGCACTGCTTGCAGGTGACTTCTGTAATAGAAGTCAATGCATGTCGCCTGAAGTTGCCTCAAAAGTAGTGCAGGAACCTTTTTCTAAGTTGGAGCGACTTCAAGTCGCTCCTATTAGAACGGTTCCATTGCAATGCATGGAGGCGATTTGTTACCTATGAGTGAACTGGCACTAGGGAGCCCGACCTGAACACATCCAGGGGACAAACAACAGCAAACAAGCGGGACTGCATACAGCTATGCACCCGCAGCCCGCACTTCCTCCTGGCTCTCTTCTCCTTGCTCCCAAAGCTGAGCTGACAGATGTCACTACTTCTGCCAGTGGGCGGCGCCCCTCTCAGTGCGACGCCCGGGGCAGGTCCCCCCCCCCCCCTAGTTTCGGCCCTGGGTCTATCTGCTTTGTTTTTTTTTTTTCACTTCAGTAGACCACATCAAGAGATCAATTTCAGGTTGATTATCATATAAACCTCTTGTTTAGTCTCATCATTGTGGTATATTTCAATTTGCTATAATCTATCCCATTCCCGTCCCCACCCTTCCCCTCTTAGACCTTTATATATGACACCTCTTGTTTTATTTTTCTCACCTATTTCTCCCCTTCATCCATTCATCCCCCCTTCCCTGGTCCCCACCACCCCATTTACATACACATATTTCTCTGTTTTGTATTTCAAAATCATTTTCGCCCCATTCACTCCATCAGTTCCTTTTGCATTCCGTCTTATGTTGACTTCACACTAAGCGGCACTCATTGTTCTCCTAGTACTTTCCCCCTTCATCTCTCTCCCTCCTCCTCTTCTTCTCCTTCCTTCTCCCTTCTTCTCTCCTTCCCTTTCTCTCTCTTTCCCCCTCTATCGTTAGATGATTACCTCTCCATTTCCCTGGTCCAGGGTCCCCATTTTTCTTCAAATATATTTAATCTTCCTCTCTTGAGATAAGTTACTCTTTCCTTCCACTTTGTTTCATTGACTGTTTTAACCCAATCATCTACAGGGGGTGGACTCCTGTCCTGCCACTTCTGAGCGATCTTTTTCCTGGCTTGAAATAGGCTACCCACTATTAGCTCGAGATGTTTCGATTTACTCATTCTTTCATCTATAATGCCCAAAGTACACAATCAAGCTTTTTTTTACCAAGGATAGACCGCAAATCTTATTAATAGTGGCTATTATTCCCTCCCAATATCTAAAAAGTTTGGAGCATCTCCAAATCATGTGCACCAGGTTTCCCACTCCACCACATCTGGGACATCTGTCATCATGCCTCTTCCCAAATTGGTGTAGTTTTCCGGAGTATAATAAACCCGGTATAACCAATATAGATGGGACATTCTTTGAGCTGGGGACATCGATACTAATGCACAGGATTTTAAGACTTGCTTCCACTGCTCCTCTGAGATCTCTCCTACATCCTCTTCCCATTTTCTTTTAGTGCTGGAAACTTCCACTATCTCTTTTGTATGGTTACATAGCTCACCGAAGAGGCTAGAGATTACCCCTTTACGTGAGGATAGCTCCATTATCCCTTGTAGTTTAGATAACTCACTCTACTCCATAGTTTCATCCTTAAACTGGGCCTGCAACGCATGTCTGATTTGTAAAAATCTATAAAAGGACCAATTCCAAATATCGAATTCTTCCCTCAGCTCTTCAAAAGATTTTAACGTACTATTTAAGTATATTTGGCTAAGCCACGTTATTCCCCACTGCTCCCATTCTTTAACTCTTTCTAGTTCTTTAAGCTCTATCAGTTTATTAATATTCCATAAGGGGATACATTTTGAAAGGGTCCCATACCCTAGTATTGCTTTGCTTGTATCCCACAACTTCATGACCAACTTCAGGGTGAGAACAACAGGATAGAATGAATTAGCCTCCAATGCTTCTAGTAAATTATTATGATAAGAACTTGTTAACATTATCCGGCTAATCGGCTATTCACCTCCACTCCTCCCTCTGTATCACTTCCCACCAAATGCTGAAGTTGGGCTGCTATATAATAGTTTCTAGGATGTGGCAAAGCCACTCCCCCCTCCTCTGGTTGCAATTGCAATTTTTTTAAGCTGATTCTCGGGGACTTTTTATTCCATATTAAATCCCTAAAGTATACATCTAGTTTTTTAAACCAGTTTTTATACAGCCAGACTGGAGAATTGTGCAATACATACATTAGCTGTGGCATCCAAACCATCTTTATCAGGGCACATCTACCCGCTACTGATAAGGGGAGGTGTCTCCATATTTCGCATTTACTTTTGAATTTATTTAACAGTGGTATTAAATATAGTGGTTAGGATCTCTTGATATAACTATACCCAGATATTTTATTTTATCGGCCAACTTTACCTGCCCAGCTTTGCCTGGTAAAGGAGATCTCCTAGAGTCTAGTGGCAGTAATGCCGACTTTTCCCAATTTATTTTTAATCCCGAAAGGAGGCTGAACTCCCTAACCAGCTTTATTGCTGAGGCTAACGAGTCCTGGGTATCTCCAAGAAATAAGAAAACATCGTCAGCGAATAACGCGACTTTTTCCTCCCCTATGGGCCTACAAAAGCCCTGTATTGGCAGCAATACCTCGCCATACTGCTTATATACTTCTACGGGAATTCCATCCGGGCCTGGAGATTTCTCGTTAGCCATCTCCCTTACTACATCTTGCAGCTCTTTCAGAGTGAGAGGAGCCTCCAAGAGACTCTTTTCCACCTTTTCCACTTTTTCTCTAGCTTTTTGCAAAATGTTAACTTTGTCTCTATAATTGGACAGTTTTACTAGTAACGGTCTAGAGAATTTTGGGTGGAGGAGGTTTAAAAGGCACCCTATGCGCCCTCTCCACACAAAAAAGTTGGTGATAATGAGGCCACTGCTCCAAATTCTTCTTTAAGCCATTTTTCCATAAAGATTACAGGATCCGCTCCCTCCCTACGTTCCGGGAGGCCTATGACCCTAATGTTGTCCCTACGGAGTCTATTCTCCATGTCGTCTAGCTTGTATGCCTGGGCCTCTATCTTTTCGTGTAGTGCTTTCAGTTCTTTTTTTAAAGGATTGAGTTCATCCTCCACCACGCTCAATCTCTCCTCCACCGCTACCGTCCTTTCCTGGATGTTTTGCAAGTCCTGTCGTACCAATGTTACCTCTTCTCTAACCCCTCTCATTTGTACAAACAGCTCCGCAAGCGTAGCTCTGCATATGTTAACCACCTGCAGAACTTCTTTTAATGATGGTTCTGCCTCAGTGGTAATATTTTTGTTTGCCTCCCCTGGGCTAGCTGGGCTAGCTGATGCTTGAGAAGAGGATGTATGTTCACCCTCTGCGTCACCTCCCACCACTGTGGATGTCTCTAAGCTCACTGGTCCCGGCCCTTGACTCTTCTTCTCCTGTTTTTCACTCTGATTGTTTTTTGCTGGAAGATGCTGATTACCCTTAGTCGGGGTATTGGATGGAGAATGAGCATATTTTTCTAATTTTGCTGCCGCTGATAGGTTTTCCTTAGTTTTGGCTTTCTGAGTAGGCGGGGCCTGATCCTCACCCTTCTTTTTAGTCATGTTGGTACTAAGATAGCTTGTTGCACCCAAAAGAAGGAAGAAAAAAAAAGCTCAAAAGAGATTTAAGATTAGATTGTTGGCTCCATCTACTTGAGGTTCTGTATTTCAAGTTGTATTGACCTAGTAGAGCTTAGTTACTGAAATCGCACAGCGAAGTAAACCAGATCATATACTGGTATCCATTTAGTCCATCTGAGATCAGTCTCTACCCTCCCAATACAGGATGGTCTCTCCGAGAGGCCTCTAGGTCAACTCCCCGGGGTCCTCCTCTCTCACAGGGAGACATCCAGGTAATTGAGCCCAGTACACCCTGCTCAAAGCCGTTATACGGAGGAGGGGAGACTCATTCCAGTTTCATAGGTATGTGGATAGCCGCAGTATAGAGTGGAGGACTATTCAACACCCCCTGCTCCACCACCTCTCTCACAGGTGGAAGAGAGAAAAAAAAAAAGGGGGAAGAAAAAAAAGGAAAAAAAAGCAGATGAGCGTAGGAGAATTAGGGTACAGTAAATGTAGGCAAAGTCCTGTTTCCAGCCCAGTGTGAAGAGAGTATAATCTTAATAGATTCTTCGTAGTGCTTAACCAATTTTGCAAAAGAGAGTCTAAGCAAAGCAATAATTCAAGCATTAAAATATATCAAGACTATGCTTGACACCATAGTTACGATTCTGGGGCTGTTTAGTAAGGTGCAATTCTGTGGCAAACAGAGCGCTTACTTACATCATCTTCATCACTCCAAGCCATCCAGCAGCAATAATTTCACTCCATGGAAGCCAAACTCCCTGCCCAGACACACTCACCACAAGCGGGATTTCCTCAGTAGCTCACAGCCTTTAATTGCTCCAGCAGTACAGCCATCCGCCTCTCTGTTTTTCCCTCTGAACCAACAAAGAGTAACCCCGTCTGCAGCTCTGCGTCTTCAGCCTGAGTTTCGTGAGGATTCAGCCTCCAGCCTGGGAACTTGCCACGCACACCCCCCCTCTCTGCTCCAGTGAGAGACTCCTGAGTCACGAGTAAGGCTTTTGCGCCGGGTTCACCGGCTCTCCAGCCTACTCAGGGAGCGCCCGCTATCTACCTCCATGACTGCCAACCTTCGCCGGGAGCAAGGAGGGAGTCTCGGCAAGTTTCCCTGATCTGCTCGGCATATGGGAGAGACGCCGGACACGTCATCCAGAGCAGCGTGGGACCTCCGACACTCAGCCGCCTCCCATTCGGTCTAGCCCCATCTCCGGTCATGGAGGCGATTTGTTACCTATGTGTGAACCGGCACTAGGGAGCCCGATCTGAACACATCCAGGGGACAAACAACAGCAAACAAGCGGGACTGCATACAGCTATGCACCCGCAGCCCGCACTTCCTCCTGGCTCTCTTCTCCTTGCTCCCAAAGCTGAGCTGACAGATGTCACTACTTCTGCCAGTGGGCGGCGCCTCTTTCAGGGCGACGCCCGGGGCAGGTGCCCCCCCCCCCCAGTTTCGGCCCTGGGTCTATCTGCTTTGTTAATTAGAAAACACTGCGCTGAGAGTCCAAAAACATCAAATATAAGATTAGTACCGTGAATGCAGCTGCTTATTATTAACAATATATATACAAATAGTGAAAACCTATAACTGGTGAATTCCAATCAATTCACAGCAGCGCAATGAGTAAATACACATAAACCTTCAATGGAGTACATTGGAGTATGCCATATAAGCAGTGACTTTATGCCGTTTATCATCTGATGTCAGATAAGCCTATGTCCATTAGGGTGATTGAATCACTGAAGTACACTGGTGGAGGAGTATATGGTAGGGTGACCAGACGTCCCCAGTTTCAGGGGACAGTCCCCGGATTGGGGACACTGTCCCCGGACCAAATCTGTCCCCAGTTTTGTCCCCTGATTGGATTTGAACAGGAGCCCAAGCCATTTCAAAGACAGTCAGTGCAGAATTAAAAAAAAAAATCGGAGTTACACGCCCCCCATTCTGTTGCTCCTACTAGCTTGGGGGGGTGTAATTCCCACCCGCATGTTCGCCTTGGCTCAAGTCCCGGCCAGCTGCCTGCCTGCCTATCTCCTTGCCTTCCGCTCTTCACCCAGTAGTAGCTGGTGCCCAAAGAGAGGCTGTGAGGTGGGCAGTGGTAGCGACAGGCAGAGAAAGGCAGGTGAGCTCAGCTGACAGTGTCCAGCAGCAGGCACAGAGGGGAAGCAGATCCGATCATGGGGTTGCCAGTGCCTTCAAGGCTTCAACACAGGTGTGCTTTGGGGGTGTCTGTGAATAGACTACAATGCACTGTGTCTGTCTCTAATGGATGGTATCATAACTCACAGGCAGCAGGCATTCTATCATGGCTCTGGCTGGCATTGCACTGCCACAGTGTGTCACATAACATGGCTGCTGGGACAGGAATCTGTGCCTTCCCTTAGTAAAAGCAACCTCCCCCACAGTGAGAAAACACTCGTTAGGCACACATTTAACCCTTTGATTGCCCTAGATGTTAACCCCTTCCCAGCCAGTGTCATTAGTACAGTGACAGTGTATATTTTTAGCATTGATCACTTTATTAGTGTCACTGGTTCCCACAAAGTGTCACTTAGTGTCCAATTTGTCCGCCACAATATCGCAGTCCCACTATAAGTCGCTGATTGCTGCCATTACTAGTAAAAATAAAATATGTCCCCGGATTTAATTTTAAAAATCTGGTCACCTTATGGGTGTCATGTATGGAGTATGAGCACTCGTCTTCACATATGAAACTGTGACGCATTAATGGACGTTTTTTTTTTGCAGGTAATTACGCAGTGTCAAAGTATACACTTCTGCTCACGAGTATGAGGTATGTACTGT
>BLSH010378393.1:895379-913117 GCA_018402905.1 Glandirana rugosa | reverse complement strand
TAAAAACGTCTGCGTTTTTGAGCTGTAGATGACGTCGGCGTTAGTGAGCTGAAACTAGAACCCACAGCCATCGCGTTCTGAGGCTGTAACGTTTTGGCATTTTTTGACGCAAATGCCACAAAATGCCAACAAACGCCACCTAATATTATACCGGCGTTTTCAGGTTGAAAAATAGAGGGATAATTTTTTTTTAAAAAACGCCTACGCTCACTAACGCTCAAAAACGGCGATGCATAACGCCGACTTTTTTTCCTTGACGTCTGGCCCGACGTTTTGTTTATTTTTTTAGAAACGTCCGTGTGTATGAGGCCTACAGGTTGGGATTCCTCCAGAGTCAGGACTGGCTGAATAACATCAGCCAGTGGAGGACTTTAGCCTGCTGTTGGGGGAATCTGGGTCACAGGAGTGCAGAACGAAGTGCACTCCAGTGACTCACAAGAGACGTAGGGCCAAAAGTTTTTGGCCCTTTAGGTAGTTTGCCAACTGCCATCTACACAAACATTAGAAGATGAACCATGCATCAAAGTTTACACTTCAACATTCTGGACTTTAGCCACTTGAGGTAAACTGTAATAGGCAGCTTGCCATACACACTAGCAACTGAACAAGCAATACATCCGATAGCTTTTCTAACTACTGGATCACACTTCGGAGTTTGTACAAGTACCATATTACAATAAAACTGTAGAGATGAAATGTAAAAAGATAATGCTGACTTTTATTGCTATAATATTGAAGTCACTGACCACTGAAGTCACCGTCACTGACAAGTGTGAAGATCAGGAGTTCTGACTTTTCTTGCTGTATACTTGTTACAGCAGTGGTTCTCAACTCCTGTCCTCGGGACCCACTAACAGGTCAGGTTTGCAGGATAACTGAAATGCATCACAGGTGATATAATTAGCTTCTCAGAGATTGCAGTATTCTAGTCTGCATCTCCCCAAAGTAATACTTAAAATCTGGCCTGTTGGAGGGTCCTGAGGACAGGAGTTGAGAACCACTGCGTTACAGGCTTATAACTTCAGTGAAACTGGTGACAACCAATATTCACAATTTGTAATCAGCAACAGTAGGTAAGTTTTCTTTAAAAACGCTCCTAGGCGCAAACGTGGCAAAACGCTGTTAAACGCAGCATAACAGCCGGTTTAGACGCCGGCTTCTAGCTGTCAAAAAAAGGGATTTTATTAAAACTTACCGTAAAATCCTTTTCTCCGAGTTCACTGACAGACGCAGCTCTCCATTACGTGTGGGGTTTTATGCCGGTCTCACTAGAAGTTAACTAGGCAGGGAAAAGAAACAGCTGCCCCCCCCCCCCCCATGGGGGCTGTCATCTCTTCCCACACAAAAGCCCCTCATAGCATAGCTCTTCAGTCCGTACACAAGCCGTACAAGAACAGAGCACAGAGGGGTGGGTGCTGTGTCTGTCAGTGAACTTACAGTAAGTTTTAATAAAATCCCCTTTTCTCCTATCGTTCACTGACAAACGCAGCTCTCCATTACGTGTGGGGATGTCCCCAAGCTGTGTCAAAAAGAGGGGTGGGTAAACGCTAACAGTACCCAACTGAACCTCTAAGGAGGCGCCAGACGCGCCTACACTGCCGCCTGCAAAATTTTGCGGCCAAAAGCAGCATCTGAAGATGCTAGCACATCAACTTTATAAAACTTAGTGAAAGTGTGAAGCGAGGCCCAAGTGGCCGCCTTGCACACCTGCAACACCGAGACCTGGTGCCTGAAAACCCAGGAAGTGCCAACAGCCTGGGTAGAATGAGCAGTGACCGGAAGAGGGGGAACCTTGCCTCGAATAGAATACGCATGAGTCACGGTCTGTCAGATCCAACAAGAAATCGTAGCCGACGAGGCCCGCCCACACAGCTTCCCGCCTGTTTACCTCAGCGAACGACACCGCCTCCTCATGAAATGCCCGCCGAGGCTGATCCACTGTCCCGCCGCTAGAGGTAACCGCGTTATTTTCCATCCTCGCTACGACTACGAGAGAGCCGATCTACCGAGCCGATCTGCCGCTGTGTAGCCTCAGGTCTCTCCGGGGTCGGGTGCAGGTGAGTTTGGGCAACAGATGGGAAAGAGGCTTATCACCAGCTCCAGTGTTCATTAAGGCCTGCCATTGAAGGGGAAGGAGGCTTATCCTCAGCTTCGGTGTCCAGCCAGGAATCATCGGTTGTTGTCACTCCGCGATTTAGACCTGCTGACTGCAAAGCAGCGGGTCCACTCGCTCTGGTGAGTAGGGACACCAGTGGGATCCTGGCACCTGGCACGCGTGTTGTGGCACTTTATATCGTTTGAAGCACTGAAGAGCACACTTATCACTATAGTTTTCAAATTGATTTGATGGACACCAATGAACTTTTTTAAGATGATTTAAAGATTTTGAATATTGAGTTTAGACCATTGGTGGAGGTTGATTTATTTAATGTGAATTAATCACTTATGTTGCACACCTATTATGCATATGATTTAATATGTTTAACACATAAGGTTGGCGCTTATATATACATTTTTCATCAGTTTTTTGTTCAGGCCCTGCTGCAAAAAAAAGTCAGGACCCTGGACAGGACATAAGAGCGAGGGTAAGACCATCCGCCTCGCACCAAGCTATACAAGCCTTCCAGGTGCGGTGATAAATCTTACGAGAAGTAGACTCGCGAGCCTTGAACAATGTAGGGATCACAGAGTCAGCGACTCCCCTGTCTTTTAACACCGGGGACTCAATAGCCAAGTCGTCAAAGCCAGAGAGGGTAAAGCAGGGTGCAGGATGGACCCCTGAGACAGAAGGACATCTTGCAGCGGAAGCCGCCAAGGGGCGTCTGCAACCATTTGCACCACGTTAGCGTACCAAGTGCGCCGAGGCCAATCTGGAGCCACAGGATATATTGGTATTCCCTCCGCCACTATCCTGCGTCTCAATCGCGGAAGCAGTTTTTTGGAGGAAAGGCGTACAGAAGGCGGTAACGGCCCCAGTGGGCCACCAGAGCGTCCGTGGCCACTGCCAACAGATCCTCCGTTCTGGACACAAACGTCTTCACCTTGTGATTGAACCGAGACGCCATGAGATCCACGTCCGGCGTCCCCCATCTGCGGCAAATCTGATTGAACACCTCTGGGTGGAGAGACCACTCTCCCTGGTCCAGCGTCTGGCGACTGAGAAGTCCGCCTGCCAGTTCTCCACCCCTGGAATGGAAACGGTGGCGATTGCCGGAACGTGACGTTCCGTCCAACGCAGTATCAGAGCTGCCTCCGCCGCTGGACCCCTTGTGCCGCCCTCATGGTTCACATACGCCACTGCTGTGGCATCGTCTGACTGAATTCGAATAGGACGACCCTGCTTTCTAGAGAAAAAAAAAAAAGCAATCGGATTGCCCTCAGCTCCCATGTTGATGGGGAGGTGAGCCAGCTGTCCCAGGACCCCGCCCCAGTCCAAAGGACTGTCATCCGTGGTGATGATCACCCACTGAAGGGGCAGGAACGACCTCCCCTGAATCAACGCCGAGTCCCGAAACCATCAGGTCAGAGACGCCCTGGTCTGGGAGCTCAGACAGATAGAAGTTCCAAGGACCGAGGGGACCTGTCCCACCGAGCCACAATTACTAGTTTAAGGAGACGAGTTTGACTCTGGGCGTATGGTATCGCTTCAAAAGTCGAGACCAGGAGCCCCAGCCCCCCCGCTCGTAATGAAGACCGTTGGTGCGACAGGAAAGTTCACACTGCCGACTGCAGTGACCGCAACTTGGCTGGAGAAAGACAGGCAAAGGTTTTCCTGTCTGAGTCCAGGAACCGGCCCAGATACTCCAGGCGATGGGGTAGAGACACCGCCGACTCCTGCAGGTTGAGCAACCAGCCGAAGTCCTACAGCGAGGTTCATTGTGATCCTCACATTCTCATCCCGAGCCGAGGCGGACTCTGCTCGCAGGAGCAGGTTGTCTAGGTAGGCTACTACCGCAATGCCTCTCTGTCGCAGCAACGCCAATGCCGGAGCTACCAGTTCTGTGAAAAACTTGAGGGCTGAGACTAGACCGAAAGGGAGTGGCACGAATTGAGAATGGAGGTCTCCCACTGCCAAGCCAAAGAAACGCTGATCCCTGATGTCCATACGCCAGAGATTCCCCCTAAAGGAGGGCGGCTACAACCGAGTGGATAGATTCCATCCTGAATTTTCGCGCCCTAACATACCGGTTCAGGGCCTTCAGGTCCAGTACTGCCCGGACCCCCCCCCCCTTTTTTGGGGACCCCGAACAGATGTGAGTAAAAAAACCTCGAAAACTTTCGCTGGAGGCACTGGCACGATCACCCCTTGGTTTGAGTGCTTGTACAGCCCCGAAGAGGGCCACCCGGCGTGCCTGCGGGAGCCCTAAGTCGAAGGGAAGAACCTGACCCCGACTGGTGGCAGAGTGTCAAACTCAGAAAACGTCCCCCACCCGAAGCCTAGGTGGAGGCAACCCATCAGGCTGAGGTGGTTTGTCCTCCGCCTTTTTGGTTGCACGCTGCCACTGCCGGTACCCGGCCCCTGCAGCGACCTACCGGGGTGGGTGACTACGGCAAAAAACTCACACCTCCGGGCTCTGGGAGGAAGGGCACTTACCTCCTGTGAAATCCTTAATGAACTCAACGAGCCGTGGACCGAACAGGCGTCCACCCTGAAAGGGAAGGTCTGCGAGACCTTTTTTTTTTATTGGAAGCATGGTCACCGGACCAAAAACGCAACCAGAGTACCCGTCAGAGGATACAGCAACACCGCTACCCTGGATCACATAGGCAGTAAATCAATGGCCGCATCACCAAGGTACTTGAGACCTCGGAACAAAATTCAGCCCTCTGCGGCGTATCCAGCAGGCGGCCACAGTCCAGAATATTCTGGAGCTCCGCCATACGCTCAGACCAATATTACGCCGCCATGGCGTACGTCAGGGCTGGTCGCATAGCAGAGCCTGCCACCACGAAGAGTGACTTTTACAGAGCCTCTGTCTTTTGTCAGCGGGGCCCTTGAAGGCAGGAACCCCTTCCAGAGGAATGGTCGTCGTCTTATTAAGGCGAGCTATCGGCGGGACACCAATGCGACTTTTCTTTTTTTTTAAAAAAAAAAAAAAAGCTTTCCTCAAGGGATAGCGAGCAGCGAACCGTTTGGACCCATGTCCCTTGGAGTGTGGGAGGAAACCGGAGCACCGGGAGGAAAGCCACGCATGCACAGGGAGGACACGCAAACCTCAGGCAGGTCATGGTTAGGGTCTGAGCCAGCAAGCATTATGCTGCCAGGCACAAGTGCTACCCACTACACCACTGTGCTGTGCTAAAAAGAATGCTGCGGATGCTGCCATTTACAATAAACAAGGTGATCAGGAAACACACACATGCGCAGAAATCAGCGATTAGCCATCCTGGCTCAATCGCATTGTAGTGCGATACCATTTATAATGGCGGAAACGAAACGCTCTTTAACGCGCAGCTGCTGTCCCCTGATCCTCTTCTCCGTCCGAGGGACCTTCCAGATCATAAGCCTCCCTTGAAAAGCAAGGAGGAGGGGGATGCTACTTGGGGGGCCTGTTGGTGACCTCTCCGCCCTGGGGAGAATTCACTAAAGACCGCCACAGCTGGTCCAGAAAAACCCCCTGCGCAGATTGCGCCGCCGCTGATTGCTCCTAGCATGTTCAGCTACCTTAGTAACACATAGATGTATACTAAAAATTAAAGGTCCCCCACCGCCCCACAGTGCACCAGGGAACCCAGGAGGACTGCACCCCACGCCACCAACACCCACAGGAGAGCCCAGCTATACTTGCTGTTTGCTGCCATAACCCTGGGGATCGTCAGAGAGCCGCGCCGTCAGGAGCGCACACCGTTCCAAAGTGAAAGTAAAAAACATTGTAGACACGTTTTTGCATAAGCAGGGATTCCAATATGGCCGCCGTTGAACACTAGAGGCCGAAAAACACCTGCAGGGAATGTGCAGTACCGCAAATGGGCGCTCTGAGCGCTAGAGGGAAAGCCCCATAGGCCCAACATGCCTGCGGCTATGGAAAAATGGCGGCCCACCGCAAAATGGTGGCCAATCACCACATAGCGGCGAAAAACAACCGAACGGCACTAGAAGATCGGGTGCGGTGCGGGGGAGAGGGGTGTGTGAAGGGGGTGAACAGGAGCTCCACGCGCCCCTACCGGCGGTCCCCCTTTCTGCCCCTAAAAAGGGGGGGGGGGGAGGAACTCTCACTCACCACTCCGGACGACGCCATGGGTAGCCACCCAGTCGCAGACCTTCCGCCCCTGCTTGGGCGGTATGCTGCAGGCCAGAAAGTCGCTCTTCCCGAATCGCATCCAGGGCTGGGCGTAAGGGGGGGGGGAAATCACCCCAGGCCGCCCGCACGGAACGGGCACGATGTGGCGGGTCCCAATACGGCGGGACTGGCTCGCATCGGTCGGCCATGTCGGGGAAAGTACAGAGCCCATGGACTCTCTATGCCCTGACCGGCTTCTTGATAGCAGATCAATTGCTTGATAGAAGACAAATAAAAATTAAGGTAAAAGAAAATTAAATAAAAAAAAGCGGTCACAAACCGGACCGCAATTCCCCTGAAGGAAAGCCAGGTCAACTCCTTGCAAACTAGGCATTTAGACTGAAGAGCTATGCTATGAGGGGGTTTTGTGTGGGAAGAGAGGACGGCCCCCCATGGGAGGGGCCAGCTGTTTCTTTTCCCTGCCTAGTTAACTCCTAGTGAGACCAGCATAAAACTCCCACACGTAATGGAGAGCTGCGTCTGTCAGTGAACGATAGGAGAAAAATAAATGTTATGGGGAGGTTAAAATAGCGTCCTGTGTAAATGGAGCCTTACACGGTCCATCCCCTACCCACCACAAATCACCTATTAGCAGGTATAAAAAAGTTTATACTGGTATCACCCCCTTATTGTACGTGTGACAACTAGACAAGAAAGATGTCCTACTCCTGGAAAATACAGGAGCCAAAATCTTGTGAAAAGACACCCTTGCAATGGACTGTTTACTTGCAAGATTTGGCCTGCTATGCATTCTTGCAGAATTTTCAAGAAAGGACTGACATCACACCCCTCAATGTGAAAAATGGGGGCCAGGCAAATATAAAAAGGGATTAAAAACTTACCGTAAAATCCTTTTCTCCAAGTTGACTGACAGCTCTTCATTACGTGTGGGGTTTATGCTTGTCCAACTACGAGTTAACTAGGCAGGGAAAAGAAACAGCTGGCCCCTCCCATGGGGCCGTCCTCTCTTCCCAGCACATAAACTTATAAAAAAATAAAAATAAATAAACTTAGAGAAACTGTGTGCCGAGGCCCAAGATGCCGCCTTGCACACTTGTGACACAGAGGCCTGGTGTCTAAAAGCCCAGGGAGTACTAACAGCCCAGGTATAATGAGCCGTGACCGGAAAGGGGACCTTGCCCCGAACAGAATATGCGTGGGTCACGGTTTGTCTAATCCAACGAAAGTAGTAGCCGACGAGGCCGCCAAACCTTTGCGCGGACCCCCTGTCAGCACAAATAAGGCATCAGCCTTCCGAAAAAAGGCTGTAGCAGCTAAATACATTCGTAAGGCCCTCACTACGTCCAAGGCATGCAACTCCATTTCATGTGGGTGTGATGGACGAGGGCACAATGAATGAAGAATAATATCTTCATTAATGTGAAAAGAAGAAACCACCTTCAGAAGGAAGGAAAGGGTCGCAAGACCGCCTCGTCCTTATGTAGGACCAGGCAGGAAGACTTGCACGACAGTGCTGCCAAGTCAGACACCCGTCTGACGGAAGTGACGGCAGCCAAAAAGCCACCTTTTGCGACCGCAGTTGTGAGGGAATCACCCTGATATTTACATAGGGTGGTTCCTGAGGTACAGAAAGTACCAAAATCAGATCCCACTGGGCCATTGGGCCTTCACCCGAAGCGGCACGTGTCGCAAATATCGTACAAAGGTACGAATCAAGGAGTGCGAAGCCAAAAGGTCTCTGGAAAGGAATCGCCAGAGCCAATCTCCGGCCCTTGAGAGTACTCAAAGCCAGTTTTGTTTTTGTTATTTGTGTTCAGGTCCTGCTGCAAAAAAATCAGGACCCTGGACACTACGTAAGAGCGAGGGTTATGACCCTACGCCTCGCACCAAGCTATAAAAGCCTCTCAGGTGCGGTGGTAAATTTTGCGAGAAGTACACTTGGGAGTCTTCAACAAGGTAGGGAACACGGAGTCAGCGACTCCCCTGTCTCTTAGCACCTGGGAGCAAGATGGGCCCCTGAGACAGTAGATTGTCTCGCAGCGGGAGCCGCCAGAGGGCGTTTGCCACCATTTGCACCACGTCGGCGTACCAAGTGCGCTGAGGCCAATCTGGCGGCACCAGGAATATTGGCATTCCCTCCGCCACTATCCTGCGTATCCAACGCGGTAGAAGTTTTATCAGAGGGAAGGCGAACAAAAGACAATCACGGCCCCAGGGGGCCACCAGCGCGTCCGTGGCCACTGCCAACGGATCCTTCGATCTGGACACAAAGGTCTTCACCTTGTGATTGAACCGAGACGCCAAGAGATCCACGTCCGGCGTCCCCAATCTGCGGCAAATCTGGTTGAACACCTCCGGGTGGAGAAACCACTCTCCCTGGTCCAGCGTCTGGCGACAGAAAAAGACCGCCTGCCAGTTTTCCACACCTGGAATGTAAGTGGCGGAGAGTGCCGGAACGTGACGTTCTGCCCAACGCAGTATCAGAGCTGCCTCCGCCGCAGCTGCTGGACTCCTCGTGCCGCTCTGATGGTTCACATATGCCACTGCTGTGGCATAGTCCGACTGAATCCGAATCGGACGACCCTTCAACCTCACTGTCCAGTGAGACAGGCACAATCTGATTACTCTCAGTTCCAGCCATTGATGGGGAGGTGAGCCTCCTGTGCCGACCAACGGCCCTGGGCAGTGATGATCACCCATTGAAGGGGCAGGAACGACTTCCCCTGAACCAACGCCGAGTCACGAATCCACCAGGTCAGACACGCCCTGGTTTGGGAGCTCAGGCGGATCAGAAGGTCCAAAGGACCGAGGGAACCTGTCCCACCGAGCCAGGATTGCTCGCTGAAGGAGACGATTGACTCTGGGCATATGGTATTGCCTCGAAAGTCGAGACCATGGGCCCCAGCACCCGCATACAGAGTCGTAATGAAGACCGACTGTGCGACAGGAGGGTTTACACTGCCGACTGCAGTGACAGCAACTTGCCTGGAGGAAGGAAAAACTTGCCTGCTCTGAGTCCAGAATCAGGCCCAGATACTCCAGGCGACGGGGTGGAGACACCGTCAACTTCTGCAGGTAGAGCGACCAGCTAAAGTCCTGCAGCGGGTCACTGTGCTCTTCCAGAGCCGAGGCGGACTCCGCTAACAGGAGCAGGTCCGTCTTGGTAGGCTATTACCGCAATGCCTCTCTGTCGCAGCCACGCCAATACCGGTTTTGTGAAAACTCGAGGGGCTGAGGCAAGACCGAAGGGAGTGCCACAAATTGATAATGGAGGTCTCCTACTGCAAAGCGAAGGAAACGCTGATGCCGTGGACAAATAGGTACATGGAGGAAAGTATCCCTGATGTCCAGAGAAGCCAGAAATTCCCCCTGGAGGGCGGCCACAACCAAGCAGATAGATTCCATACAGAATTTTCGTGCCCTAACATACCAGGTCAGGGCCTTCAGGTCCAGTACTGGCCGGACCCCCCCCTTTTTGGGGACCACGAACAGATTTGAGTAAAAACCTCGAAAACTCTCGCCTGAGGAACTGGCCGATCACCCCTTGGTTCGAGAGTGCTTTGCCTGCGGGAGCCCTAAGGTCGAAGGGAAGAACCTGACTGGGGCGTGTAAAAACTCAGAAATGTTCCCCCACCCGAAGCCTGGGTGGGGGCAACCCATCAGGCTGAGGAGGTTTGTCCTCTGCCTTTTCGGTTTTGCGCTGCCACCGCCGGTACCTGGCCCCTGCAGCGACCTCACCGGGACGGGTCCCTTTCCCCGCCATGCCCGGGACGCGAATAAACTTCTGACCCCAGGTAGGGGGCCCCTGTCTACAGTGAAACTCACACCTCCGGGGCTCTGGGAGGAAGGTGCACTTACCTCCTGTGAAATCCTTAATGATCTCACCCAGCCGTGGACTGAATAGACGTCCACCCTAAAAGGGAAGGTCTACGAGACCTTTTTTGGAAGCATGTTCACCGGACCAAAACGCAACCAGAGTACCCATCTGAGGATACGGCAACACCGCTATCTTGGATAACATAGGCAGTAAGTCAACGACCGCATCACCAAGGTACTTGAAACCTTGGAGCAAAAATTCAGCCCTCTGCAGCGTATCCATTAGGAAGCCGCAGTCCAGAACATTCTGGAGCTCCGCCATACGCCCAGACAGATATTGCGCCGCCATGGCGGACATCAGGGTTGGCTGCAGAGCAGAGCCTGCCACCAGGAAGAGCAACTTTAACAGTGCCTCTGTCTTTTAGTCAGCGGGGTCCTTGAAGGAAGGAACCCCTTCCAGAGGAATGGTCGTCGCCCTATTAAGGCGAGCTATCAGTGGGACTTTTTTTGTTTTTTTACAAAAAAGCTTTCCTCAAAAAGGATAGCGAGCAGCGAACCATTTTGACCTATGCTCTTGAAGTGTGGGAGGAAACCGGAGCAGCGGGAGGAAACCCCACGCAGGCACAGGAAGAACATGCAAACTTCAGGTAGGGAGGTCACTGCTAGGATCTGAGCCAGCAAGCATTTTGCCGTCAGGCGCAAGTGTGACTCACTACACACATCACTGTGCTGTCTCGAAAAAGAATGCTGCGGACGCTGCCATTCATGATAACTAAAGTGATCAAAAAAAAAAAAAAAAAATTGATCATGGGGTAAGCCTTGGGGGCCCTATGGGGCCTGGAGGACCCCACACACATACGCAGAAGTCTGCGATTCGTCATCCTGGCTAAGTCACAGCATAGTGCGAATTCCAGCGATAATGGCGGAAAACCGCAGTCCCCTGATCCCTTTTTCCGAGGGACGCTTCTTGGGGGCCTGTTGGGCGACATCCGCCCGGGGAGCATTCACTAAAGACCGCCGCATCTGGTCCAAAAAGCCTTTTGCGCAGATGCGTCTGAGCCAGCAGCAAGCAGGTTTAGCAGTATAGTCTGCCATCGTTCTCCCCCCAAAACCCCTTCGTAACACACAGATGTATACTAAAAGTTGAGGGCACCCCCACACAGCCACACACTACGGAACCCCAGAGGACTGCACCCGCTGCCACCAGCACCCACAGGAGAGCCCAGCTATACTTGCTGTTTGCTGCCTGTAAACTTTGATGATTGTCAGCAGAGCCGCGCCTTCCGGAGCACGCACCGTTCCAAAGAGAAAGGAAAAACGTTTTCCACACGTTTTTGCATAGGCAGGGGACTCCAATATTGCCGCCGTTGAACACTAGAGGCCAGAAACCACCTGCAGGGAACGTGCAGTACCGCAAATGGCCGTTCTGAGCGCTAGAGGGAAAGCTCCATAGGCTCCGCATGTCCCCGGCTACGGTAAAATGGCGGCGAAAATTCAACGGACGATCAGGTGCGGCGCGGGGAGGGGTGAAAAGGTGCTCCACGCTCTCTTACCGGAGGCTACCTAGACATTTCTTTTTCTTTATTCAAGGGTCGTCGGTCCCCCTTTTGCCCCCTGGAAAGGGGGGGGGGGGGGAGGAAGGAACTCTCACTCACCACTCCGGACGACCGCCGTGGGTAGCCACCCAGTCGCAAACTTTCCGCCCCTGCCTGGACGGTATGCTGCAGGCCAGAAAATCGCCCTACCCGAAATTGCATCTGGGGCTGGGCGCAAGTGGGGATCACCCCAGGCCACCCGCACGGAATGGGCACTATGCGGCGGGTCCCCATACGGCGGGACTGGCTCGCATCAGTCGGCCAGGCCGGGGAAAGTACAGAGCCCATGGACTCTCTATGCCCCGGCCGGCTTCTTGATAGCAGATCAATGCTTGATAGAAGTCAAATAAAAAAAAAGTAAAGAAAGAATAAAGAAAAGACGGTCACAAATAGGACCACAATTCCCCTAAAGGTCAACTCTTTGCAAACTAGGCAATGAAAACTGCTGAGCTAGGCTATGGAGAGTGTTTATGTGGGAAAAGAGGACGGCCCCATGGGAGGGGCCAGCTGTTTCTTTTCCCTACCTAGTTAACTCCTAGTTGGACAAGCATAAACCCCACACGTAATGAAGAGCTGTGTCTGTCAGTGAAAGTAGGAGAAATCTAATTTGTTTTCTTTTAGAATACCCAGTCTGGTGGCATTGGTATCATTCATTTAAAGGGACCAGCAGCAAAGAGCATTGGAGTGCACCAAGGAGAGGAGGAGGAGACATCAAATCCTGAAAGGAGTGTGTTATGACCTGTATGTTACGTATAGATTCTTACCCTGGGGTGAGCAAGCAATCTACGTGGTGGTGGTGGTAGCACTGGTGGGTGTGTTTGAAAAGTAATCAACAAGCAAATACACACTGTCATTGTGACTTTTGTCTGAACACTTGGTTGTAAACCCTTACATTAGAGCTTGACGATTAAAAAAAAAAAATAATAATAATCACAATCTCGATTCAACCCCCTCAATCCTCATCCAGCATTTCTCCGATTCTATGTAAACAGTGCAGAGCCATTCTCTGCTCAGAGCTGTGGAAAAAAAAAAAAAAGCCAGCAAATGTTTACCAACATTCCTCAGCGCTGAGAAATAGAGAAGAGATACAATGTGACATTTACATTTAGTTACACAGCTGGTAAAGCTGAAAAAAAAAAGACAACAGTACATCCGGTTCAAACTGTGTTGAGTTCTTTTAGATCAAAAGGGATGAATTCGGTCTGTAAAAGAGGTCAGTTTAACCCCTTAAAGGCTAAGCCTTTTTCTGACACTTGTTGCTTACAAAGCAAAAAAACAAAATAATTCTGCATTTTTTGCTAGAAAATTACTTAGAACCCCCAAAACATTTTTTAGCAGAGACCCTAGAGAATAAAATAACGGTTGTTGCAATATTTTGTGTTACTGTATTTGCACAGCGGTCTTTCATACGCAATTTTTGGGGAAAAAAATACACTTCAATGAAAGAAAAAAAAAAAAAACAAACACTGAACAGTAAAGTTAGCCCACGTTTTTTGTATAATGTGAAAAGGTGTTACGCCACAAGAATCATGATCTTCTAAGCAAAAAAAAATTATGATTCTAATTTTACCCAGAATCGCGCAGCTACATATACCCAATGAAGTAAACAAGACAGACACACACACACACACACACACACACACACACACAGCAGAGGAACGGTGTTCTGAATAGACAAGCTGTCTGCTGAGCTCTCCCTCCTAACATAAATTTTTGTCAGGAAAACATGTAAGAAGTGGCACATACTGATAACAGAGGAACAAAGCACCAGAGTGAAGACGACACTTAAAGCTTTGGAGAGAGATTCAATGACTGAGGTTTACAACCACTTTAAATGAAGATTCTGCACTATTTTTTAAAGGACTTGTTTACCTCACATAAATATAAATGACTTGTGTTCATTATACACAGTTGGTTCACACATAATTTAGCAGCGTAGCACTGTTTTCTTATGTATACAATTGGGCCTGCGGTGTCACTGGTTGTTGGGCATTGGCAGCTGGGCCAGCATAGAGTCATTGTCTGGCGGCCGCCAGCATGATAGCAAATAAAATGCTGAACAGCCAGACTACCAGAACCCTAGATGGTAGCAAGTCCACCAGCAAACCAAAGCAACAATGAAAACATAGCAGGGAAGAGAGAGAGAAAAAGAGTGAGTGCAAGTCTTTACTTCAGAATATATATTTTTTTATTATTACGAAGCCTAAAAAGGAAGAGGCTGCATTCTAGCAACCAATGAAAAGACAGACGGAAGGCAGAATAGGGGAAACAGGCAAGAGCCATCTAGCCTACACACTCATTCTCTAAGCCATGCTCACTAAACAAGGGACAGTGACAACTGAGCAAAACCCCACAAAATCGGGCTTCTATCAGGAAAGGTACAGAAAAGCTGGAAAGGAAGAACACAAAATAAAAAAGACCCTCTCATTCCTCTTTAGCAAGTAGACTAGGAACATTGTGCTTCGAGGGACCACGGATTTAGGGCAGTGTTTCCCAACCTCATTCATCAAGAACCCCAAAAGACCAGGTTTCAGGAATTTCGCTCAGATAAAATAGTGGTCTTAAAATTACCAAGTCAATGACATTGTTTAAAGTAGCTATGTAAAGTGAAGAAAATCCTGTCGGGGGTACTTGAGACCAAGGTTGGAAAAAACAGGACCTAGGGCATTTGGTCAATTTTTATTTTTTTAAAATTGAACAGCAATTTGCTGTAAGGGTGGGGAGGTACATTTTCTTTGCAAAGCTTTTTTTTTACTATTTAAGGGCATGTTTATAGTTTTCAGAGGCATTTGACAGGGAGTAAGTAGGGGATACCTCTCCTCTATACCACCAGTTTTAACCCTGTAAAGTCTTGTGTGCATTATGCTTGGTTGCGGCTCAGCTCTATTAATTGAATGGGTTGGGTTAAGTGACGGCACTACCCTTGATAGAGGAAAACATTTTTGCTGCATCCACAAGGCACTGCCGCATGTTAACAATACCATCCAGATACTTTTGCGCCTTACAGGAGAATATTGGGGTACAGAAAAAAAAAAAAACACATACATACTCCCTTCAATACTGTAGCTGCCCCCTGCTGGCTCTAAGCCAGTGGTTCTCAACTCCGGTCCTCGGGACCCCCCCAACAGGCCAGGTTTGCAGGATAACTGAAATCCATCCCAGGTGATCTCATTGGCTGCTCAGTGATTGCAGTATTCTAGTCTGCATCTTCCCAAGGTAATACTGAAAACCTGGCCTGTTGGGGGGTCCTGAGGACCGGAGTTGAGAACCACTGCTCTAAGCCCAAGAATTGATTGCTCAATTTTTGGTCTGCGGAGAGCAATGACTGTCAATCACCTGTCTCTGCTCTTCCAGAGCTCACTGGAGCACCAGGTTTCAGCTCTCAGCCATGCACTGAGAGTAGGAGCCAACTGGAAATCAGCTGGGTGGATCCCGACAACATGGTTGGGATCCTCCCAGAGTAGCCCTGAGACATCAGCTGACAGCAGGCTAAAGCTTATTCTGGGTCACAGGAGAACATAAGTATACTCTTGTGACCTACAAGAGAAGTTTAGCGAAAAAAAATAAAAAATAAAAATTAAAAGCTTTGCCCATTGCTCTCTCAAAGAGTCAGTATACTTCCCTCCTCCTCTGCCACCTTCTCCCCGTGTGCTAATGTTACGCCGAGTAAAATATGATACCAAACATGTCATGCTTCAAAATTGCGTCCGCTCGCGGAATGGCGACAAACTTTGCAACATAAAAATCTCCATTGGCAACATTTAAAAAATTATACAGGTTAGCAGTTTTGAGTTACAGAGGAGATCTAGTGCTAAAATTATTGCTCTTGCTCTAACGATTGTGGCGATATCTCACGTGTGGTGTGCACGTTTTCATATGTGGGTGGGACTTACCTATGCGTTCGCTTCTGGGTGCGAGCTCGCAAGGACGGTGCGCTTTACATTTTTTTTTTTTAATTATTTATTTTACTTTTTAATTTTTACACTGTTTTTTTTTTTTTTTTTAATTTGATCAATTTCATTCCTATTACAAGAAATGTAAACATTCCTTGTAATAGAAAAAAGCATGACAGGACCTCTTAAATATGAGATCCGGGGTCAAAAAGACCTCAGATCTCATATTTACACTTAAATGCAAGAAAAAAAAAAAAGCCCTTTCTAAGACCGTTGGGCGGAAGTGACTTGTGACATCGCTTCCGCCCAACCATGTTATGGAGCTGGGTGAACGGCTTCTGCAGCTCACTCGGCTCGCGGACACTGGGGGGACGGAAGCGATCATCTCCGTCACTGCCGGCGGGTCCGGTAAGAGGTGGAGATGACCGGAAAGCGGCGGGAGGGGGGGCACCTCTGCCGCTGCTGATAAAAGTGATCCCACGGCGAATCCGCCACTAAGACCACTTTTATCAGACGCGGAATCGCCGCCTAAAAGTATAGAAACCAGGGTTATGGTAGCTATCTGTTACCATAACAGTATTCCACTTCTAACTGCCGCCGTAGAATGACGGCGGGCGGTCTTGAAGTGGTTAAGGACTCCTGACCCCGACATGCAACATTTGGCATGTCTTTTTTTTTGGGGGGGGGGGGGTCCTAGCTTTGATCGGTACCCAGCTCCCACTGCCTTTGCAATTTGAGCATAAGTTCTTCTCTCCCCCTCCCTCCCTGCATTCTTCTGGGACACATCACAGGTCCCACAAGATTGCTCGGCCATTCAGGGCGTGCAGCGCCGGGTGCCCACACTAGTGATGCGAGCACTAGGGAGAGGAGGGGGAGAGAACTGAGGCTTCAGGTGGCTGCATAGCTTGACCGTGGGACAGGTGAGTGTGTGTTTATTAAATATATATAAAAAAGGGATTTTATTAAAACTTACCGTAAAATCCTTTTCTCCGAGTTCACTGACAGACGCAGCTTCTTCATTTACTTCATGGGGTTTTATGTTCGTCCAACTAGGAGTTAACTAGGCAGGGAAAAGATCAGCTGGCCCCTCCCTTGGGGGCCGTCCTCTCTTCCTACATCAAACCCCCTCACAGCATAGCTCTCCAGTTCGTACACAAGCCGTACCAAAGCAGAGCCCAGAGGGGTGGGTGCTGCGTCTGTCAGTGAACTCGGAGAAAAGGATTTTACGGTAAGTTTTAACAAAATCCCTTTTTCTCCTTACGTTAACTGACAGACGCAGCTTCTTCATTTACTTCATGGGGACGTCCCCAAGCTGTATCAAAAAAAGAGGGGTGGGTAAACGCAAACAACTGTACCCAACTGAACCTCTGAGGAGGCGCCAGACGCGCCTACACTGCCGCCTGCAGAACCTTGCGGCCAAAAGCAGCATCCGAAGATGCAAAAACATCAACTTTGTAAAACTTAGTAAAAGTGTGAACCGAGGCCCAAGTGGCCGCCTTGCACACCTGCGACACCGAGGCCTGGTGTCTGAAAGCCCAAGAAGTACTAACCGCCCGGGTAGAATGGGCCGTGACCGGAAAAGGGGGAACCTTGCCCCGAATAGAATATGCATGGGTCACAGTCTTACGAATCCACTGAGAAATCGTAGCCGAAGAGGCCGCCAATCCCTTGGGCGAGCCCTCCGGCAAAACAAACAAGGCATCAGCTTTACGAAAAGGAGCTGTAGCAGCCAAGTACACACGTAAGGCCCTAACTACGTCCAAAGCATGCAACTCGAATTCCTTCGGGTGCGATGGACGAGGGCACAATGAAGGCAGAACAATATCTTCATTGATATGAAAAGAAGAGACTACCTTCGGAAGAAAGAAGGAAGGGGTCGCAAGACCGCCTTATCCTTATGCATCACTAAATAAGGAGACTTGCACGATAGGGCAGCCAATTCCGACACTCGTCTGGCAGAAGTGATGGCAACTAGTAAGGCCACCTTCTGCGACAGAAGCTGTAAGGGAATCTCCCTGATCTTCTCATAAGGAGGTTTCTGAAGAACAGAAAGCATCAGATTCAGATCCCACGGGGCCATCGGGAATCTCACCCGAGGCGCCACATGCCGCACACCTTGTACAAAAGTACGAATCAGAGAGTGCGAAGCCAAAGGTCTCTGAAAAAATCAACGTACGAAACCTGCATCAATC
>BLSH010378393.1:877631-889742 GCA_018402905.1 Glandirana rugosa | reverse complement strand
TTATACACCTTCCCGTCCTGACCAATTTTCAGCTTTCAGTGCTGTTGCATTTTGAATGACAACTGCGCGGTCGCTGTACCCAAACAAAATGTTTATCTTCTTGTTCCCATAAATAAAGCTTTCTTTTGGTGGTATCTGATCACCTCTGGGTTTTTTTTTTTTTCGCTACAAATATAACAAGACTGAAAATTTTGAAAAAAAAAATTCTTTGTCACAAAACTTTGTAAATATGTATGTTTTGACGGGCACTGATGAGGCGGTACTGATGAGGCACATATATGTAGCATTGATAGGCGGCACTAGTGGGCACTCATAGGCGGCACTGGTGGGTGGCAATACTAGATGGCACTTCCTTGGTGGTCCTTCCCTGGCTGTCCTGGGTGGCATCCAAGATGGCACCGAGTGCCATTCCTGTTGGGCACTGTGCCCCTTTAGCTGGTGGTCCCTGGGTGGGCTCCCTGGTAGTCAGGGTGGGCTTCCCTAGTGGTCCTGGGTGGTGATCCTAGGGGGGCTGCACTGATAAACAATCAGTGCGGACCCCTCCCCCCCCCCCTTCAGGAGAGCCGCTGATCGGCTCTCATCTAGTCACGTCTGCAGATGCGAGAAGAGGAAAAGCCGATATGCTGCTTTTCCTGTTTACACTGTGACCAGCCGGGATTCATCACTGCTGATCACATGGTAAAGAGTTTCTGACAGAAGCTGTTTACCACGATCGGAGATGCAGTGTATCAGATTGACAAACCACACCACTGATGGGCACGCACCAGCTTGTTATCCTGCTGGATGTCATTTGATGCCCAGTCAGCATAACTGAACCACTTCCTGGCCATCATTCTGCATGCGGCGGTAGGGAAGTGGTTAGAAAGTAAAAAATTTACATCATAGAATTCATGCGCTCATAACAAATATCCAACGATCCAGCAATGGCTGGAGTACAGCATAAACCTTGTTTGGCTGTACTTCTGTGGATCGCAGGAGTGCAGTTTGTTCTGCACTTCTGTGACCCATTATCAGCAGGCTAAAGCTGACATCACTAAGCAAGTCCAGGCTTGGGAAAGATAGCGACCATATGGTCGGGATCCACCCACATGCCTGGACCGGCACAGCCTATTAGCGAGCCACCGAGAGCCTGAACCGGCTGCTCCCGTCCCCTGCACAGCCTAGAGCTCCAGTGAATGCTGGAGGGGCAAAAGCAGACAGTGGTGACTGACAGTCCGACAGTCACCAGCTCTCTGCTCAGGAAGCCCTGAGAACTGAGCAACCGCTGGTGTTTGATTGCTCAGTTCCCAGCCCTAGAGCCGGCAGGGGACAGAAAACACTGGGCGGATGCCGCATCCAACCTGGTAAGTATTAATAAAAAATAAAGAAATTCTCATACTTCTCTTTTAAAGTCTGGATCTTTCCAGCCCCTGACCTCAGCAGACTTTAGCCCTTTGTCAGCTGATAATGGGTTACAGAAGGGTAGAACATAGAGTACTACTGTAACCTATAGGAGATGTAGGGGCAAAAGTAGCTTTGACCATACTTTTCTTTTAAGGGTGGCGGTATACCTCTGACTCAACCGCCTAGGTTTACCTATAAAAGCGTAGGCGACATAACAGGATCCGTTGTACATAAAAAAGAAGGCGGCCTGGTCACTTTATACCGTATTGTGGGCACACACACACCACTTTCCATAGACCTGGAATAAATCCTAAGATACAAAGTGGTTAGAGAGTAGATGAATAGGATTCTGTGGGCAGCAGACAGTCTACAGCACACAAAGCTAGGATGAGTTGAAGGCACTTTGGTGGTGGCAGCCAGGCCAGGTCAGTGCCAAGCAGGCAGGGAAGGTGAGCATTGCCACACAGCCTTATAAGGAGGCTCAGCCAAGTCCCAATGGGGACTAGGACCCCATCCCCCAGTCCCACATTCCACCAGTACAAGACATAAACATGCCACACACAGCTGAAGAGGTCACCAAACTCCTGCCCCTTCCCAGTCTACCTTGCCCCATGTACCTGGCAGGTCTGGTAGCTCTCAAATGCCCGTAGAGCGCTGTCGGTGAGCTTGACGTGGAAGACAGAAACCCTCCCTCCGACCCTTCCACAAGACAGCCCGTAACTCCGCTCCTCCTTCAGCGCCGCCATCTTAACAACACCATTCCTACCACCACCGCTGCTCACCCGACGCGCCCCGCCTCCTTAGTTACATTTTTAAGCACCCTTTTGCAATTGGCTGCAGAAAATGTCCATTCCCTTAAGCGACCAATGATCACCTTCTTCGGACGCTAATGGCCTGCTTAACACTGATTGGCTTCAGTGAGCGGAAGAGGGCGTGACATTCCAGTTCCGTTTATTGCAGTCCGGAGGAGCTCCAGTTATAGAAATGATTGGCGGGCGGCGGAGTTGCTAGTTCCTCCCTATTAGTGAACGTCGAGCATGATTGGCGGAAACGGGGTTGGGAGTGGCTTTGTCGTAGACGTTCGCGTCGTCGAAGGGGCGGGCTATGCAAATAAAAACATGTGAAGTCTGACAGATGAAAGATCAGCTGGCTCGTAGTGTCAGGAATGTGCGCAGGGATACAGCAAGCAGCTTCGTTTAACTACTTCCTGTCTGGGGATGGGATTTCAGGGGGCAGAGAAGAAGGGCTGTCTCCAGGCAGAGAAGTGCAGCCTTGTGTGCTAAACAACTCCCAGCAATCTAAAGCCTCATGCACACGGGTATGCTCCAACTATGCTGCCAGAAGTTAGCAGAAAAAAGCCTCCAACCTATTGTATGGGTATAGCAATTTTAGGGCTTATTTACACATTATTCAAAATGTGACAATGGAGACATTTTTTTTTTTTAAAGCATTAACCAAAGCACCCATCACTAATTAAAATGGTTACCATACAGTCCAGTTTGCAAGTTGTGTTTGCTTCAAAATAATACCCCATGTCACTTGGTGCTTCAAAGCCTCCATAAGAAGTCTATAAAAAAGCTAACTAGCAGCCAGCACACATGGTGTGCAACATAGGAACATTATAGGTGGGCAGGGACCGGGGAGAGAGAGGACAAAGTGGCAGAGGATCACAGAGCTGGGGGACTGAAGCAGAAGAGTCTAGCAATGTCATATGTGGTGAGCAGCGTGGGAGCAATATGGCAGAAAGTGAGTAAGGACCAGAAAAAGAAGAGGATCAACAAAAAAAACAGGGGGTTGGGAAAGCTGGGGGTTACTATAGAGTGTCTGATCAGCAGAGCTGGAGGTTACTACTGCGTGGGAGATCAGCAGAGCTGGAGGTTACTACTGAGTGGGAGATCAGCAGAGCTGGCGGTTACTAGGGAGTGGGAGAATCAACAGAGCTGGCGGTTACTACTGAGTGGGAGATCAGCAGAGCTGGCAGTTACTAGTGAGTGGGGGAATCAGCAGAGCTGGAGGTCACTACTGAGTGGTAGATGAGCGGAGCTGGGGGTTACTAATGAGTGGGGGATCAGCGGAGTTGGAGGCTACTACTGAGTGGGGGGTCAGTAGAGCTGGGGGTTACTAATGAGTGAGGGATCAGCAGAGTTGGGGGTTACTACTGAGTGGGGAGTCAGTAGAGCTGGGGGTTACTACTGAGTGGGGTATCAGCGGAGCTGGGGGTTACTGCTGAGTGGGGGATCAGTAGAGCTGGGGTTACTAATGAGTGGGGGATCAGCAGAGTTGGGGGTTACTACTGAGTGGGGAGTCAGTAGAGCTGGGGGTTACTACTGAGTGGGGGGTCAGCAGAGCTGGGGGTTACTACTGAGTGGGGAGTCAGTAGAGCTGGGGGTTACTACTGAGTGGGGGGTCAGCACAGCTGGGGGTTACTACTGAGTGGGGGGTCAGCACAGCTGGGGGTTACTACGGAGAAGGGGATTAACAAAGCTGCAGATACTACTGAGTGGGGCATCTGCAGAGCTGGGGGTACTGCTGAGCAGGGGATCAGCAGTGCTGGGGGGTTACTACTGACTGGGTGATCATCAGAGCTGGGGGTTACTACTGAGTGCCTGATCAGCAGAGCTGGATGCTACTACTGCGTGGGGTATCAGCAGAGGTGGGGGTTACTACAGACAGGGAAATCAGCAGAGCTGGGGATTACTACTGAGCAGGGGGATCAACAAACCTGCGGATACTACTGAGTGGGGCATCAGCAGAGCAGGGGGGTTACTAGTGAGCAAGGGATCAACAAAGCTGGGGGTTACTATTGAGTGCCAGTTCAGCAGAGCTGGAGGTTACTACTAAGTGGGTGATCAGCAAAACTGGGGGTTACTACTGAGCGGGGGATCAGCAGAGCTGGGGGTTACAACTGAACAGGGGATCAACAAAGCTGGGGATACTACTGAGTGGGGCATCAGCCAAGCTGGGAGTATTACTGAGCTGGGGATCTGCTGAACAGGGGTACTAATGAGCTAGGGATCTGCTTAGCAGGGCCCTTTATAACAAAGAAAATCAACACACACACAGGGCAAATTTTGACCTTTGACAAAGGGGGCCACACTCGGAAATGCATATTCATGCCCATTGACACCACACATTATATCATCATGGCCATTTTGTGGGCCTGCAATACTTCCTTGCTGTCCATAGTGGCTCTCATCCATGTGATATACACAGACAGTCTGCTGCTTCTGTTAGCTGTTCCCTGGTCAACTTCCTGGTTCCAAGCACCTTACATCAGCGGTCCCAAAACTTTTTGGCACCGGCTGCATGGAAGAAAATTGTGAGAAGGCCCGGGGGGTGGGGATTCACAGGGGGGGGTGGGGATTCACGGGGGGGGGGGGGGGTTATGGCAATTTGCCGAGACAATGACAATGTCTGGTGGTAGCGCTTCAATCATAACAACTCCATGGTTGGTGTGGTGTCAGGGTGATTGAAGCGCATTATTTCTATTATTACGTTGTAATATAAAATTAAATAATTCAATTCACCATAATGCAGAATCAGTGGGAACCTCGAGCGTGTCACTTGCCACTGTCACTTATTACCAGATGCAGCTTGTCACTTGCCACCATCGCCTATTACCAGATGCAGCATGTCACTTGCCACCATCGCCTATCACCAGATGCAGCTTGCCACCATCGCCTGTCACCAGCTGCAGCATGTCACTTGCCACGTCGCCTGCCACCAGATGCAGCTTTTTACTTGCCATGCTGCCTGCCACCAGATGCAGCTTGTCACTTGCCACTGTCGCCTATCACCAGAGGTAGCATGTCACTTGCCATGTTGCCTGCCACCAGATGCAGCATGTCACTTGCCACGTCGCCTGCCACCAGATGCAGCTTTTCACTTGCCACGTTACCTGCCACCAGGTGTGGGTTGTCACTTGCCACGCTGCCTGCTACCAGATGCAGCTTGTCACTTGCCACCAGATGTGGATTGTCACTTGCCATGTCGCCAGTCACCAGATGTGGATTGTCACTTGCTACATCATCTGCCACCAGATGTGGATTGTCACTTGGCACGTCACCTGCCACCACTGTGGATTGTCACTTGCCAAATCACCTGCCACCAGATGTGGATTGTCACTTGCCACGCTGCCTGCCACCAGATGTGGATTGTCACTTGCCAAGCTGCCTGCCACCAGATGTGGATTGTCACTTGCCATGCTGCCTGCCAACAGATGCGGATTGTCACTGCATTGGTGGCAGGCCTCTGTGCAGTGGTGGGTTCCGATTGTGAGCAGTAGAGTTAGATGCACCTAACTTGACTTGATAGAACACCTGCTAGGAGAGCGGTGAGAGATGATGTCATCTCTCAGCTTCCCGCCGCACCTCCGACATTGAATCTGCCCCACTGTGAGGGCGGAAGAGCGGAGAAGCAGGGCGGGTGAGGTGAGATGATGTCATCTCTCTGCTCCCCGCTCACCTCCAACATTGCAGCTGCCCCGCTGTGAGGGCGGAAGAGTGGAGAAGTGGGGCGGGCCTAGAGAGATGTCATCTCTCTGCTCAGCGCCACACATGTGACAGTGCAGCCTTCGCGGGCCGAATGCAGAGAGGCCGCGGCCCCAGGGTTGGAGACCCCTGCCTTACATGACATCCACCTGGAGAGGCTTGCTCACCATTGACCACCTGGAAGATTGCCACCTGATGGAGATTTATTGATATACTTTTTAATGTCTTGCAAATGTGAGTGCATAATTATTTTTCATTTTACCAATATGTTTTAATAAGTGTCTACACTTAGGTAGTGGCACTTTTCTCTCCTTTTTTTCTGTTTATACATGATTGGCTGGCAGGAACCTCCCCAGATCCTGCTTTGAAAAGAGACTGCTGATGCCACCATAATGTAACTTCCTGCCAGCGTTTTTTATTGCAACTCCCTTCATTTGTTTATCGTGTGTGTGTGTTTTTTTTTTTGTTTGTTTGTTTTGGCAGTTGCATCAGTGCCCTCCTTTTTTTTTTTGAACTTGGGTACATTTAGGGTGCTAATGCCCTTTACAGATCTTTTTTTTTTTAGTTATTGAGTACAGCTTTGTGCCTGACTTTGTAATTTTAGCTCTGTGCCTGGCTTAGTAAGTGCACCTTTGTGAGTTCAGCTCTGTGCCTGGCTTTGTGAGTACTGCTTCAGAACTACAACTTTATAACGGTTTGGTAACTGGTGCTTTAGAAATTCTATTTGTTCTAAAGTACTAGTTTCTAAACCCTGTTCTAAGACTACTTTCACATGGGTGTTTAGCCACTGTGTATGAATGGCAACAGAAGAAATCTGTGGATTCCTGCTGCTGCTGTTTGATTCCTGCGAGCAGCTAGCTGTGAGCCACTTTGTGTGCATCCAGCAGCAGTCATCGCAGGTAAATGCTAGCCGTGTCAATAGCCACAAATAGTTGCAGCCGCCAGCCACCTGTCATTAAAGTGTACTGTACAAGGCTCAGTGGCCGCAGCTTGCTGCTCACAGGTGTCAAAAACAGGAGCAGAAATCAGCAGATTTCTGACGCTGCCATTCATACTGTGGCTAAACACCCATGTGAATGTAGCCTTAGGCTGGATTAACACCTATGCATTTTTAGTGCTTTTTGAATTACAGAGCGTGTTCCATAGGAAATCATGTTAAATGGACTGCAGTGCAAATCTGCAAAATGCAAAAACTGCATAGGTGTGAATCCAGCCTTAGAATTGGGCGTGAGAGCTACTACTTTAGAAATGGGTTTGGAAACTAGTACTTTTGAACAAATTAGAATTTCTAAAGCAGTAGTTACCAAACCCATATATAAAAGTAGTAGTTCCCAATAAAAAGGTATTCCTGCTGTAGAGCAGGGTTTGGTAAGAACTTTAGAACTTTTATTGGGAACTACTACTTTAGAATAGTGTTTAATTACTGATTTAGAGCCACAGAATTATGTACTACTTTAGCACTTCTATTGGCAACTACAACTTTTAGAAAAAAACTCACTAACTCCTGATAAAATGTACTGTGGGAACATTATGGCTTTTTATTTTTTGCAGTCTGTGAAAAATTATTTTAAAAAATGCACATGTAGCGGCTAGGTAGTGAGGTGCTAGAATAGGATTTTTCTCTGGCAGTGTAGGTAAATTTGGGCAGGCTTAGCTGCTTGCTAGGCCTGTTTGTTTTGATTCTGGGCTGGGAGTGGCTCAGGGTAGCAGCTGGTGACTCACAGGTTGTGTCACTTTTCAGTTATCCCCCTATCCTTCTAGTGGTCATTGCAGCCATGCTGGCTGGCAGGGCCTGAAGTGAGCTATATGGGAGTGGTAGCTGAAGAGAGGACAGCTAGCACCTGAACTTTTCTACACAAAGAGGCCTGAGGCCTCTGCCCACAAAGTCTGGCTGAGTTACTGTGTCAGGCCTACCCATGAGGTGCTAGCTAGTCAGGAGGAGTGATAGTCTGCAGCCAGGGACATGCTGGTGGAAGAGGAACAGTCTGCAGCAAGTATTTGTGCTGGATGAGGAACGGAAAGCAGCAAGTGTTTGTGCTGGAGAGAAGAGAGACGTGTATATACTGGAGTGTATATGGGAGTCCTAAGCAAATTTGCACTGAATGTTCTTGGGCATCCTATAATTCCCAAATTCCTATCCAAGTTCAATATACCTCAATAAAAAAACAAAACAAAGCAATGGACTGATCTATGTCTCTGAGTGCCTAAGATGGATGTCTGGATGGGCAGGATGACAGGGAAACCATTACTTTCAGCAACCGCTAAGGGGGCATGGCTACACACACATGCACTAACTTAGCACCGTATTCTACACAGAGTGCCGTATTTCCAAGTGTTGCAGGGATAAGCACAGCAGCTGTGACAGTAGCATCTCTATCCCCCTCCTGTCTCCTCACTTGTTCACTAAAGGCCTGGAATTTTTAATAGAATAGAATGGGCTCTGTGCATGAAAGAATAGAGATCATGTTGCATCCACACCCGTACTTCATGAAACACTTTGGGGTTCATTTACTAAAGGCAAAAAGTCAATGAAGTTCATTTACTAAAGGCAAATCATCAGTCAAGTGCAGTTGCTCTGGACCTGAGGGGTTATGTGAGGTCTGATAAATCATATACTGTATAGTGGGGCTGATCTGCAGTCTGAAACTCCATACATCAGGGATGATTTGAGGTGTGAAGGTGCAAGGACTAGGGCTGGGGCTGATTTGAGGTGTGAAGGTGCAGGGACTAGGGCTGGGGCTGATTTGAGGTGTGAAGGTGCAGGGACTGGGGCTGACCTGGGGTGTGAGGGTAAAGGAATTGGGGCTGAGCTGAGGGGAGAAGGTACAGGAACTGGGTTGATTAGAGATGTGAAGGTACAGAAAATGGGGGGATCTGAGGGGTGAAGGTGCAGGAATTGGGGTGACCTGAACAACGGTACTGCAAGTAACCATTTATTTTACCATTTTCAATTGATCTTTGAAATGTCTTACTATTATTCAAGTACTTTTTTTGGCACCCTATGCTCACAAGGTTTCCTACTCCTGTTCTACAGCATCTAACCAAAAAAGCAGAGCATAAGATAATTTATTTAAAATACATTCACTGTAGTTTGATATACTGAAATGGAAGTGAATACTGGTTGCATGACTGCACCTGCAAGAGTAGAGGCTTTAAAAAAAAAAAAAACATCTTCAGTAGTTACCAGAGACTGCAGGAATTTGCAATTCTCTTTGTCCCCAACCAGGAAATAAGTAAGGCAATAAATAACATGGCCTTAGGGAAGAGCCCGGGACCAGATGGGTACACGACTTTGTATTATAAAAAATTTCAAAAAATCTTGATCCCCAAACTATGGGAATACTTTAACAAATTGGCGGAGGGAGAGAAAATGAGGGGAGAATCATTGATGGCTTATATAACTCTCATATTAAAAGAAGATAAGGACCCGGTGCAACCAGAGAGCTACAGACCGATATCATTAATAAATACAGATAGAACAATATTCTCAAAAATATTGGTGGAACGACTAAAACTGATTCTCCCAGAATGGATCCATGAGGATCAAACGGGATTTGTAATGGGAAGAGAGGGTCGGAATAATTGCCTTAGAACATTAATGATCATCCAAACTGGAAGTGAGGACCCAGCCGTGCTTATGTCGATAGACGCCGAAAAGGCATTCAACAGAGTCGACTGGGGCTTCATGTGGGAAACGTTGAGGCGTTTCGCAATGAAAGAAAAAATGATGAGGTGGATATCAGCCATGTACACTCATCCGATCGCAAGGGTAAGAGTAAACGGGAGATTATCACCGACACTGAAACTTTACAATGGCACGAGACAGGGGTGCCCTCTCTCCCCAATCCTGTTCGTAATGACGCTGGAGCCGCTCTTGGAGAGAATCCAGAGAAACGATCGAATTAAGGGGATGAGGGTCGGGGAGAGAGATCACAAAGTAGCAGCCTATGTGGACGATGTCCTGATGTATATCACGGAACCGCCCAACTCGATACCGAGAATTATGGAAGAAATGGAAAGGTACGGTAGGGTGGCGAATTTTAAGGTAAACGCTGCTAAAACAGAGATCCTGAACATCTCCTGCCCAAAAAAAGAACAGGAGGACATAGGGAAAAAATTCCAATTTAAATGGCGCCGGAAGGAACTGGGATATCTGGGAGTTAAATTGACCTCGTCAGGGAGAAAGCTATATGAGATAAATTACCTGCCATTATTAAATAAAATTAAAGAGCATTTAAATAACCCTAAAAGGAAAAATTTTCATGAACAGGTAGAATAATGGCAGTGAAGATGTATGTACTCCCGAGACTGACATACCTGTTCCAAATGATCCCTACACCAGTTCCGGAAGTCTTCTTTAAAAAGCTTAAAACAATAACTCTGAAATATATCTGGGCAAACAAATATCCCAGGGTTTCTTATACAGTACTGGTAAAGAGCAGAGAGGCAGGAGGGTTAGCGGTACCAAACTTTAAGAAGTACTATCAGGCGGCAGTAATAGCAAGAATAGCGCAATGGACCCATAGTAAAGGAGGTAAATGTTGGGTAGATATGGAGAGAATGCAAAGTGGGGTGGAACTGGAGAAGATGATTTGGATACCTAGAAAATTTAGGAATTTAGCAGGTAGCACAAATGTAAATACAAAACACACATTGAAAACGTGGGATATAATAAGTAAACAATACAATTGGCAATACAATGCACCGTTAATGTCACTAATAAACACAGATTATTTTAAACCTGGGAAAGATGAAGGGAGCTATTTTAAACAGTGGGCAAGGAAAGAGGATTTAAGTTTACAGGATATCATGGTGGGGAACAGAATTGTCACTTACGAGGAGATTATAAAAGAGTGGGGGAGAAAACCATTAGATAGATGGAGATATACACAGCTTCAGCACTTTACACAGACACTTTCACAACCACTAAGAGGGAAAGGGGAAATGAGACCGGTAGAAAAATTACTAAGCTCATCACAATGCACAAAACACGGCATGTCAAAAATATATAACATTTTGATAGACGAAGCGGAACCAGAAATTCCATCCTACCTTGCGAAGTGGGAGGAAGAACTAGGAAACATTCCGGAGGGAGATGTGAGGAAAAAAAAAAAAGATTCTTAAATTGATTAGCTCATCCGCAAGGGACCAGAGGTCAAATGAGATGAACTACAAGCTGATGGCAAGGTGGTACCTGGTACCTCAGAGGATGAGAAGGGTGGGTAGGGAAAACCCGCCGAACTGCTGGAGGGGATGTGAGACAGTGGGTACTCACGCACATATGTGGTGGGAATGCCCAAAAATTGCAGAGTATTGGAATAAGATTGTGGGGAAGATTAGTACCATTACAGGGATACAAGTTAAAGATGAGCCATGGGAATGTTTATTCCATGCTACAAAAAGTTCAACAAGACAGTATAAAAAGACGTTAGTGTCCTTTCTCCTCAATGCAGCTAAGAGTTTGGTACCGAGACTGTAGAAGACTCCAGAAGCTCCAACATTGAAGGAGTGGATGGAGAGGACCGAGTGGATAAGAACCATGGAGGAAACAATACATATAGGCGAGGACACCCTGGATAGACATCAAAATAAATGGGGGAGGTGGTTAGAATTTAAAAAGTCGAATGAATACAGGTCAATCATGGAGTGATCCGAGAATAAGAACGGTAAAGGCTACAGGGGGGGGGGATTAAGAAGGATGGATTACCCTTTAAAAAGATAGATAATGCTGTAGGAGGGGCAGTGTGTAACCCTGTTTTTTAAAAATGTTCAGTACAGTGTTAATAAATAAAATAAAGGTGAAAGAAATACTCCACAATGATGTGACGAGAGCCTAATTCAGATACTTGAACGTTGAGGTGAAAATTATCTGGGAAGCAATCTACTGAAGTGGAAAAAAAACAAAACAAAAAAAAACAACAAAAGTGTGGGTAGGATAGGCTTCTCTGAAGAGAAGGGTTTTCAGGGATTGTCTAAAAGCTAATAGAGTAGAAGATAATTGGACAGTTTGGGGTAAGGCGTTCCATAGGATTGGACATCTAACGAAGGGTCTATTAAAAGTGGAGTTGCAAGTTCATAGACTTAATCCGAGAGCAGTGTAGTAACACCTCATAAAGAAAGTGGAAATAAAATAAATAATTGTGACATGACTTGTAAAAATTTTTTGTCCCAATGTGTGACGGGGAGGATGTCGTAATAGATAGAAAAATTTCCCATTAGGTAGGAAGAATTAGGGGGG
>BLSH010378393.1:752800-773591 GCA_018402905.1 Glandirana rugosa | reverse complement strand
GTTTTTACCAAATCTTATCATTTAAGGTGACCTAGGCCTATAAAAAGGGATTTTATTAAAACTTACCGTAAAATCCTTTTCTCCGAGTTCACTGACAGATGCAGCTCTTCATTACGTGTGGGGTTTATGCTTGTCCAACTAGGAGTTAACTAGGCAGGGAAAAGAAACAGCTGGCCCCTCCCATGGGGCCGTCCTCTCTTCCCACATAAACCCTCGCATAGCATAGCTCTTCAGTTCGTACACAAGCTGTACAAAGAACAGAGCACAGAGGGGTGGGTGCTGCATCTGTCAGTGAACTCAGAGAAAAGGATTTTACAGTAAGTTTTAATAAAATCCCTTTTTCTCCTACGTTCACTGACAGACGCAGCTCTTCATTACGTGTGGGGATGTCCCCAAGCTGTGTCAAAAAGAGGGGTGGGTAAACAACAACTGTACCCAACAGAACCTCTAAGGAGGCGCCAGACGCGTCTACACTGCCGCCTGCAAAACTTTGCGGCCAGAGGCAGCATCCGAAGATGCTAGCACATAATTCTATAAAACTTAGAGAAAGTGTGTGCCGAGGCCCAAGAGGCCGCCTTGCACACCTGTGACACCGAGGCCTGGTGTCTAAAAGCCCAGGAAGTAGTAACAGCCCGGGTATAATGAGCCGTGACCGAAAAGGGGGTCCTTGCCCCGAAAGAATATGCGTGGGTCACGGTTTGTCTAATCCAACTAAAGTAGTAGCCGAGGAGGCCGCCAAGCCTTTGCGCGGACCCCCTGTCAGCACAAATAAGGCATCAGCCTTACGAAAAAAGGCTGTAGCAGTTAAATACATTTGTAAGGCCCTCACTACGTCCAAGCCATGCAACTCAATTTTAACTGGGTGTGATGGACGAGGGCACAAAGAATGAAGAACAAGATCTTCATTAATGTGAAAAGAAGAAACCACCTTCAGAAGGAAGGAAGGAAGGGGTCGCAAGAGCGCCTTGTCCTTATGCAGGACCAGGTAGGAAGACTTGCACGATAGTGCTGCCAAGTCAGACACGTGTCTGGCGGAAGTGACGGCAGCTAAAGCCACCTTTTGCGACCGGGTCATCGGGTCTTCACCCGAAGCGCCACAAGTCGCACACCTTGTACAAATGTACAAATCAACGAGTGCGAAGCCAAAGGACTCTGGAAAGGAATCACCAGAGCCAATCTCCGGCCCTTGAGAGTACTCAAGGCCAGTTTTTTATTTTTTCAGGTCCTGCTGCAAAAAAAATCAGGACCCTGGACACTACATGAGAGGGAGGGTTACGACCCTCCGCCTCGCACCAAGCTATAAAAGCCTTTCAGGTGCGGAGGTAACTCTTGCGAGAAGTACACTTGCGAGCCCTCAACAAGGTAGGGAACATGGAGTCAGCGACTCCCCTGTCTCTTAGCACCTGGGACTCAATAGCCAGGCCGTCAAAGCCAGCGAAGGTAAGGCAGGATGCAAAATGGGCCCCTGAGACAGTAGATAGTCTCGCAGCATGAGCCGCCAGAGGGCGTTTGCCACCATTTGCACCACGTCGGCGTACCAAGTGCGCTGAGGCCAATCTGGAGCCACCAGGATTATTGGTATTCCCTCCGCCACTATCCTGCGTATCAAAACGCGGTAGAGGTTTTAACAGAGGGAAGGCGAACAGAAGACGATAAAGGCCCCCCAAGGAGCCACCAGTGCGTCCG
Organism: Glandirana rugosa; assembly: GCA_018402905.1. Classification (NCBI taxonomy): domain Eukaryota; kingdom Metazoa; phylum Chordata; class Amphibia; order Anura; family Ranidae; genus Glandirana; species Glandirana rugosa. Next base: position 771,905 of record BLSH010378393.1, on the reverse strand, counting down.
TGGCCACTGCCAACAGATCCTTCGTTCTGAACACAAAGGTCTTCACCTTGTGATTGAACCGGAACGCCAAGAGATCCACGTCCAGCGTCCCCCATCTGCGGCAAATCTGGTTGAACACCTCCGGGTGGGGAGACTACTCTCCCTGGTCCAGCGTCTGGCTACTGAAAAAGACCGCCTGACAGTTTTCCACACCTGGAATGTAAGTGGCGGAGAGTGCCGGAACGTGACGTTCCGCCCAACGCAGTATCAGAGCTGCCTCCGCCCCAGCTGCTGGACTCCTCGTGCCGCCCTGATGGTTCACATACGCCACGCCGTGGCATAGTCCGATTGAATCCGAATCGGACGACCCTTCACCTCACCGTCCGGTGAGACAAGCACAATCTGATTACTCTCAGTTCCAGCCATTGATGGGGAGGCGAGCCTCCTCTGCCGACCAATGGCCCTGTGCAGTGATGATCACCCACTGAAGGGGCAGGACGGCGATACTCCAGGTGACGGGGTGGAGACACCGTCGACTTCTGCAGGTAGAGCAACCAGCTAAAGTCCGGCAGCGAGTCATTGTGCTCTACCAGAGCCAAGGCGGACTCCGCTCGCAGGAGCAGGTCGTCTAGGTAGGCTACTACCGCAATGCCTCTCGCAGCCACGCCAATACCGGTTTTGTGAAAACTCGAGGGGCTGAGGCAAGACCGAAAGGGAGTGCTACAAATTGATAATGGAGGTCACCTACTGCAAAGCGAAGGAGACGCTGATGCCATGGACAAATAGGTACATGGAGGTAGGCATCCCTGATGTCCAGAGACGCCAGAAATTCCCCCTGATGGAGGGCGGCCACAACCGAGCGGATAGGTTCCATCCGGAAATTTCCGTGCCCTAACATACCAGGTCAGGGCCTTCCGGTCCAGTACTGGCCGGACAGATTTGAGTAAAAACTCAAAACTCTCGCTGGAGGCACTGGCACGATCACCCCTTGGTTCGAGAGTGCTTTGCCTGCGGAAGCCCTAAGGTCGAAGGGAAGAACCTGACTGGGGGCAGGGAAACCCGGGTGGGAGCAACCCATCAGGCTGAGGTTTGACCCCCTGCAGCGACCTTACCGGGGCGGGTCCCTTTTACCCGCCGCGCCTGGGGCGCAAAAGGACCTCTGTCTACAGTGAAACTCACGCCTCCGGGGCTCTGGGAGGAAGGTGCACTTACCTTCTGTGAAATCCTTAATGATCTCGCCCAGCCGTAGACCGAATAGACGTCCACCCTGAAAGGGAAGGTCTACGAGACCTTTTTTGGAAGCATGGTCACCGGACCAAAACGCAACCAGAGTACCCGTCAGAGGATACGGCAACACCGCTATCCTGGATAACATAGGCAGTAAATCAACGGCCGCATCACCAAGGTTCTTGAAACCTTGGAGCAAATTCAGTGCCCTGCGGTGTATCCATTAGGCAGCCCGGTCCAGAACATTCTGGAGCTCCGCAATACGCTTAGACAGATATTGCGCCGCCATGGCGGACGTCAAGGTTGGTCGCAGAGCCTGCCACCAGGAAGAGCGACTTTAACAGTGCCACTGTCTTTTTGTCAGCGGGGTCCTCGAAGGAAGGAACCCCTTCCAGAGGAATGGTCGTCTCCTTATTAAGGTGAGCTATCAGCGGGACCTCCACAGGCGACTTCAGTTTTTTTTGTTTTTTTCTTACAAAAAAAAACTTTCCTCAAAGGGATAGCGAGCAGCGAACCGTATCGGCTTATGCTCTCGGAGTGTGGGAGGAAACCGGAGCACCGGGAGGAAACCCACGCAGGCACAGGGAGAACATGCAAACTTCAGGCAGGGAAGTCATGGCTAAGACCTGAGCCAGCAAGCATTTTGCCGTCAGGTGCAAGTGCTATCCACTACACCATTGTGCTGCCACAAAATAGAATGCTGCAGACGCTGCCATTCATGACAATTAAAGTGGTCAAGAAAAATTGATCATAGGGGTAAGCCTTGGGGGCCCTATGGGGCCTGGAGGACCCCACCACATGCGCAGAAGTCTGCGATTTGTCATCCTGGCTAAGTCGCAGCTTAGTGTGAATTCCAGCGAAAATGTCGGAAAACCGCCATCCCCTGATCCCTTTCTCCGAGGGACGCTTCTTGGGGGCCTGTTGGGCGACATCCGCCCGGGGAGCATTCACTAAAGACCGCCGCAGCTGGTCCAAAAAAGTTGTGCAGATGCGTCTGAGTCAGCAAGCAAGCAGGTGCAGCAGTATAGTCTGCCACCGTTCTCCCCCCCAAATCCCCCTTAGTAACACACAGATGTATACTAAAAGTTGAGGGTACCTCCACACAGCCGCACACCACCGCCCCACAGTGCACCAGGGAACCCCAGAGGACTGCACCCGCCGCCACCAGCACCCACAGGAGAGCCCATCTATACTTGCTGTTTGCTGCCTGTAACCTTCGAGGATCGTCAGAAGAGCCGCGCCGTCCGGAGCACACACCGTTCCAAGAGAAAAGAAAAAACGTTCACCACACCTTTTTGCATAGACAGGGGACTCCAATATGGCTGCCGTTGAACACTAGAGGCTGAAAACCACCAGCAGGGAACGTGTAGTACCGCAAACAGTCGCTCTGAGCGCTAGAGGGAAAGCTCCATAGGCTCAGCATGTCCACGGCTACGGTAAAATGGCGGCGGTCCGCTGCAAAATGGTGGCTGATCGCAGCATGGCGGCGAAAAATCAACGGACGGTCGCCAGACGATCGGGTGCGGTGCGGGGGGGGGGGGTTTGGTGATGAGGGGGTGAAAAGGGGCTCCACGCGCCTTTACCGGAGGCTACCCAGAATTTTTTTTTTTTTCAAGGGTCGCCGGTCCCCCTTCCGCCCCCTGAAAAGGGGAGAAGGAAGGAACTCTCACTCACCACTCCGGACGACCGCTGTGGGTAGCCACCCAATCGCAGACCTTCCGCCCCTGCCTGGACGGTATGCTGCAGGCCAGAAAATCGCCCTACCCAAATCGCATCCGAGGCTGGGCGTAAGTGGGGATCACCCCAGGCCACCCGCATGGAACGGGCACGATGCGGCGGGACTGGCTCACATTGGCCGGCCAGGCCGGGGAAAGTACAGAGCCCATGGACTCTCTATGCCCCGGCCGGCTTCTTGATAGCAGATCAATGCTTGATAGAAGTCAAATAAAATAAAAGTAAAGAAAGAATAAAGATAAAATGGTCACAAACAGGACTGCAATTCCCCTAAAGGGAAGCCAGGTCAACTCCTTGCAAACTAGGCATTGAAACTGAAGAGCTATGCTATGTGAGGGTTTATGTGGGAAGAGAGGACGGCCCCATGTGAGGGGACAGCTTTCTCTTTTCCCTGCCTAGTAAACTCCTAGTTGGACAAGCATAAACCCCACACGTAATGAAGAGCTGCGTCTGTCAGTGAACGTAGGAGAAATATATTTATATATATCTTCTTACTCAGGTTATAAGCTCGACATTATTACGAAAGTCTTCCTTTTGGTTGCAGCTTTTTACTTTGGCAGTGTGGCCACCTGGCGCCTCTTGTGATGCACAGTGACTCTTCCCCTGGGGGCGCTTGATTAGGTGCAACTGGTGTTTCACAGCCATCCACGCCGCTCAAGTCTGCAGGCTCTTCTTTGCATTACTTCACCTGCTTTTGCTGTGGGCGCTTCATTTGGCATTGGGGTGAGGGATCTATTGCGTTTGAACCACAGAATTTGGCTTATTACGTATATATATATATATATATATACGCTCTTATTTGCAATTTATACTGTATGCTTACCCTGACTATGCTTATGTTATAGATACATGTATTGTTTAAATACAAAATCCCCTTGAAACATCAAAGTGCTAGCAACGCTGTATATTCCTATATTTAATATAGGAGTGCAACTGGAAAATATATAAATAAAACATGTGCAAAGTGAAAAAGTTCATGTATAAAGTGCAGTCCACATCTGTGCTCAGAATAAATCCTCTGATGAATCCATAAATATACAATCCTCCACCTGTGTCACCACGTGTCACCAAACACACTGGCGCTCACCAGAACTTAGAAGCAAAATCGCATATCTGGAACAGAAAATCACGGCCTCTTTTTTGTGTAGAGATCACTAGGATAAAAGCAGCGTATCCTGGTAAAGGCACATCCACTTCCCTCACAGGTCTAGTCCTGCTTTAAAAGTCCAGGGGGTTTCATATAGTGGCACTAGGTGCAAAAACAATTCTTACATACAGTAAACAAATAATCCATGGTAAATGTGTCATAGCGTCTATGGTGACCCAACGCTTATAGCGAGTTCAGTCTCACTCTACAGTGGTTGATGCAAAGACAATCTATAAAGTAAAATGGTTAAATGATTTGACCTTGCATTACTGGGGTATTCCTATGCCCTGGTGTCACTGCCTCGCCCAGATGCATTCCATACTTTAGAACACATACTTCGTTTCATATGTGGATTCTCAGTCAATTCAGCTGTGCAGGTCACTTTTACCATTCCCAATGATGTACCATCATTTTAATATTTTCTCACTCATTTTTGCATCTTTTCATCATTGTTGTTTCTTAACCACTTCAGCCCCGGAAAGTTTTACCCCCTTCCTGACCAGAGCACTTTTTGCGATTCGGCACTGCGTCGCTTTAACTGACAATTGCGCGGTCGTGCGACGTTGTACCCAAACAAAATTTGCGTCCTTTTTTCCCACAAATAGAGCTTTCTTTTGGTGATATTTGATCACCTCTGCTTCATTTCTGATCGCCGCTATAAACAAAGAAAGAGCGACAATTTAGCAAAAAAAAAAAATATATATATTTCTTACTTTTTGCTAAAATTCAAATCCAAAAAAAAATATAAAAACAACATTTTTTTCATCGGTTTTGGCCGATTTATATTCTTCCTCATATTTTTAATTTTAAAAAAAATTGCAAATCGGCGTTTGATTGGTTTGCACAAAAGTTGCCGTGTTGGATGATGAGAATTTCTGGTGTTTTTATTTTTTTTAATTTTTTACTAGTAATGGCGGCAATCTGTGATTTTTAGCGGCACTGCGCTATTGGGGCGGACACGTCGAACATTTTTGACACTTTTTTGGGACCAATGACATTTATACAGCGATCAGAAATTCTCTTATGTCCCCATTGAAAGAGCGGGGAACCGCCGATGTAAACACATGGCTCTAGCAGGTCATCGCGGCTTGCCGGCGGACATCGGGTCCGCCCGAGCCACGGGCACACTCCTCCGAAGTGTGTCGTGCACGAGAGCGCGCCGCTGCGCGCTCGCCCCCTATCTGCGCCTGCGCAAATCGCCGCCTTTTTACGGAGATTGGCGGGACACGTTCACACCGCTGCAGTAAATATACTGCGCACGGTGGGAAACTGGTTAATTTATTAGTACACATCATCACCCATTACACCTTTTTCTAGCCACCATCCTGGCAGGCCATGCTGGACGGGTCGGTTTGCTCATTTTTCCATCTGTCCTGTTTTGCACAGCTTCTGGGGCAGATGTCTCCGGTGACTGCCGGTGGGACTTTGGCATGCAGCATCCTGCATCTTTGGGAGTATGGATCCCTCAGTCTGATTCCCACATTTCAATCTACCTGACACATTTCCATGTTCATTACTAAGTTATATTTTTTTAACCATTTTACTTTATAGATTATGTCTATGCATCAACCCCTGAAGAGTGAGACTGAACTCACAAAACATGTTGGGTCACCATAGATGCTATGACGCATATACCATGGATTATTTGTTTACTGTAACCATGTAATTAATTCATATATTTGGGCCAACAGTTTGGCATTATGACACCTTTTCCCAGTTTTATTGCTAGCATATACTCAATAAACCTGTACTATGTTTTTATTACAGGCTGTGTGGCACTTCATTCTACAGTCCCAATGGGCAGAACTCTGCATTTGTAAGTACAATGGGGATGGAGGCGCCTCACAGGGTACTACCAACCATATTTTGTTTTCTAAGCCCTTTAAAGCAGCATTGTTATAGCAATCTAAACAAAAGTTACTTTTGACAATCCAATATAAGCTTAAAGTGGCTGAAGTTTTTGTCTACCTTTTTTACCTTCATTTTATGCATGAAGGTAAAAAAAAACTGTGCTGCTCCTCCCCACAATACTCACCTGAGCCTCCTCTCAATCCAGTGAGGTGCACGAGAGCCTGGACTGTCCCAGGACTCCCTCTCCCTATTGACTCCCACTGCTGTCAATCACAGCCAGTGAGGCAATGAGAGCAGAGCAGGGGGCAGAGCCGAGACATGGCTCTGAGAGTCTTATAGATGCATAGAGCAGGGCTCGGGAGCAAGCATGCACCAGTGCCCTCAGAGCAAGCGGCTTGCTATTGGGAGCACTGGTCAAGGGGGGAGAAGCCAGGAGCACCAACGGGTACCTGAGAAGAAGAGGATCAGGGCTGCTCTCTGATAAAAACACTACACAGAGCAGGTAAGTATGACATGTTTGGTGTTATTTATTTTTTAAAAAGCCGAACGGTTAAAACCAATTTAAAAAACATCTCCTTTCATGTTGAGAGTGCTGTCTGTCCGCTGATCATCTTTCCTCTTCCTGGATGCCCTGCAGCTTCTCCTCTGCTGTTACTTTTGATTTCTAAGGATTACATATCCCATGGTACCTTGCTGTGTACATGAAGAGATTCCTGTATGGACTAACATTACTCCTCCTTTCAGCACTTCTGTAGTTCAGAAGGGAGACTATGTGAAATGTGTGACACAGCAGTGCCTACTCACGGGGCATGGTAAATGCATATCACAGAATTCAAGGAAGTAAATGTGTGGGGATTGTCACAAAGTAAGTTTACAAATTTCAAGAGCATTTAATTAAAGTTATTGTAAAAGGTTTATCTTAATGGATTCTATGCAGATAAAAAGCCTTCTGTGTGCAGCAGCCCCTCTCAGCCTCTCTAATACTTACCTGAGCCCCATCTCTATCCAGCGATGTTGTTGGAGTGTCTCAGCTGCCCAGGACTCCTATCCTCATTGCCTGATACAGCAGCGCGGCGTCACTGGCTCCCCCTTACTATCAAAGTCAGTCAGCCAATGAGGAGAGAAAGGGGTGGTGGCGGGCTGTGGCACTGTGTCTGAATGGACACAGAGGTGTGATTTGGCTCGGGTGTCCCCATAGCAAGCTGCTTGTTGTGGGGGCACTCGACATGAGGGAGGGGCCAGGAGCGCTGGCAAGGGACCTGAGAAGAGGATCTGGGCTGCTCTGTGCAAATCCACTGCACAGGGTAGGGTAAGTATAACATGCTTGTTATTTTTAACAAGGACAAACGAGACTTTAGTATCACTTTAAGGATTCTAGAAAACATTGAAATACAATATTAAAAGAAAAATATTATTTTACATTTTGACCAAAGATATGCCTTATACCGCTTTGTACCTTTGCAATTTGTAGAAACATCTCAAGACTGACACAGCCTAACATATAAGCATTATAGAGACATCTGGTGGTAGATTAAAAGTACGGCTCCACAAAATAAAAAAAAGCTGCTTAAAAGGAAAAGGCCTATTTACACTACTGTAGAATCTCACATTTGTTTTATATGCTGACCTAGAAACATTAGATGAATGATCAGCCACAGACAATTCACTTTGAGACATCTTACACGAGTTAAATCTATGGAGAGAACCTTGGTCATCGCAGGTTGGGTCTGCGGGCAGGTTCATTTAGTACTAAATGCCACATCCTAAGTCTAGACTAATCATGGGAAAGGAAGAGATGCAAAAGAAAGTGGACTTTTAAGACATGGATTAAAATTATGAAATAAGGCGAAACTAGTGGAGCATTCATCACTATTAGGAATCATTCAGGATTTTTGACATTTCCCTATCCTGTTTGTTTGCTCCCATCAGTGCTATATTCCATCACTGCATATTATAACAAATATTGCGGGAGGGACCCATATCCCATATTCCAATGATATTTATAGGAGATATCTATCCGGAACCTGAGAGCAGGTGTCCGGAATGTTACCCCATTAGAGTTATTGTAAGCTTTCTATATATAATAAAATCATGTATTTTTAAAGATTTTGTATTAACTGTCTCTTGTCTTGACAAACTTATTTGTACCAATAAAAATTGTTATTTCATCATTTTAATCCATGCCTTAAAAGTCCATTTTCTTTTACAACTCTTACATTTCCATGATTAATCTTACACATAAGGACTATTTTCAGGTATAATTTTTGTGTGTGTGTAACTTAGCACTGCAAATTTGTGATGTTCCAGAAAGCTATCCAGCCAGCTTGTAAATGACAGTCCACTTACCTACACAGGTGTAGAAATTGCTTAACTGAGCACCGCTAAGTGAGCACTAAATAAAGTAGGTTCATTCCCATGGAGATTGAGAATCTACAACCTGGTAAGGTCCAGATGCAATAAAGAAATGTCTAGATGGGAAACTATTAAAAGTAGGATTGTAGTTAAATTGAATTTGGCTTTTAAAAGGACTTAAGTAGGCTAGACCCACTTGTGACACCTCTCCCAGACAGGGCAGCACAAATTGACACAGTGGACTCCTTTAAGTACCTGGGGGTCATGGTGTCTAATGATCCAGCAGACTATCTGTCACTTAACTTAGTTCCCCTATTAAATAAACAAGAACTCAAAAGTAATAGTTGGTGCAAACTGCCGCTATCGGTGATAGGTCGTGTAAACCTTATAAAGTTGGTGTGGGCCCCGCAGCTATTTTATATTTTTCATAATACACCCATTTGGATTTCAAACAAATGGTTTAAACATATATATTCTGAATTTCGGGATCTTATATGTAGAAGGGGGCAGGCCCATATAAAAGTCTAAATACCCTCCAATATGGTAAGGATTGGGGTGGTCTGTCGGTCCCTCACCCCAAAATGTATTTCTTGGCCTCCCAGCTGCAACAGTTTGCGGGCTGGGGTGCTGAGGATAAGTTGGATCCATATGTTTGGTTGGTGTCCTGGACTATTTCAGATCTCCCGGCCATATCACACTTGGAAATGGATCTCCCGGGCATACCTCACTCTTCACCTACAGGGGACTTGCTTGAAACAGTGTGGAAAACAACTAAACAGGCACTGTCTATTTCTGGTATGATGGAGTTTACTCCACTATGGCACAATCCCAATTTCGCAGAAGTTAATAAGCTACAGGGGTCCTCCATATGGAAGAAACAGGGGATACGGTTCCTCCATCAACTGTACTCCTATGGCACCTTAAAAAACTTTTGAACAGATGCGTAATGAATTCTTGCTCACTAATGGCCAATTTTATCAATGACTCCAGCTTCGGCATGCCTTGCAAGCCCATGCGCAAGTGACACCCCTCTCTATATCCTCCTCCACCACGATACAAAATCTTATACAGGCCACTTCCAGTAAGGGTCTAATTTTCCACATGTACTCTGTCCTTATGTCAACCATCCAAAATCCCTCCTTACTTAAATGCAGGTCTTCATGGGTCACAGACATAGAAGAGATAGACGATGAGCAGTGGGACATGGCATTAGAATCCCTCCCAGTAGTCTCAGTTTCTGCCTCCCAAAAACTTTTTCTCAACTCTTCATCCTTCATAGGTCATATCATACTCCGGCCAAACTGTTTGCTTGGGGCAGAAAAGACACTCCTCTCTGCCCAAAGAGTGTAGCTCACACAGGTGACTTTATACATATGGCCTGGAGATGTCCCAAACTGGCAAGATACTGGGCTGAGGTCATTCAAACAATTACTGAAGTAGCTCAAATTCCTATCCCCTTTATCCCACTGGTGTGCCTGTTGGGAGCTATAGAGGAGATGTTCCCTAGAAGCATATACTACATGATCACAAGACTGCTATATCTAGCCAGGAAGTTGATAGAAAGATTATGGATATCACATTCCTCGCCTACTAAAGCCCAATGGATACATTGCGTCAACAACACCCTCCTTAACCACTTGCCGACCGCCGATCGGCGATTGACGGCGACAAAGTGGCACGTTCCCGCAAATCGCCGTCATACGACGGCGGCTGCGGGAACGTGTATAGTGAGCGCGCGCCGCCGGAGGCGCGCCCGCGCGCTCACTGTGTCCAGGGGGGGCCAGGGAGCGGGTGCGGCGGCTTCGATTGCCGCCGGCCACCCGCGATGCCCCCCCCGGAGCGAATGAGCGGAGGTCCGTGTATGTAAACACGGACCTCCGCTCTGTGTGAGGGGGAAGGGCTGTGATCACAGCCTTCCTTTACGTGAAGGCTGTGATAACTTCCCTTCCCCTGTTAGGGCATCCCCCATACAGTTAGAACACGCCCAGGGAACATAGTTAACCCTTAGCGCGCCCCCTGCAGGTTAACCCCTTCACTGCCAATGGCATTTACACAGTAATCAGTGCATTTTTATAGCACTGATCGCTGTATAAATGCCAATGGTCCCAAAAAAGTGTCAAAATGTTCCGCCATGTCCGCTGAAATATCGCAGTACCGCAAAAAATCGCAGATCGCCGCCATTTTTAGTAAAAAATAAAAAAAAATTAAAAACCCCAAAAATGAATTCTCATCATCCGTAAACGCGACCACTTTTGCGCAAACCAATCAATAAACGCCGATTGCGATTTTTTTTATCGCAAATATGAGGAAGAATATAAATCGGCCAAAAACGGTGAAAAAAAATGTTTTTTTATATTTTTTTTTTGGATTTGTATTTTAGGAAAAAGTAAGAAATTTGGGTTTTTTTGCAAAATTGTCGCTCTTCTTTTGTTTATAGCGGCGATCAGAAATGACGCACCGACGATCAAATACCACCAAAAGAAAGCTCTATTTGTGGGAAAAAAAGGACGCAAATTTTGTTTGGGTACAACGTCGCACGACCGCGCAATTGTCAGTTAAAGCGACGCAGCGCCGAATCGCAAAAAGGGCTCCGGTCCTAAAGCTGGAAATCCTTCCGGGGCTGAAGTGGTTAAAGAACAGCTGGCTTACCGTCACCACAATGCATCTCAAAAGTTGGATCTTATATGGCAAAACTGTCTAATACCTCAGTAGCCCCGGTACAACTGGTTAGAGACAGATTGCCGCTGATATAAGTCTAACAGGAAGTCTTGAGCATGAACTCCTAGGTTTAGGGCATAGTATGTTTGACACATATGAGCAAAAGATTTAGGTACCCTAGTAAGCCTGATAATAAACTTAGGTAGTCTACAAGGTTTATCCACCTTATAATACTTTATGGAAATCCCAGGGAAGGGGGGAAAAGGAGGGAACAAGCACAGTTTGGAAGGCATGTATTTTCTTTTACCTTTTCTCATTCATTAAATGACGACATTCTTGAGATGTATTAGAATGACTATACCCATTTGATGCATATTACTTTGCTATTCTGGAAAAATCAAATTGTAATGCTGTACACTCTACTATGGATACTGTAATAAGTGCATGTGCATTCTTGTTTGACGGCAATAAAATATTGTTTTGATTTTTAAAAAAAGGGACTTGAGTAGGACAATTAGGATCTTAAACTTGTCCAGTATATCATATCTTGGAATACAGTAAAGGGCGCAGGCTTGACATTCATAGACCCCGGGTTACAGACTGGTACCTTCAGGTGTTTGGACACTGGCAAAGCTTTTGAGGACATAATCTCTGGGAATCCCCATATCACCCTACCCCAGGGAAGGGTGGCCCGTGTCCTGAACTGTACTTCAAGATATAGAATTTACAGGCAAGTAAAAAATCCCTTTATTTTATTTGTATAGTACAGGACAGAGGTTTGATATTCACAGACTCACAATCAGGCAACAGAACTGTGCCACCTAAGGATATGAAAAATAGCGCAAATATGGAGTTCATCTACCTGATAGCAGCTGTAGCTTTGAGTCATGACTCTGACCATATCCAGGCAGCAAAGAGCAATCTCCTTTGGGTGCTTTGCAGCAGGGCAGAAAGGAAGGACTGTGTGTTCATTGAGGTTGAAGACTGACACCACCCTAGGAAGAAAGGAGGGTCTTGGGCTCAAGACACCTTTGTCCTTATGAAAAATGAGGAATGGTCCCTTACAAGAAAGGGCTGCTAACTCAGAGGAATGTATGATAGACATAATAGCTACCAAGAAGGCCATCTTACAGGAGGGATCCTCCGAGGAAAGTACCCGGATGGGTTCAAAAATGGTTTCTGCACGGCAGAGCTTCTCTGAGGTCCCAAAGAAGCACAGGGTGGACATGGCTGAAACCAGTCTCTTAAGAGTAATTAAAACTAAGTTCTGGTCAAGTCCCGATAGGGATAATGAAAGGAATGCCAGAATAGCAGATGCCAATGCTCACACCAGGCAGAGACTGAAGTGTCTCTGTTAACACAAGGCAAATAAGGATTTCCAGGTATGAAACTAGACCTTCCTGTTAGTGAGGCTCCCACCGACCTGCAGGATAAGTAAATAAGCAAGTCACCCTGGCGAATGACGTGAGCTTATCTGGTGTGCAGGGTCTAAGCACTAACTGGTACTCTCTGGAGCTCATGATGGTGGAGATGGGTTTAGCTATAAGCACCAAATCACAGTCCTCAAGATCACCCCACCAGGAGGTTAGTAGGCCGGGGTTCAGTAGCAGATATAGAAGGCAGGGACCAAAGTAGAAGTGTAGTCAGTAAACAAGCCAAAGGTGGTTGCAGGTTTGGATCAAGCGTAGTCAAGAAACAATCTAAAGGCCCCTAATGAGTGGTGGTAAAGAGAAGGATAGCTGCAGGTACACAAAGGAGCATGATATTGGCTGGAGAGAGCAAAATCTGGCAAACGGGAAGTACAGAGACATGGCTTAAATCAGGAAGCTCATGGTAGTATCAAAGTGTTCAAGGTTCACCAGAAACAAAAGACAAGGCAAAAAGTCCAAAGGAACAGACCGTGAGCTGTCCAGCATCTCAGGCAGCTCAACAAGAAGAGCCACTACCGTGACACAGCAGAGGTTGTGGGCTCAGATACTGGGCCTGACAGTGGGAGTGACAAACTCCAAGAACGCTCTGTGATTAAAGACCTGGGCTTCAATATTTAAGTTGTTAAAGGCAGTGACTGTGAAAAAGGATGGAACAGGGGGCCTTGAGAGAGCAGATCTGACTTCTTAGAAAGCAGCCAGGGGTCATCTCCTAGAAATTTGAGTATGTCTGTGTACCTGGTTCTTCTGGCCCAGTTTGGTGCAATGGAAATCACTGGCTTCTTCCCTTGTGCTATCTAGAGTAGTGGTCTATGCAAAATTTTAACTGGAAGAAATGCATAAATTAGCCTGAGTCCAGAGAATGATTAGAGCATTCAATACCAGTGCTGGAGGATCCTTGGTCCTGGCCATAAACAAAGCTTATTGCTGAACCTGAAGGCCAATGTGTCTTTGCCCGGAGTACAATCTCTGACATATCAATTTGAAGATGTCGGGGTGAAGGGCATATTCCCATAAGTCCAGGCTGTAACTTCGGAGGCAAACTGCCTTCCAAATGTCCACTCCTGGGATATGAACAGTAGGGATTGCTGGACATTGTTTCTCCATCCATGATATGATCAGGCTTGTTTCCTTCAAGGTAGCAAGACTTCTGGTACACCTCCCTGTAATTGATGTAGGCCACAGCCATGGCATGGTCTCATTGCAACCTGACATTGTCCAAGTTCCTTGAACTTTGAGAGATTGGAAGAGAGGTAATAACTGACCTTGAGGGTTCCATATAAAACAATGGAACTTGAAGGTTTTTGTTATGGATTTTAGGTCCAGACGAATGTCCCAGTTGGGATTTGATATTGTGAAAGGTTTGAAAATAATCATTTGAATCTGTCTTCCATAAGTAGTCGAATGACCACTACCTGAGAAAAGAGATGGTTTAGGGCATCCCTCAAAATTTCCACTTGCCTGCTAACATTTGGCGAGTGGAAATTAGCTGAGGGTGAGTGTGGAGCAGGGAAGGACTGGGCCGACCATTTCTTGGCAAAATCGCTTCTGGCAGAAGCGGTGAGGACTTTTTTTTTACAGGACACTGCTGGCCACTGATGAGGTTGCACTGATAAGGCAGCACTGATATGCTGCACTGATGAGGCGGCACTGATGGCCACTGATGAGATGGCAATGATATGCTGCACTAATGGGGCAGCACCGACATGCTACACTGATGAGGGGGCACTGATATGCTGCACTGATGGGCATTGATATGCTTTATGTTAATATTGTTAAAGTTGTTGTTGTTAATATTTATTTTTGTAACTTAATTCTACATAAAACATTTAACAGTGGCATTTAATGAGATAATTTACGAGGGCATTTTTAGTGATGGAATTAGGGGCAGGGGAGGGTAGGAGTTGGGTGGGGCAACTGGTGGCGAGTAAGGCTGGCCATGCATTATAAAATTGTCTTCTACAATTTTGCTTTAGATTATTCAAAACCATACGAGGTTAAACCTGAACACTTTCAACTTGTATGCAATCGGGCAGGCTCTTGCACTACATAGTTGAAGGTAAATGTAAAGGAAATTGAATAAGAAAATTGTATAATGTATGGCCAGCAGCTCAGAACATAAATTCTGAGCCCTGATTTAGGGCATTCTGAAAATCTGACTGTACTTTTGGCTGCTTTGAGAGAAGAAAGCTGTGAGGGTTAAGAATGTGGGACTCTTAATTTGTACCCCTTTTGAAACCATCTATCCCACAGGTCTGGGATGTCTATGACCCAGAGAAAGGCAGACATATGTTCCCCTAATCTTAGGAGTGAGGGCACCCCTTCATTGGGAAGAAGGCTTTTTAAACTTGCGCTGAAAGGATAGGCTGAACTTAAAGTGGTTGTAAAGGTTCCCTTTTTTTCATAAAAATAACATAAGTGTTACAGTTACCTGCTCTGTGCAGGGGTTTTGCACAGAGCAGCCCTGATTCTCCTCTTCTGGGGCTCCCCACTGGCGCTCCAAGCTCCTCCCCTCCATCGGGTCCCCCAAGGAGAGTCGCTTTCCCTGGGGAGGCACCCGTGCTGGCACGCTCCTGAGTCCCACTGCTGCGTCCATTGACACAGACAGCAGGACTCAGCCCCGCACCCCGCTCCCAAGTCACTGGATTTGATTTACAGCAGCGGGAGCCAATGGCTCCTTCTGCTATCAATCTGTCCAATGAGGGGAGAGGGAGAGGCTGAAGCTGCTGGACTCGTGCCCATCGCTGGAACGGATCGGGTGCAGGTAAGCAAAAAGGGAGCTCGGGGAGGGAACTGCAGTAAAAAAAAAAAACGATTTTCACCTTAATGCATAGAATGCATTAAGGTGAAAAACCTTGAGCCTTCACAATCCCCTTTTGAGGAAGGGGATTCTGGAACCTTCTGCTGTATCTTTCCTCCTGATACATTTATGAAGAATTTGTCAGATGCCTCACCAAATGTGAAGCATAATCATCTGCGTAAATGATCAGATATCAAAGTCTTGCTGGAGAGGTCTGTCATGAATTGTAGGACATCCACATAAAAAAGCAAAGCATAGGGTAATTGCTCTACCAAGGTATGGCCCTGGAATGCATCACCCTAGTCCAGTTTGTTGCAGTTTGACAAACAGAAATTACAATAATAGGTAGTTGAAGAGCTGGGCCGGAGAGCCCTTTAAGAGTGTCTCAAAATTTCTGTCAGTACAGTTTTTGAGGGCTTCCTGCACAGCACAAAAACATGCTGCCCCCTGCAGACATTTGCAGGTGGCATTAATTCTTAATGGCAACCCCACGCATCTAGCAGACCTGGGTCCGTTTGGACCACCAAAATGCATAGTGCTGAAGTACCATGTGGTTTGAAGATTGGCGATTTCAAAAATCAAGCCTGCCGTACTGTTTGTGCAGTCCAGCATGTTGATCATCCTACTAAAATCAACGGCTGCTGGGAACACACAAAAAACGCATGCGCTCAAACGCACCTATGGCAAGGTCTACTACTGAACTGAGCACTCTTTTGTAAACTCATTTTTGTACTTGATAGAGTTGGCCAGTGATTTACAGAGAGGTTAAAAAAATATTTTCTAGATTGACCCATTCATTAAATATGGACCATTTTATTTTGCCATAAATGGGGAATGCCTTTTTAGATTTAGCAGGACTCTTAAGCACCCAAAGGGGCATGAGACAGAGGAGAGTAAAGTGAAACAATGCAGAGGCTTTTGCGCACAACAGAAGAGAGCATATCAACATTAGGAAGCATTTTGCATGAATGAGATGTATAGGAGGCTGGGGGTGAGAAATCTTCCACTGACTCCTCTAACACGGTCCTCTGTTTACTCTTCATTACCCTCTGTGTCTACTTCTTCCAGAGCAGGCATTTTTGGATCCAACTCAGGTAGAGACAGTGCTGACTGTTATCAGTTTTGCACTGCTACCTAATGAGCCAGCACAATCTCATCATGCAGTATTCAAAGCAACTAAACTGCAGGAGTTAAATGCGTATTTAACTATGTATGTTTAGTACTTGGGAAGAGAGCCAAACTAGCCATGGGCATACTGAAAATATATTTATGGCTTCAGTAGTAGTATTACACCATCAGGTTTTAATAATGGCGGTTAAGGTGTTTAGGGAACATTTAGCCTAAACCCTCCTTTTTAGGCCTTATTCACATGAGCGCAACTATCTGTATGCCTGTGCAAAAGGCCTTCTTCAGCTGTACAGGTGTTCAATGAAGGGGCGTTCAGACAGCCTGATGAAATTAGTGATTGGTGGCTGGCTGCATGGACCTGCATGAGCCTCAATGAGCATTCCCGAGTACATGTACCTGTGGGTCCGATGCATGGATACAGATGCAGTCAATCTGAATTCTGATACAAGCATTGAAGGCGTTATATAAAATCATAAGAAATTAGGCACTGTCTAACCAAAACAAGTTGCAGACTAATGCAGACAGTTGCAGGTTAATCTCACTTTTTGTTACCTTTCCCTTTCTAAATAAAGCCTTGATATTTTCAGGTTGTTGCTCCAAGACCATATTACAAGATTTTAAGGCAGCCTCAAAGTGATCAAGTTTAAGCTGGGAAGCAGCCAGGTTGTTCAGACACTTCATCTTGACATCTAGCAATTCAGCTTCTTCTTCCGGTGTAAAGTCAACTAGTAATCAGAAAGAAAGGGAGATTTTCAGATAGGATTAAGTAATCGTGGCAAATTTCATTTGTATAACATTGTTCATGATGTGAACAATCAAAGTTAATTTTGATGAAAACATGGCAGTTAATCAAATTACAGAAAGTGTGTTCTGACAACATACAGCTACTTTAACCAATACACATTTAAAGTGGCAATACCTAGAGGAACAACCACAACAGAGACATAAGTACTATTTTTCTCTATGAACATTTATGATGTTAAGCATTAGAAACATCTTCCCTATAAAGTTTAAGTATATGTATAGAGGAATTTTGACTTGCCTGTAAATTCACTATCTTTGGAGTACCGCACAAAACACAGGCAGAATACTCATACATCATGGGTTACACACTTGTACCTTCATGTGACTGGACCCTGACAAAGCTTTAGCGTACAAGGCCTCTGGGCACATTCCCTATAACTGTACCCTACTGTTTTGTAGCAAGCAATGCAGAGTAAACCAAGGAATAAAAGGGAGGGTGTCCGGTTTCCTGTACTGTATTCCAAGATATAGAATTAACAGGCAAGTCAAAATTCCTCTTATTTTAACGAAAAAGTACAGGACATAAGCAGAGTACTCATACAATGTGGGACATTTCCAATAAATAAGAAGGGTGGGCAACAATAAGTTTGCCTAACTCTGCCAACAGGCCCAAACAATAAGAGTCAGAAGACCCAACTTCAGAGTGCCACTTAGAGAACCTTGCAGTCAAAACCTGCATCCACAGATTAGCTGTTCACATGGTACAACTTTGAAAAATTATAAACAGAGGACAGGTGGTGGCCTTACACAGCCAGGCTACACAGGTATAGCTCCAAATGCCCAGGAAACTCCCATACATCCAGTGGAATGGTCGCCTAAAAGTGCAGGAGATTTTTCTTTGAGAATGTAAACTCTTGCAAACAGATCCCTTAACCATGATGCAATAATCAACTTTGAAGCAGGGTGTCTCTTGCAAGGGTCCTGAGGAGAGGGCAGACAGGAAATCCATCAGATCTTGCTGGAGCATTAGTTTTGAGGTATAATTGAATGGCTCTGACTACGTCCAGGCATTGTAGAGAGACTTCCTTTGGATGCTTATTAGCAGGGCATAAGTATGGCAGGACTATGTGGTGGAATATTGAAGCCACACTTTGGGAGAAAAGATGGCTTTGAGAGTAAGACAACCTTATAATTATAAAATATAAGGAAAGACTCCCCTACAGGAAAAGGCCCACATAGGTGATGGTGACCAAAAATGCTAATTTGCAGAAGTGATCTTCTAGGGGAATATTCACGAAAGATTCAAAAGGTGGTTTCTGCAGGCCAGAGAGAACCAAGTTGAGATTCCAAGGAGGCACGGCATGCATCAAAGGGGGTTTAATAAGAGATACAGCTTGAAGAAAGGTTCTTACAAGGGAGAGTGCAACCAGAGGCCTTTGAAAAAGAATGGATAAGGCCGAGATGCGCCCTTTGAGAGTGTTTAAGGGCATGTTTTGGTCAAGACCGGTTTGTAAAAAGGCCAGAATGTGAGGCACAGAGTAATCTCTGGGATTGATGTGCCTGTGTTTACACCAGACAAAAATATTTCCAGGCACAATAATAGGTCTTCCTGTAATTCTTTTAGCACAAAATCACAGACTAAGAAACCCCTCTATCCTTAAAGACCTGAGTCTCAACAGCCATGCAGTTAAAGCCAGAGGCTGGGAAGCAGTATGGAATAGAAAGCCTTGAGATAGCAGATCTGGCCTGTTGGGAAAAAGGCAGGGGTTGTCTGCTCAAAGTCTGAGTACCAGGTTCTTCTGGGTCAGTTTGGTGCAATTAGGATCAGTGTTCTCTCTTGCTTTATTTTTTGAAGTACAAGAGGCAGAATTTGTACTGAAAGGAAGGTGTACAATGGGAATAAAACGTCCACACAACCATTGAAATGTCAGGTTTCTGTGATGTAAAAAAAAAATAAGACAACGTCAAATAAGTTCAGAAATTTTTTAATGTGACCTATAAACTGTATAACTCTGTTGAAAAACAAACTGAAATCTTTGGGGGGGGGGGGGGGGGGGG
>BLSH010378393.1:726175-745856 GCA_018402905.1 Glandirana rugosa | reverse complement strand
TATTGTGATTGTGTTTTTTTTTTTTTTTTTTTTTTTTGTGATTAATAAATGGATGTGCAAATATTGTTACAAAAATGCATCACCCACCCTTTAATTCCCCAGGGTCTATGCATAAAAAAATGTATAATGTTTTGGGGATCCAAGTAGTTTTCTTTTTGCAAAAACATGCAGATTTTTTTACATGCATGTCAGAAATATCAGAATCGGCCTGTCAAGTGATTAATGAATGGTAAACCTAAGGGACACCTTTTTTTTTTAACTGGTATGAGCAAGCAGTCACATGAAATTCACCCATACACACCTTTAGAGCTGGAATTTACAATCTTCAGGGCTATGTCATAGGAATTTATTGCAAATACATAATCTGCTTGCTGATAGTAGAAGTTTCCACGTTCCCTCTTCTTGTTGGCCAAATCCAGCTTCTGTTGTCCAGTAAGAAGTTCAAGGTCTGGCCCATCCTTCACTTCAATAAGGGACACCTCAAGAACAAGGCTAGCACCGGGTGGAACATCTGGATTCCTTGAACAGAATTCAAATGGAATAATGATTATGCATACAGTAGCATTCATTAAATGAAGTACTGAAGAGTTACATGAGCCTGGTTTAATGTAATGGGAATGACCAAAGCCATGGCAAAGAGAAGTAAAAAAGCTTCTCATAGCATCAAGACCCCTTATTTAATGTCCCTTTAAATCGTTTTTTTTTTATTTACGGCACTAACAGGTGCACTTTCTGTGTATGCTATAACTGTATGTGGCCTCAGCTACATACAGTGTTCAGTGCTGTGTTTCCAGCAGTGGGATGTGGATGATGTATTCATTCATAGAACACGTACAAAGCCTCCTGTAAATGCCT
Source organism: Glandirana rugosa (assembly GCA_018402905.1). Taxonomy (NCBI): domain Eukaryota; kingdom Metazoa; phylum Chordata; class Amphibia; order Anura; family Ranidae; genus Glandirana; species Glandirana rugosa. The sequence continues at coordinate 745,001 of BLSH010378393.1, read as the reverse complement.
GAGCGGTGCTTAGCCTGACTGATTTGTTCCGGGAGTGAGACACGAAGTACCCATCTCAATGCCATAACACAGTGCTCTACATACTGTATGCAGCTGAGGCTACATATTCCAATACAGCGTGCCCAGCAGACACACCTGTTAGTTCAATAAATAGTTCATTTGGGACAGCTTCGGGACATTAAACATGGAGATCAGCTTTAATTTTCCCAGTGAATGTTAATGAACATGAGAAGAAATCTTACTGGTGGTATATGGAAAATAAAAAAAATAAAAAAACCTTTGGTGGCCTATACATCACAGTTTTAGATATTTTCTAAAATCAGCAATATTTTATTACAGATACAAAATTCTTTGATCAGCCAAGTTCCCACCTGCAGTTTAACCACTTCAATACCGAGCCTGTTTTTTGGGTTCGGTGTTTACGAGTTAAAATCATTTTTTTTTTTTGCTATAAAATTACTTAGAACCCACAAACATTATATATATATATTTTTTTTTTCAAACACCCTAGAGAATAAAATGGCGGTGATTGCAAAACTTTGTCACACCGTATTTATGCAGGGGTCTTCCAAGCGTACTTTTTTTTTTAATAAATACAGTTTTTTTAGTTAAAAAATAAGAAACAGTAAAGTTAGGCCACTTTTTTTCCATATTGTGAAAGATAATGTTACACCAAGTAAAATGATACCCAACATGTCATGCTTCAAAATTGCGTCCGCTCGCGGAATTGCGACAAACTTTGCAGCTTAAAAATCTCCATTGGCGACGTTTAAAAAATTCTACAGGTTAGCAGTTTTGAGTTACAGAGGAGGTCTAGTGCTAGAATTGTTGCTTTCGTTCTAACGATCGCGGCGATACCTCACACGTATGGTTTGAACACCGGTTTCATATGTGGGCGGGACTTACGTATGCGTTCGCTTCTGTGCGCAGCTCGCGGGGACGGGGCACTTTAAAAAAAATTTTTATTTTTTAAATTATTTATTTTACTTTTTATTTTTACACTGTTCTTTTAAAAAAAAAATTGATTACTTTTATTCCTATTACAAGAAATGTAAACATTCCTTGTAATAGAAAAAAAGCATGCCAGGACCTCCTAAACATGAGATCCTGGGTCAAAAAGAACTCCAATCTCATATTTGCAGTAAAATGCAAAAGAAAAAAAAAAAATAATAATAATATTTGAAAAAAATGACAGCCCAAAATAAAAAAATGGGCCCTTTAAGCCCGTTGGGCAGACGTGACTTCTGACGTAATTTCCGCCCTGCCCTACTATGGAGTCGAGTGAGCGGCTGAAGCCACTGGGGCGAGAGGATCAGATCATCTCCGCCGCTGCCGGTGGGTTCGGTAAGCGGCGGAGATGACCGGAAAGCGGCGGGGGGGGCACCTGTCCCGCCCCTGATAAAAGTGATCTCGCGGCGAATCCGCCGCTAAGACCACATTTATCTTTTTCAGAATCGCTGGAGGCGCCATTCAGATATCACTTCTCAAAAGATAGCGACGTCATAGGACGTCCGCCTAAAGAGAAGTGGTTAAAAAAATACATTTTTTAACATAAAACCAATATGTTTTAAGCTTCAAATTGGAATTGGGCCCATTTAATACTGGTAATTCATAACACAAAAGGGAACACCCAAAACTGATGTAGCAGATGTTTTTTCCTTCTATACACCCTTTTTTATAACCTTGGTTAGCACCCACAGCTAGTAAAGGTCTGAAGATTCTGTGAAGCAGTTGTATAAAAATATACAGATTTTTAATACAGCTTACCTGTAAAATCCTTTTCTTGGAGTACATCACGGGACACATAGTGTTAATTCATTACTGCTGGGTTATACGCTACCTTCAGGTGAATGGACACTGGCAACCAATAGACAGGAAGTTCCCCCTATATAACCCCCCCACTCCGGGATTACCTCAGTTTTTGAAGCAAGCAATAAGAATACCAGAGAGAAGAGGGGAGGGATCTCTGTGTCCCGTGATGTATTCCGAGAAAAGGATTTTACAGGTAAGCCGTATTAAAAATCCGTATTTCTTTATCGTACATCACGGGACTCAGAGTGTTAAATCATTACTGCTGGGATGTCCCAAAGCAATATCCCTTGAGGGGAGGGAACACAGTTATCCTAAGCCCACCTTGGACAAAGGACCTAGACTGCTGCCTGCAGCACACTGCGACCAAACGCAGTATCCTCCTGGGCCCTAACATCCACCTGGTAGAACCTGGTGAATGTATGAACCGAAGACCAAGTAGCAGCCTTGCAAATCTGGGCCATAGACACCTGCTGATGCATTGCCCATGACATACTCAACCTTTTGGTGGAATGGGCTTTCAAACCAAAAGGTGTAACCTTACCCTTTAGCCCATATGCCTGGCTAATGACCTGGCCAATCCACCTAGCTATAGTTGAGCTAGTTGCTGCCTGACCCTTCTTAGGGCCTTCCGGCAGAACAAAAAAGGAGTCAGTCTTCCTAATAGGAGCTGACATCTTTAAATAAACTAACTGCCCTAACTACATCAAGTGTGTGTAGTCATTTTTCCTCAGAAGTCTCTGGACCTGGAAAAAAGAAGGGCAAAATAATATCCTGGTTCCATTTTTGACAAAAAATCCAGCCAAGGCCGCATGACAACCTTATTCTGGTGTAAAACCAAGAAAGGTTCCTTACAAGACAGAGCAGCCAATTCAGACACTCGCCCTCCTGAAGTCATGGTGACCAAAAAAAACAATAAGAGGACTAAAGGAATCTGCCCAATAGGCTCAAAGGGCTGCTTCTGTAGTGCAGACAGCACCAGATTCAGATCCCAAGGGGGTAAGGATGGCTTCACTGGAGGAAAACGCTGCATAGCCCCCTTAAGGAAATGTTCACACCAAGGAGTGTGATGCAATTGGTCTTTGAAAAAACACAGACAATGCCGATATCTGACCCTTAACTGTTCCAAAGGACAGATTCAGGCTTACTCCTAATTGTAGAAACTCTAGAATCCTCCCAATAGAATACTTTCAAGGATGCCATTTCTTGGATTCACACCAAGATATGTATGCTTTCCAAACCCTGTAGTAAATTTTTCTAGACACGGGTTTCCTGGCATTGATTAGAGTAGGCAGGGCTGAATCCAAAATGCCTCAATCTTTTAGGACTCTGGATTCAATAGCCACACCATTAAATTTAGCGAGTGTAAAGTAGGGTGGAATATGGGTCCTTAAGTTAGTAAATCCAGACGGTATGGAAGCACCCATGGATTTCCTACTGCTAACCTCACAATCTCCGCATACCATGTTCTCCTGGGCCACTTGTCTCCTGCACCACCCTTGACCAAGTTCCTGCAAACCGTAGTAACCTTTCCCCCACCCTTGTGAGTGGGGGCGCCCCTTCACAAGGCCGACTTGGAATTTTGCTTGGCTGACTTCTGGGTCCAGGGTTTTTTTCTGACCCTGAGGCCTTCAAAATCCCGCCTGCTGAGGCTGTCCGAACTGCCTGGAAGATGCGGAACTTGGTCCAGGAGTGCTAGGAATTTTGAAGGAAGGGAGCTTATTCACCTTTGTTAACTGGGAGCAGTGCACTTTTACCTCCAGAAATGTTTTCGATATATTTATCCAATTTCTCACCAAATAACCTTTCTCCTTGAAAGGGAAAGGCAAAAAGCAATCTTTTGCATGGCATTTCTGTGGACCAATTCTTCAACCATAACACCCTGCGCATGTGTACTGACAATCGCGCACACCGGGACATCTGGTGAATTGAGTCTTTTAATGCGTCTAACGCAAAGCATAAAGCCGCAGGGATCTCTGATAACTCCTCAGAAGATTCCCTTGGGAAGGCCGGTTTTTAACCAATCTTTTGATATGATCCTTTACAGACTGGAACCACCTGGGAAGTTTGCTTAGGCTGCAACGATCCCAGAGCAGAGCATGAGGCGTCAGACACCTCAACAGGGGGTAACAAAGCCGGACCGGACCTTACAAGCTCAATCAAGGCCTGACCAACAGCTTCTCTGATTTAGAGGCTGAAAATGGTTCCTCTGAATCCGACTCCTCGGAAGAATCGTCAGTCTAACCTTCATCCGGGTCACCCCTTGGTACCTCATCCGCATCCTCAACCCAATCAGGACCCATATCAGGGGTACCTCCATGGGGATGGTTAGCTCCGTGCTTGGCTAGGTTCCCCGTAGGACCAGAGCCCGAAGAAGAGGACCTCTCCCTCTTATTACCTTGAGGCATAGCCTCAATCATACTGGCTATTTTGCTTTCGAGACCCCCTAAAGCTGCAGCCAAATCCTCCTTAGTGACTTACGCTGGATCATATGCATTCATGGTAGCCACAATGCCAGCACAGCGAAAGGCTCAGGTAGGCCAGTTGCTCCAGGTCTTTCAGGGGAGGCAATATAGGCAGTAAAACCAGGCTCCTCTACCGCAGGTGGTGGTGCACTGGCTCCCTTAGATGCCATCCCCCTCTCCTTTCTGGAAGGCATTTGCAAAACTCAGGAAAAAAAGGACACTTTCCCCTTAAGAAGAGCTCTGTGAACAAACCAGCCATTTAACAGTCTCCCCCTGGCTTCCCTTCCCTGCAGTCACCATGCTCAGACCTCTTCAGACTCACATGCCCTCAGGACTCCAGCTCTGTGTCCCTTTACAGCCCAGAAGTGCCGGGGACGCCCGACCGGTCCTTTTAAAGATGCTGGCTTCCACTTCCTGCTTTTAACCACTTCAGCCCCGGAAGGATTTCCCAGGTTAGGACCAGAGCACTTTTTGCAATTCGCCACTGCGTCGCTTTAACTGACAATTGCGCGGTCGTGCGACGCTGTACCCAAACGAAATTTGCGTCCTTTTTTTCCCACAAATAGAGCTTTCTTTTGGTGGTATTTGATCGCCTCTGCGTCATTTCTGATCACCGCTATAAACAAAAGAAGAGCGACAATTTTGCAAAAAAAAGAAACAAATTTCTTACTTTTTGCTAAAATACAAATCCATAAAAAAAAAAAATAGAAAAAATAATTTTTTTCATCGGTTTTGGCCGATTTATATCATTCCTCATATTTTTGGCATTTATTGATTGGTTTGCGCAAAAATGGGCGCGTTTACGGATGATGAGAATTCATTTCTGGTTTTTTTTTTTGTTTTGTTTTTTACTAGTAATGGTGGCGATCTGCAATTTTTAGCAGTACTGCGATATTGCAGCGGACATGTCGGACATTTTTGACACTTTTTTGGGACCAATGACATTTATACAGCGATCAGAAATTTAAATGTCCACTGATTACTGTATAAATGGCAGTGAAGGGGTTAACCTGCAGGGGGAGATCTAGGGGTTAACTGGGTTCCCTGGGTGTGTTCTAACTGTGGGGGATTGGGCTACCATGGGCATGAGAGATCTAACTGATCCCAGTGACAGGGATCAGTAGACCTCCCATGCCCCCACTAACAGAGCGGGGAACCGCCGTGTTTACATCGGCGGTTCCCCGTTCTTTTGGTTGTGGCCACTCATCGTGGCTCGCCGGCGGACATCGGGTCTGCCCAAGCCACGGGCCACTCCTCAGGAGTGCAGCGGGCACGCGCGCCCCCCTAGTGGCCACTCGCAGATCGCCGCTTTTTTACGGCGATTCGCGCCCAGGGTCCACACTGCCGCCGTAAATAGACGGTAGGCAGTGTGGAACCGGTTAAAGCAGTAAGCGGAGTCCTGCAGAACAGCGCCCTCTGGTGTCTGTTGCACTGGTACTGCCGGCCAGTAATTTCTTTTTTATCTTTTTATTTCATCAGACCAAGCCACCTTCCTCCATTGCTCCATGGCCTAGCTGTGATGCTCATGTAGGCATCAGCATGAGCACCCTGACCAGTCTGCAGTTATGCAGCTCTATACACAACAAGCTGCAACGCACTGTGTATTCTAACACATTTCTATGGGAACTAGCATTTATCTTTTTCAGCAGTCTGAGCTACAGTAGCTCTTCTCTTCTATTAGATCAGATTACACTTGCCAGCCTTCATCTCCCATATGCATCCATGAGCCTTGGCCGCCCATGATCCTGTCCCCAGTTCGCTGGTTTTCCTTTTCCCTGGACCACTTTTTGTAGGTCTTGACCACTGAAGACCAGGAACACCCCACTAGAGCTGCAGTTTTACAGTTGCTCTGACCTAGTTGACTAGCCATTACAATTTGTTCCTTGTCAAAGTAATTCAAACCCTAATGCTTCCCTATTTCTACTGCTTTCAAACACATCAATTTTAAGGATAACATGTTAACTGGCTTCCTAATATAACCCACCACTCATTTTCAGATGTCACTGTAACAAGATGATCAATGTTATTCACTTTACCGGTTATTGGTCATATTGTTATGGTTTATATTGACGTAAGATTCACGTTTTTCAGCTTAGTGTAAATATGAAATATTGCAGACTAATATTTTCACCATTTTGATCCAGCAGGTTGAGCTTTAGGCTCCTTTTGATTTAATTGTAATAACCATTTAGGCTGTCTAGTAAGTCATTTTACACATTTCAAGAGCTCAAACAAATTGCGATATACAGTATATGACTGAATAGAACCGTGACTCCTACTTTAGCAAATGGCTTTGCCACGGGCTATAATAAAAGTCGGACTGAAATGCTGCTGTGCTGTCTCTGTAGAGAATGCTACAGTAAATCTTAAGAATGAAAACGCTCAATTTTCTAATGGTTAATGAAAACAAATCAACATTCACTTGTAACCATATGAACAAGAAAATTCAAAGACTCAGAACGGAAAATATTTGTATCAAAATTCTAATTTTAATATGGCTATTGGGGAAATAAGATTTTTTATTGTATTTGTATACTATTGAAAGGGATTGAAAAGTAAACACTGAAACGATTGGCACATCAAATGCTCCACTGAGTGATTTTTAATTGTTGTTCGAAAGTCTAACAGTGTATGGCCAGCTATACTCCTATTAGGCTGGGTTCATACTGGAGACGGCTCTGATGCGTCCTGGTTCACCGTTTCAGATCCGATTTCAGTCCAAATTTTTTGCTGAATTCGGACGAAAAGACGCACAGGGCTCCTTTGCAAATTTGCATCGGAGATAAGTGAACCAGCTCCATAGAGAGCCAGTCGCATTCTCCTGCTATTGCGAATTGGATGCAGGTTCACCGCAGCTTTAAAGAGGAACTGCAAGGAAAATGTGACAAATTGTGAACAGGCAGGCTTTTTATTACAGAAAAGAGATGCAATATTTGACTTTGGGGGCTTCCATTAAAAATGTCTGGCTGTATAACTTTAGTACGTTTCTGTTGCAGTCAGAGAACTGAACTCTCAAACAAGAGTTTAGTAATGGTGGACTCTAATTTCTTATGACAGCCTTCCTTTAACAACCCAATATTTCAGATAAATGTTTCAAAGATGCTTAAATGTGGCAAAAAAGGGATTTTATTAAAACCTACAGTAAAATCCTTTTCTCTGAGTTCACTGACAGACGCAGCCCTTCATTGACAAGTGGGGTTATATGCACAGGCTACTAGGAGTTAACTAGGCAAATAGAAAGAAAGCAAGCTGGCCCTCCCAGGAGGCTGTCCTCTCTCTCCCATATAACCCCCCTGCTCTGCTTAGCATATCAGTTCATAACAAGCCGTACAAAATGCACCACAGAGGGACGGGTGCTGCGTCTGTCAGTGAACTCAGAGAAAAGGATTTTACGGTAAGTTTTAATAAAATCCCTTTTTCTCTTACGTTCACTAACAGACGCAGCCCTTCATTGACAAGTGGGGATGTCCCAAAGCTGTGTCAGTAAAGAGGGGTGGGCAAACGACAACAACTGTACCCAAACAGAATCCTCTCAGGAGGCGCCAGTCGCACCTACACTGCTGCCTGTAAAACTTTACGGCCAAAAGCAGCATCCAAAGATGCTGACACATCAACTTTATAAAACTTAGCAAACGTGTGCACCGAGGCCCAAGTAGCCGCCGTGCACACCTGTGACACCGAGGCCTGGTGTCTGAAAGCCCAGGAAGTGCTAACTGCCCTGGTGGAATGAGCCGTGACTGGAAAAGGGGGAACCTTGCCCCGAACAGTATACGCATGGGTATGGCTTGGGTCTGTCTGATCCAACGGGAAACAGTAGCCGACGAGGCCGCCATCCTTTGCGCGGACCATCTGTCAGCACAAACAACGCATCCGACTTCCGAAAGGAATCTGTAGCCGCCGCCAAATACACCCGCAAAGCCCTCACGACATCCAATGAATGTAATTCAAATTCCTTAGGATGCGGACATAAAGAAGGAAGAACAATATCTTCATTAATGTGAAAAGAAGAGACCACCTTTGGTAGAAACGAAGGAGAAGGGCGCAAGACTGCCTTGTCCTTGTGAAGGACTAGGTAAGGAGACTTGCAGGACAACACTGCCAACTCAGACACCCGCCTAGCGTGTAATGGCCACCAAAAAAGCCACTTTCTGCGACAGCAATTGTAAAGGAATGTCCCTGATCTTCTCATTTGGCGGTTTCTGTAGCACAGAAAGCACCAGATTCAAATCCCACGGTGCCATAGGCGACCGTACCTGAGGAGCCACATAGCGTACACCTTGTACAAATGTACGAAATCAGCAAATGTGACGCCAAAGGCCGCTGAAAGAGAAATCGCCGAGGCCGAAATCTGACCCTTGAGAGTACTCAGTACCAATTTTTTATCTAGGCCCTGCTGCAAAAAAGCCAGGACCCGGGACACAACGTAAGAGCGAGGGTTCTAACCCCCTGCCTCACACCAGGCAATATAGGCCTTCCAGGTGCAATGATAAATCTTGCGCGAAGTACACTTACGTGCTTACAGCATGGTAGGGATCACGGAGTCAGCAACACCCCTATCCCTCAACACCTGGGACTCAATAGCCAAGCTGTCAAAGCCAGCGAGGGTAAAGCAGGGTGCAAGATGGGCCCCTGGGACAACAGATCTGCGCGCAGCGGAAGGCGCCAGGGAACATCTGCCATCATTCGCACCACGTCGGCGTACCAAGGACACCGAGGCCAATCCGGAGCCACCAGGATTGTCAGAATCCCCTCCGCTTCCACCCTGCGCAGTAGCCGCGGTAGAAGCTTGATGGGAGGAAAAGCATACAGGAGCAGATACCGACTCCAAGGCGCTACCAGCGCGTCCGTGGCGGCCAACGGGTCTCTCGTCCTGCACACAAAGGTTTTCACCTTGTGATTGAACCGAGACGCCATGAGGTCCACATCTGGCGTGCCCCACTTGTGGCAAATCTGGCAGAACACTTCTGGATGTAGGGACCATTCCCCCTGATCCAGCGTCTGGCGACTGAGAAAATCCGCCTACCAATTCTCTACGCCCGGAATGTAGATGGCGGAGATTGCTGGCACGTGAAGTTCTGCCCAACGCAGACTGAGAGCCGCTACCGCAGCCGCTGCCGAGCTCCTCGTTCCGCCCAGATGGTTCACATACTCCACTGCCGTGACATTGTCCGACTGAACCCGAACTGGGAGGCCGCGCAACCTTACCGTCCAGTGGGAGAGACAGAGCCTGATCGCCCTCAACACCAACACATTGATCGGAAGGCGAGATTCCAGCGCCGACCAACGGCCCTGAGCAGACAGCTGCCCCAGGAGCCCCCCCCAGCCCGATAGGCTGACGTCCGTTGTTACTATCGACCAGTTGAGGGGAAGAAATTACTTCCCCAACGTCAGAGCCGGGGCCCGAAGCCACCAGGTCAACGATCCTCTGGTCTGAGGATCCAGTCTTATCAGCTGGTCCAGGGACAGCAGAGACTTGTCCCACCGTGACAGAATCGCTCGCTGAAGGAGCCGAGTGTAACTCTGGGCGTAAGGTACCGCCTCGAAGGCTGAAACCATAAGCCCCAACACCCGCATACAAAACCGTAAGGAGGACCACCTGCGTGACAGCAGGGTTCGCACCTCTGCTTGTAGTGTCAGTAACTTGGCCGGAGGTAAGAACACCTTCGCCTGCTCCATGTCCAGAATCAGACCCAGGTATTCCAGGCGACAGGACGGTGTCACCGTCGACTTCTGCAGATTGATCAGCCAGCCGAAGTCCTTAAATGAGGCCATGGTGATAGCCACGTTCTCCTCCAGAGCCGAAGCAGACTCCGCTCTCAGTAGCAGATCTTCGAGGTATGCTACCACCGTGATGCCTCTCTGCCTCAGCAGCGCCAGCACCGGGGCCACCAGCTTGGTGAACACCCGAGGAGCCGAGGCCAGACCGAAGGGAAGTGCCACGAATTGGTAATGAAGGTCTCCCACCCCAAAGCGCAGAAAACACTAGTGCCGGGGACAGATGGGGACGTGGAGATACGCGTCCCTGACATCCCTTGGTGCAGGGCGGCCACAACCGAACGAACGGACAGATTCCATCCGGAATTTTCACGCTTTCACAAAGTGGTTTAACACCTTTAGGTCCAGAACTGGCCTGACCACCCCCCCCCCTTTTTTTTGGGAACCACGAATAGGTTTGAGTAGAAACCGTGAAACCTTTCCAACTGAGGTACTGGCACGATCACCCCCTGGTCAGGGAGTGCCTGAACAGCTCTTAGGAGGGCCTCCCGACGCCCCTGAGGGAGTCTCAAGTTCGATGGGAAGAACCTGTCTGGGGGTAGAGTGCTGAACTCTATCCTGTACCCAGAGGACACCACTTCCTGCACCCACCGGTCGGAAACGCGGGCAGTCCACCTGGCTGCAAACCCCAGAAGACGTCCCCCCACCCAAAGTTCGGGTGGGGGCAACCCATCATGCAGAGGAGGACTTCTCCGACTTTTCGCTCTTGTGTTGCCAGGGTCGTTTACCAGCCCCTGCGGCAGGCTTGCCGGGCCTCGACCCATTGCCCGCCGCGCCAGGGGCACGAAAAAACCTCTTCTGACCCATAGAGGCAGGTCCCTGCTTGCGGCAAAACTCCCGCAGCCTGGGCTCCGGAAGAAAAGCACTCCTCCCTCCAGTGAAATCCTTGATGATTTCATCCAACTGTGCTCCAAAGAGATGACCACCCTGAAAGGGAAGATCCGTAAGACCCTTCTTGGACGCGTGGTCACCCGACCACGAGCGTAACCAGAGTACCCATCTGATAAAGACTGCAAAAACAGACATTTTTGACAACATGGGAAGCAGGTCCAGAGCTGCGTCACACAGGTACCAAAGACCCTGAAACAAATGGTCTGCTCTCTGCGACGCCTCAAGCGTCCTGCCACATTGCAAATCATTCTGCAGCTCCGTCGTACAATCAGACAGAGATTGCGCCGCCATGGCAGACACCAGGGCTGGCCTCATGGCTGATCCTGCCAACAGGAAAAATGCCTTTGACACCGCCTCCGTCTGCCTATCGGCTGGATCCTTAAAGGAGGGAGACCCCCTCTAAAGGAATGGTCGTTGCCTTGTTCAGGCGAGCCGCCGGAGGATCCACTGCGGGGGATGCCCAAATCTTCACAAAACTATCCTCAAAAGGATAGCGTATAGCGAAGCGTTTAGGTAGTGCAAAGGAATTCTGCGGACGCTGCCATTCCTGATGGACCAGGTGGTCAAAAAATTGATCATAAGGATAAGCCTTAAGTGACCTGGGTGGCCTAGCAGACCCACAACGTATGCGGACTCCTGTGACTCCCCTGCTTGGTCCAGTCACAAAGACTCATGGATATCAGAAATCAGTGCAGCCACCAGCGCCTTTTCACGCGCAACTGAGGCCTCCTCACCGCCCGAGGGATCTAGCTCACCCTCGGAGAGTTCCACGGGGGTCCCCGTGACCCCCGAAGCCACTTCCGGTTCCGACTCTCCCCCTGAGGAAAACGTGGGAGGCGGACGCTTCTTAGGGGCCCCCAGGGCCCCAAAAACTGCCCTCAGCTGGTCCAGGGACACCAGTGTCCCCAGCGCAGGTTGCGCTGCCGCTGACTCCTCCTCAAAAGGACCCGGAACTGACAGTCAAATTAGAAAAAAATGACCTAACACCCCCACAATGCAGCCCCACCGCCACCCCACAGAACGCCAGGGAGACCCCAGGAGGACTACACCCACCGCTACCAGCACCCCAGGGAGAGCCCAGCTATAGTTGCTGTTTTGCCCACAAGCGCTGCTCCCAGCAGGAGTGCTTAAGGACCGCCAGTAAGAAGCCTGCGCCGTCTGTAGTCAGCCACGCTGTCCCAAGTGAAAGATGAAGCAAAACGGCAGCGGCACATTTTTTACTTCTCCAGGGACATCCAATATGGCCGCCGAAAACGTCCACAAGAGGCCAAAGCCTGTGTGCAGGCTGCGACTATGGCAAAATGGTCGCCGCTGGCACTAGAGGAAAGCCCTCAGCAAAATGGCGGTGATATCGCCGCATGGCGGTACGAACACACGAGGTGCGGTACGAACGAATGGGGTGCGGTGCGGGGGGAGGGGGTGTAGGAGGAGGCGAGCGAAGACACCCAGGGGGAACACTAGCCCAACGAACACCCTCCACCGGCCGGCCAAGTCGTTAAAAGTCGCCCAGCCCCCACCCCCTCCGCGCCCCTGGGGGGGGGAGAGGGGGTCACTCACCAGTCCTGACGGGCGTAGCGGGTAGCCACCCGGTTGCAGGCCTTCCTCCCATGCCGGAGAGGGATGTTGCAGGCCGTAAGCCCCTGGACAGGATCAGATCCGGTCACCGGGTGCAAGTGGGGGGTCACCCACTGGCCGCCCGCATGGAACGGGCACGATGCGGAGGGCCCCGCCAAGGCTAGGACTAGCTCGCATCGGTCAGCCGCGCTGGGGAGGGTGCAGGATTCTAGCTATCCTCTATGCCCCAGCTGGCTTCTTGATAGCAGTCTTCATCAGATAGCTTGACAAAAATAAAAAAGCGGTAGCAAAAAAAAAAGTGAACCGCAGGTCCCATAAGGGAGCCAGGTCTAACTCCTCGCACTAGGCATAATAAAACTGATATGCTAAGCAGAGCAGGGGGGTTATATGAGAGAGAGAGGACGGCCTCCTGGGTGGGGCCAGCTTGCTTTCTTTCTATTTGCCTAGTTAACTCCTAGTAGGATGTGCATATAACCCCACTTGTCAATGAAGGGCTGCGTCTGTCAGTGAACGTAAGAGAAAGTGCTTTAACCGCTTGCCAAACGCTGGTCGGCAATTGACGGCGACAAGGTGGCTCTTTCCCGCAAAACGCCGTCATACGACGGCGGCTGCGGGATCGAGCCTAGTGAGCGCGCGCGCGCCGCCGGAGGCGTGCCCGCGCGCTCACTGTGTTCGGGGAGGGCCAGGGAGCGGGTGCGGCAGAGTCGATCTCCGCCGGCCACCCGCGATGCCCCCCCCAGAGTGAAAGAACGGAGGTCCGTGTGAGTAAACACGGACCTCCGTTCTTTGAAGAGGGAAGGGCTGTGATCACAGCCTTCCTGTACATGGAGGCTGTGACCACTTCCCTTCCCCTGCTAGGGCAGTCCCCCCACAGTAAGAACACGCCCAGGGAACACAGTTAACTCTTAGAGCGCCCCCTGCAGGTTAACCCCTTCACTGCCAATGGCATTTACACAGAAATCAGTGCATTTTTATAGCACGGATTGCTGTATAAATGCCAATGGTCCCAAAAAAGTGTCAAAATGTTCCGACATGTCCGCTGAAATATTGCAGTACCGCTAAAAATCGCAGATCGCCGCCATTACTAGTAAAAAATAAAAAAAATAATAAAAAACCCCAAAAATGAATTCTCATCATCCGTAAACGCGACCACTTTTGCGCAAACCAATCAATAAACGCTGATTGTGATCTTTTTTATCACAAATATGAGGAAGAATATAAATCGGCCAAAACCGGTGAAAAAAAAAATGTTTTTTTATATTTTTTTTGGATTTGTATTTTAGCAAAAAGTAAGAAATTTGTGTTTTTTTGCAAAATTGTCGGTCTTCTTTTGTTTATAATGGCGATCAGAAATGACACAGCGGTGATCAAATACCACCAAAAGAAAGCTCTATTTGTGGGAAAAAAAGGATGCAAATTTTGTTTGGGTACAACGCCGCACGACTGCGCAATTGTCAGTTAAAGCGACGCAGCGCCGAATCGCAAAAAGGGCTCCAGTCCTAAAGCTGGAAATCCTTCCGGGGATGAAGTGGTTAACCACTTCCCATCAAGTTTACACATAAATGTGGCCTCACGGAAGTGAGTCTTTTTCCGTGTCTATATGAACTTCTGTGCTTGTACTGAAAGCGCACTGAACAGTATGCGCCCAGCACAGAGACCGAGCCCTGATACGAATGATCGGGAACCAGGAGGTTTGGTTCCCAATCACCTAATCCCTGTGATAGCCTCTGATTGGCTATCACAGTGATCAGTTACTGTACAGTCCAGTCCTGTGTATTTTTCTCCTCTTCAACACAGAAAAAGATGCATCACTGTGCCTTTATCTCCTTTCTAGAGGAGAAAAATGTAAAGAACAGGTTTAAGAAAAAAATAAACAGATTAAAAAAAAAAGAAATAGCTAGATCAGGGTTTGAGCTAAGTCAATGGTCCGGGTCAATGCATTATAGACAGAATTAAAAAAAAAAAAAAAAAAAATGTAGTATCCGTTCGTGTCAGTGTATTCTGGGTAGAAAAAAAGAAAAAAGGAAAAAAGGAAAATCCGCACTATTGTTGCAAGGCTCCGCTACGGGTACAAACAACATACACATATGTGGTATCGCTAGTATTGTCAGGAACAGGAGAATTTATTTTGGGTTGTTCTCTGGCTCTAGTAGGCCATGGCAATAGCAAGAAATAAACAGCTTTTTTATCATCATATTTTTTTAGAATTTTAAGCAAGGTATCCTTTGATTAAAAAAAAGAAAAACAAAAATCAGAGATATTCATCATCATTTAAAAAAAAAAAAAAAAGTATAAGTCACCTGGATACACTTCGTTAATGTGGATGTAAACCCACCACCCACCCAGTATAAACTAATGGCACGGTATTAATGTATATATACATGCAATATATACATGCAAGCATCCTGCATGTATCCCTACCTTTCAAATGTCTCCCCTTTTTAGCAGTAGCAGTCCCACAAAACTCTGGAATCAGTGGGTAGGTCATCTTTGTTGGAGCTCGGTGGGTGGAGTTGTGATGTCATGAGTCTCCCCACCCACCTCTACACTCTGCTACTCTTCTAGTCCTGAGTTTTGAGAAACATCCTTTAAAAGCTCAGGAAAATCACTTCAACATGCCCAATCATGCTGAGGTGTGGAGCAGCCAATCGTGGGAGAGCTGGAGAAGAAAGGAGGGGGAGGGATGTGAAGCTCTGTATGCTCATGCATAAGATAAGGAAATTCTTTGTCAGTCAGAACACAGGGGAGGAAACAGTCACATATTTCTGCATGTTTTTGTTTTTTTTTCTATTGAAAAAAGATAAGAGCATTACTCAGAGCTGGATTAACTCTTTGTGGCAAGACTGGGCACAGATGACATGACATCTTATACTCTACTAGGCAGAATTGTGAATTCAGTTTTTTTTTTTGGGGTTTACATCCACTTTAAGATATGATATGTACAGTTTTAACATATGTCAAAGTTGCAAAAAGCTGCCATGAAAGAAAAAGGAAAAAAAACTGATTCCCACTGCTGATAACATGCCCTAGCTGCTTGGTACCCATGCTGACGCTTTCAATGCACTACTAGCTGATTCTTTAACAGTATGAGTAATATAATTTTTGACTTACCAGTAAAATCTGTTTCCTGAGTTCAGTACAGGAGACATGTTTCTTTTAATCATTATGAATAGGTTACATGCATTTATCCTTAGGTAACCGGACAATGACAGAAAAGAAAAGCTGCAGAGACAGCTTATATAACCTCTCCCACTCCAGGCTAGCCTTAGTTTTGTAGCAAGCAATAGGGAGATCACAAGGACAAAAAGCAGGTTCCGGTGTCCCGTACTGTATTCCAGGAAATAGAGCTGAACGATTCTGGCCAAAATGAGAATCACAATTTGCTTGCTTAGGATAAAGATCACAATTCTTGCGGCGTAACATCTTACATATACAAAAAAAATTAGGCTAACAGCAGTTTCGTTTTTTTTGAGTGTGTCATCTTTCCCAAAAAATTGCGTTTGAAAGACAGCTTATTCTCTAGGGTCTCTGCTAAAAAAATATATATATATAATGTTTGGGGGTTAATAGCAGAAAATACCGGATTTTTACTTGTACGCAACAAATGTCAGAAAATGTTTACTCTTTAAATGGTTAAACTAAACTCTTCTATACACTGAGAACATTGTATCTTTTTGTTTTTTTAATCAACAATGATCTCGGACTTGGCAGTCTGCCCAGATAGGAGCGACTCAAGTCGCTCCGACTTAGAATAAGGTTCCTGGGGAGACTTCAGGCGACTTGCATTGACTTCTATTACAGTCAAGTCGCGCTGAGTCGCCCCGCAAGTCGGACTCCATCAACTGCACTGAAAATTGCGGTAATGTGTGATGGAGCCTGACTTAGGAGTGGGTAACAGCAAAAACGCCAACAGACCTACATAAGAAATAGTTCAAGATGTTTTTAACAGACTTGGAGAGCCCAAAACTGGCATTAGAGGAAGCTTGAACCTGGAACAACTTAAAAGAGGATCTCCAGTTGTTTTTCTGAAAATTAAAACTCAGCAGCTACAAAAACTTTAGTTGCAGACTTTTAATAACTAGACACTTACCTGCCCCAGGATCCAGTGCTGTGCTCACCAGAGGGGGCACTGGGGACCATCTTTGGTCCAGACAGTAGAAATTTCTCCAGAATGCTTTGGACCAGGACATAAGGAAGAAAGGACAATATCCTGAAGTGAAGGTCAGAGACCACCTTCAGGAGAAAGGAGGCTTCAGGCCTCAAGACCGCAGAAAAGAGTGATGGCAGACTTTTACAATAAATCTATTTCCTAGCCTTTAAGAGGGTAGAGATAATTGAATCCAAATGGCCTGTCCTTCAGAACTGTAGCTTTATCAGACATGCTGTTAAAGAAAATGAACAAGAAGCAGGATGAAAACAGGCCCTTGGACAAGTGGGCCCAGACAATCCAGAAGAGTCCACAGGTGCAATAATAAACGAATGGAGGAAGAATCTGAAAGGGCAGAAATGCTACGATTTGGTTGAATTGATCCCATGTCTTCACCAGAGCCTCCACTGTAAAGGCCCAAAGGTCCCTGGCCTTGTCAACAAACCTAATAAAAACTTAAAAAGAAGGCTCCATCAGTAGTGCCACACCTGTAGTTGTAGATTACTTAATAGACAAAAATATATAGGAGGCATGACTTTGGAGGCACCACAAACACTATAATGTGATCTTTATATATATATATAAAAAAAAAAAAAATAATAATCATACCTTCTATTCATATAAAAATCGAAAAAATACCAGCATAAAACAAAAGCAAATTGATGAGAGACTCCAAAATACAAATTACATCTATCATCCACTTTACTGCAGCATTTATATACACAAAAAAGGGGGAAACCACCCCCTAGCAGCAGCACTTGTACACTCTTATAGTGGTTGTGATAGGTTGTCAAGTCAATGTGTTTCCCAGATTTAAATAGTCCGCTTCATCAGGAGATGGAGCGTAACTTTGCTCTATAGTAATCTGAAATTCACACCTTAAATCTCCACAACTGTATTTAATATAATTCATATATTAAGTAACATTTGTTATGTGTTACCCACCAATACCCCTCACCTCATTGGCTGCACAACTACACACATCAGTTTCCCATAGAGATAGCATTTTTGTATCAAAAAAGAATATAAAGTCTGTTTATCCATGCAGCCAGAATGTGGACCTTGAAGGAGGCCACTAGGAGACCCAAGATATGCAAGAAAAAATTAGGGGTTCCTTTTTCGCCCAAAGGCAGACAGATTTTGGACATAGTCTTCTCCAGTGCCAGATTCAGATGTTCCAATCTGTGAGATGGGTCCAGCGATGACTAGGTTGAGGATTCAGTCAAAGCTATGAAAAACCTTGAATGTCTTTTTGGATGTTGGTTAATAGCTACAGAGAGAACTGATCCTTTAACGGATCATCATCCAGGTACCCTACAATGCGAGTACCCAAAGAACAAAGCAAAGCCAAAACAGGGACAAGAACCTTGGTGAAAACCCAGGAGGGCTGTGGACAGACCATAGAGAAGGGTAACAATCTGGTAATATTGATCAACCACCGCAAAAGCGTTGATGAGGCATAAAAAATAGATCTGTGCAGATAAGCATCCTGGACATCTACAGAGGTCAGGGAGGCAATGACTGGCCTGGCATTTCCCATGCAAAGCTTCTGAACACGTAGGAACAAGTTGAGTCTTCAGATTCAGAACGGGCCAAACTCCTCAATTTAGTTTGTAAGGCATACAGAGATTTGAGTAAAAACCTTTAAAGTGGTCTCGGGGGCGTGTCCGGGATGTGAGAGGAGACGGTCGCATAGACATAGAGCTCCACACATCCTATTAATCATCCTTGCCATCCTTCCGCTTCTGAGGCTCTGCAGGCTCGGCCAATACTGCCCAAGACCCGCAGGACCAGTCGCGGTGTATATCGCGGCATATTTCCGCACTCGGCCGGCCGGACCCACTAATTATCCTACACACCTCGAGATACAGATACGCTGGCAGAGGAGAGTGTAGGGCCTGTGCGGGGGCTCTGGTGAAATTTCCAAAAATGAGTTTAGAGACATACGGAATGTTTGATTTAACTCCTCAAACCGGGCAAGACTTAGACTTCTGAGTTGAACAAGGATGCACAAGTCTTCGAAACGTACCCTTTACGGTCCGGTCAGTAACGGAGGGACTGGAGACATCTACAGGTCCTACGAATAGACGTGTCTAGATAAAAAATACGGAGTAGTTGCGAAAACGCCACCAACTAGTTATAATGGTCTAACAATGGGAAGAGA
>BLSH010378393.1:710511-725006 GCA_018402905.1 Glandirana rugosa | reverse complement strand
TTGCACGTATCCTCAACTTCCAAGATAAAGTGACCATTCTACGTTTAGCCAGAGAAAAGGGTCCACTTAAATATAACGGCAATATCATTTCCATCTACCCTGACTTCTCAACGGATGTACAACGTCAACGTGTCTCCTTCTCTGCAGTAAAGAACCGTCTCCGACAGGAGGGCCTACAGTATGCTATGCTCTTCCCTGCCAAATTGAGAGTCATCTGGGAAGGCAAGGCTCACTTCTACAACTCACCTAAAGTAGCCATGGCTTGGCTCGAGGACCACGTTGGTCCACAGCGCCGACGGGGACGTACGGGTCAGTAACAAAAATGACCAATCTGATCGCCTTCTGAGACATGTTACCATCCTGCTGGAAACATGACTGCACATGTCAGTACCTCTTTACAGGACTTATACCTTTATCCCCTAATAGCTGGACCAGGCGGGTGACCTTAAACAGTCATTGACCTCATCCTTGGGACTGCAAGCTGTGGGCAGGATAAATTGATACGGATACGGCCCTTGTCTACGCTTGCCCACATTACAACAGACAAAACAACGCCTAGGGTCACTTGTACTGCCTTGGACCTCCTCCTAGCAGTAATCCCGATACGGATAATCACATGGATGGTCACTTGGCCGATTCCCTGCATTACTTTATCCTTCAAAAACCTCGGTTATACTTCAATGGAGCTAAAAACATTCACTTTATCGACCCCATTCCACTGCATGGCGAAGCCATGGGAAGTGCCTTCTAATTATTTTTTTTTTTTCTTCTTGTTTTTGGACTTTTTGTTGAATTTTTGGTCAGTTCGGGATCCAAGCTCACTAGGTTGGGGATGGTTGAGCAGGGTGGGATGGGAGGGGGAGGGGGGGAATCAATAGATGCATTATGGTTAGACAAGTTTGTGGTAGCTGAATCACTATCTTTTTTCCCCTGCTTTATAGTGGCGAGACTTTTGACTTCCTTCTGTTGCATATGGGTATACCTAAACCATATAACCTGGATTGCTTTTTGTGATGTTGACTCATGTATTATCCTTTATGGTATAGTAAATGTTTTACATGTTATAGATGGCTAATCCACTAAAAATCATCTCATGGAATGTAAGAGGGGTAAACTCTCCTCACAAGCGGTCCTTAATTTTCTCATTCCTCAAACGTCACAGACCACACATTATCTGCCTCCAGGAGACGCACCTAGTCAAAGAACGGATACGCTCACTAAAGAAAGCATGGGTGGCTTCTTCGTATCATGCCACACACAGTACATATTCTAGGGGTGTCTCCATCCTGCTGGCAAAGTCCATATCAGCTGAAATTATATCCGTGACGACAGACCCCGACGGTCAATTCATTATACTCACTATACAAATTGCCAGAAAGACCTTTACTCTGGTCAATGTCTATGTACCTCCCCCATTTACCCCAGATCTTCTCTCCAGATTATCTCTCCTCCTTGTTGCCAGAGCCCCCGGACCGATATTATACATAGGAGACTTTAATGCTGTTCTTGACCCTTTGGTGGACCGCTTGGGAGGAGGAGGTAGGTCTTGCCCCTCTTTTGTGAAGTGGGCTGAAGTTTATAACCTTACTGAGATCTGGCGATGGAAACACCCCTCTGATTATCAGTATTCATGCCATTCTGATTCCTTTCATACTATGTCACGTATTGACCTAGCGTTTGGTACTCCTGATGCTCTCCCGTTGATTTCATCTGTGTCTTATCTGCCCAGGGGTGGTGTCTGACCATGCACCCCTGATGGTGGATCTCCTCCTCCTGCCTACACAAGGACCTGTCCTGTGGCGCATGGGATCGCAGTGGCTGGAGGACGAGGTCGTACAGAGATCATGCGGGAGAGACATTGTGGACTACTGGAAGGTTAACAGGGGCTCCACAGACCTCACCACCGTGTGGGAGGCCTCTAAGGCTGTACTACGGGGTGCCTTTATGTCTATAACGGGTATCCTACGTAAGAATGCTGTGCAATGTACCAGGGAATTGGAGGAGGCAATGGTGGCGGCTGAGGTTGATTATGTCACACACCCAGACCCCCAGAGGTACGAATTGTGGAAGACTAAACGTAGAGAATATGAGCTCAAATTACTAGATTTAACTCAAAAACGTATGCTGCATATAACACAAAAAAAATTTGAACATGGTAACAAGGCCGGACGGCTCTTAGCGTACCTAGTTAGGCCAGATCATAACCCTGTCTCTATTCCCCGAATTCTTACCTTACAAAACGGAATTAGTGACGCCCCACAAGATATTGTAGCTGCGTTCTTGTCCTTCTACAAAGATCTATACACTACAAGGGCGCAATATTCAGATACATGTCTGACTGAGTACCTTACACAAGTTCCACTACCGCACTAAACAGATCAGGAAATAAGGGACCTTGAAGCCCCCATCACCATAGAGGAAGTGCAGATGGCAATCTCACAACTCCCGAACCACAAATCCCCGGGCCTGGGTGGCTTCCCGGCTGAGTGGTACAAGGAGTTTGCCCCACTACTCAGTCCTCTCCTTCTTAACACTTATAACGAGGCTCTAAAGCAGGGTATCCTCCCACCATCCATGCGGGAAGCGTTAATCGTCCTATTATTAAAACCTAGAAAAGACCCATTACTTTGCGACTCATACCGCCCCATATCCCTAATAAATGTGGACGTTAAGATTCTCGCTAAAGTGCTCGCTAATCGCCTTAACCCAATAATTGGAAAATTGATAGGATGTGATCAGGCCAGGTTTATACCAGGAAGA
Source organism: Glandirana rugosa (assembly GCA_018402905.1). Classification (NCBI taxonomy): domain Eukaryota; kingdom Metazoa; phylum Chordata; class Amphibia; order Anura; family Ranidae; genus Glandirana; species Glandirana rugosa. The sequence goes on along the minus strand of BLSH010378393.1, from coordinate 722,246 downwards.
TCCACTGGAATGAATATACGCAGATTGTTTCATAATCTACAATACCCCCATGACTGTGCACCTACTAAGGTAATTGTGTCACTCGACACTAAAAAGGCATTCGATAGTGTGGAGTGGCCCTACTTATTCGAGATCTTGGAGAGATATGGGTTCGGTCCACGCATGATAGCTTGGATCAGGCTCCTATATAGCTCTCCAACAGCTCATATCAGAGTAAATTCCTCAGTAACGGAGGCGTTTCCGATTACCAGGGGAACCAGACAGGGTTGCCCTTTATCCCCCCTACTGTTTGCTCTGGCTATGGAGCCCCTGGCTATACAAATCCGCAATACCTCCCAAATTAAGGGCCTCCCCGTCGGAACGATAGAGGAACGCGTATCACTCTATGCTGACGATACTTTGGTATACTTGGCGGATCCCCAGGACTCCCTTAAAAATCTACTAACCCTTATTAATAAGTTCAGGGACTACTCAGGCTTTAGAGTGAATTGGGAAAAGTCAATCCTCTTTCCTCTGGACCGGGCGGCCGCTTCCCTGATATATGCGGGATCGGAACTACAGGTAGTCTCCTCATTTAGATATCTGGGAGTGATGGTTCAACTACCGCTCTCGCGATACATTGAGAACAACATATGCCCCTTACTAAAACTACAACAACACACTCAAAAATGAATGGATCTTCCGCTGGATCTCATGGGCAGGGCCAATGTTATTAAAATGATTTATCTTCCCAAACTGCTCTATGTCCTAGCCAATGCGCCATGTAGGTTCCCCAAATCCATCTTTAAACGTATAGACTCCACATGCATAACCTTCCTATGGCGAGGTAGATCCCCTAGGATAGCACTTGAGACACTCCAACTTCTGTCCCACCTAGCTGGCCTGGCCTTCCCTAATTTTAACTTGCACTACCTGGCTTCTCAATTAGTCTCTGTCCATGACTGGCTATACCCTAGCGACACTAATGCCTGCACCAGCACGGAGGGGGCTATTGCCTTATCCATGGAAACACTCCACAACGTGATCTATAGAAACTGTGTCCCTGATGGGCCGGGGACAGCTGTAATACATATGACCCTATCACTCTTTCGGACAATCAAAAACAAATTTGCCCAGGAGACATGGGACGCCTCGCTGAACACGCCTCTATGGTACAATGACACACTTAGGGAAGTTGAAATCTATACCAGACCCTGTGAGATGGTCATCAAAGGGAGTTAAATACCTGTGTCATCTCTTTGACATGCAGGGATTTAAATCCTTCCAACAGGAGTTTGATCTCCCAAATTCCTATTTATTTTACTATTAGCAATTAAGACATGCAATTAGGGCACAATTTGGCAATTTAGATGATATAATTCACGTGCCCCCCCTAGAACAATTGCTCAGGGACCCGGCCCCTACTAAGCTAATTTCAACCCCCAGATTCCGGAATGCCCAAACTAAATGGACTAATCTAGATATACAACTCACAGAGGAGGATTGGTCAGAATTCTCCGACACCTTCAAATCTTCGGTAATTTCCTCTAGACCGAGTGATTCAAATCAAAGTCTTCCACCAGTCCCATCTCACCCCTCACAGACTATATAAAATGGGCCTATCATCCACAGAAACATGCTTTCGGGGCTGCGGCCAACAAGCAGATTTTCTGCATTGTTTCTGGTCATGTCCGATGGTACAGCACTTCTGGAAAGACATTGGCTCCTTTATCTCGACAGCCTTAGGCCTTCCTAATATTATTAACCCTAAGAATTGCCTTTTGGGAATCTTTGGGGACCTGTCACTGTCTGCCTCGACAAAGAGGCTCCTTCGTATCCTATTTTTCTACGCAAAGAAATCTCTCTTATTGACGTGGAAGAGTTCACAGGCATTGAATAAAAACCTGTGGTTGAAATTGGGGAATGAAGCATTACCCCTATACAAGATTACATTTGATCTCCGAAAACGGAGTAAAGGATTTCACAGGATATGGGGCGGGTGGCTGGCCAGCCCCCTTACATTATGTCCCGCTCCACCTTAGGGAGCGGGGCTACTTACTCTACTTTAAACTAATACTGGTCCACCTGACTTGTTACAAATAACACTATGCTATGTCGTATACCCAACAGGCTCAAGTATGCTTACTTAAAGATATGCCATGATGCCATTTGATGTAAAATATAACTGGGAAAGTTGTTTATTAACCATGTATAAGCCACCAATACTTTATATTTGCTGATCGGGTATGTTGCCCGTCATACGGTTGTTGGTTTCTGTGTTTTTATAAACAATAAAAATATCTTAAAAAAAAAAAAAAAAAGTGGTCTCCTGTTGGTACAAGGGAATATGACCAAAAGATTCAAAAGCTGTTGAACAACAGTAAGTAGATCTGCCCGCCATGACTGGGAAGGAGACAAATTGGAGAGCATGAAGCAGGGACAAAGTTAAATGTGAAATCCCAGTTTATGGCTTCTGAAAACACCATTAACCCTGTCATCTGAAATATTCTGGGACCAGAAGGAAGGAAAATAATGTGTATAAAAGAAGGTAGGCTTTTGTGGAGAGAAGAGGTTTATTGCTTAAGAAAACTAGCAAAAACTGAGACTATCCGGGAGTAGGAGGGGTTTCATAGAGGGGTGTCCCTTTAGCCTTTTTTTTCCAGTGTCCAATCACCTGAAGGTAGCTGCATATAACAAAATCGTAAGGATTTAAAGAAGCCCGTGTCCTGTACTGTATGATCAGGAAATTAGATTCTTCTCCATCTTGTATTTGCTGCATGGCTGTTCTATGTCAGTAACTCGGCAACATTTCTTCTTTTCTTTTTAATAAAAGGTAGGCAATGACATTACACGTTTCTCTCATGAAAGTAGTAAAATAAAGGATAAGGGCACTTATCTTAGACTATTGGGGCTGATCACAGAATTTTGGGACCTTTATGAATATAGTCAGCCAGCGCCTTATGTATTTATATGCCCACTACAATTCTTAGTTATAAAGGTCAACTTTCACACAGGAGGCGCTTTACAGGCATTTTTTTTAGCTAAAAAAAAAAGCCTGTAAAGCGCCTCTAAATTAGCTCCTAATGCACCCCAGTGTGAAAGCCCGAGTGCTTTCACACTGGGGTGGTGCGCTTGCAGGACGGTAAAAAAAAGTCCTGCAAGCCGCATCTTTTGGGCGGTGTGGGAGCGATGTATACACCCGCTCCTCCACCGCCCCTGCCCATTGAAATGAATGGGCAGCCCTTCTGAAGCGGCTGTACACCGCTCCAGAAGCGCCAGGCACTTTTAACTCCTTTTTAACCCTGTTTGGGGGGTTAAAAGCGCCCCGCTGCCGCCTGAATAGCTGCACCACAGCGCCGCTATAACAGCGGTAAAGCGCCGCACATTAGCAGTGTTTTAGTACTAACGCTCGGGTGGCCCTGGTGTGAAAGTACCCTAACTATATATCCAGTATTGTTATTTTCCACACAAATGTATTAAATAACTAGCTAATCAAGCTTTGTGTGAGCGACCCCTGATGGCATTAGTAGGAGATATATTAAAGTATAAGGGCTAACTCACCTTCCTTGCTTCCCATAGCAATATTTAGCATCTGCCTCAATTAATGCAGTCTCTCCAAGCTCCATGAGCTGCACACACAGATCCATGCTCTAAAAAAAAAAAAAAAAAAAATTAATTAATAAAAAATAAACAAATGCATGGGCCTCTTTTTTTTTGGTTTGTTTGTTTTAAGAGATGAGCAATAAGATCAAAAACAAGTCTTGACAAATAAAAATGTGTATTAATTGGATAAGATTAGGCCAATAAAGATGCAGACCATTTTCTAACACATTGCACTGCATGCCTCTATAAATAAGCAAATAAGCTTATGTTGTCAGGAATAGTCTATGAGCATACCGAGTAGGATTTAAAGTCTAACTCCAGGAATTTAAAAGTATAAAATAAATAAATAAATAAATTGCGCTAAATGCTCATTCTGTCTAGGAGTGCATGAGCAAGATGCAAATACTTACCTTGTTCATCACTCCAACAGGGTCCCTCCAGCACTGTGATCAGTCCCCTGCAGCCTGCTCAGCAACCTGTTTTAATCGCACTCCAACCTTACCCTATACATCAACAAAAGTGACACAAAAAGTCACTCTTTGTGCAAAATTTTATATATATATATACAATACAGACCAAAAGTTTGGACACACCTTCTCATTCAAGGAGTTTTCTTTATTTTCATGACTATGAAAATTGTAGATTCACACTGAAGGCATCAAAACTATGAATTAACACATGTGGAATTATCTACATAACCAAAAAGTGTGAAACAACTGAAAATATGTCATATTCTAGGCTCTTCAAAGTAGCCACCTTTTGCTTTGATTACTGCTTTGCACACTCTTGGCGTTCTCTTGATGAGCTTCAAGAGGTAGTCACCTGAAATGGTCTTCCAACAGTCTTGAAGGAGTTCCCAGAGATGCTTAGCACTTGTTGGCCCTTTTGCCGTCACTCTGCGGTCCAGTTCACCCCAAACCATCTCGATTGGGTTCAGGTCTGGAGACTGTGGAGGCCAGGTCACCTGGCGCAGCACCCCATCACTCTCCTTCTTGGTCAAATAGCCCTTACACAGCCTGGAGGTGTGTTTGGGGTCATTGTCCTGTTGAAAAATAAATTATGGTCCAACTAAACGCAAACCAGATGGAATAGCATGCCGCTGCAAGATGCTGTGGTAGCCATGCTGGTTCAGTATGCCTTCAATTTTGAATAAATCCCCAACATTTATAAGGCAAGAAATCACACTTATTAAACCTGACAGGGCACACCTGTAAAGTGAAAACCATTTCAGGTGACTACCTCTTGAAGCTCATCAAGAGAATGCCAAGAGTGTGCAAAGCAGTAATCAAAGCAAAAGGTGGCTACTTTGAAGAACCTAGAATATGACATATTTTCAGTTGTTTCACACTTTTTTTGTTATGTAGATAATTCCACATGTGTTAATTCATAGTTTTGATGCCTTCAGTGTGAATTTACAATTTTCATAGTCATGAAAATAAAGAAAACTCTTTGAATGAGAAGGTGTGTCCAAACTTTTGGTCTGTACTGTGTATGTATATATATATATATATATATATATATATATATATATATATATATATACACACACACACACACACACACACGCACGCCAATCAGCATTAACATTATGACCACTGAGAGGTAAAGTGAATAACATTATCTCATGACAATGGCACCTGAAAGTGGGTGGTGAGATATATTAGGTAGTAAGTGAACATGTTGTCTCTGAAGTTGTGTTGAAACTAGAGAAAAAAAAGGGCAAGCATAAGGATTTGATAGGGTGAGCAACTTTGACAAGGGTCAAATGGTAATGGCTAGACAACTGGGTCAGAGCAACTGCAAAACAGCAGCTCGTGTGTGATTTTCCCAGGCTGCAGTGATCAGGACCTACCAAAAGTGGTCCAAGGAAGGAAAACCAGTGATGGGGTAATAGGCGGCCAAGGGCTTGCCAGTGTAGTTTAACCACTGCAGCCCCGGAAGGATTTCCCACTGTAGGACCAGAGCATTTTTTGCAATTCGGCACTGCATCGCTTTAACTGACAATTGCATGGTCGTGCGACACTGTACCCAAACAAAATTGACATCCCCCCCCCATAAATAGAGCTTTCTTTTGGTGGTATTTGATCCCCTCTGCATCACTTCTGATCACCACTAGTAACAAAAAAAAGCGACAATTGTGAAAAAAAAAAAAAACAATATTTTTTACTTTTTGCTATAAAACATATCCAAAATAAAATATAAAAGAAACAAATTTATTCATCAGTTTTGGAAGATTTGTATTCTTCCTCATATTTGTGGTAAAAGAAAAAAATAGCGACCGGCGTTTGATTGGCTTGCACTAAAGTTGCCAGGTTTACAAACCATAAGAATTAATTTAAAGCGTTTTTACTATTTTTTTTTATTTTTTACTAGCAACGGTGGCGATCTGCGATTGTTAGTGGACTGGGATATTGCAGCGGACATGTCGGATATTTTTGACACCTTTTTCTGAGACCAATGACATTTATACAGCGATCAGAAATTTAAATAGCCACTGATTACTGTGTATAAGGTCATTGGAAGGGAAGGGGTTAACCTGCAGGGGGTGATGTAGGGGTTAACTGTGTTCCATAGGTGTGTTCTAGCTGTGAGAGGGGCTGGGCAGCCAGGGGCATAAGTGATCTAACTGATCCCAGTGACAGGGATCTGTAGATCTCTGACATGCCGCCTGAGAGCGGTGAACCGCCGTGTTTACATCAGCGGTTCCCACCCGCAAGCCGCGCGAGCCACCGTTTATAAACGGTGATTCGCGGAATCGTGCCACTTTGCAGCAGTAAATGTACGCGAGCCGGCCGTTAACCGGGTAATCCAACAAAACAGCTACTGTAGCTCAAATTGCTGAAAAACCGCTGGTGTAGCTCCCCCATAGTGAATAGGTGCTTAGGTGATAGATTTTTGCTAGGAGAGGCAAATTCAATCAGGATTGACTATTGTGCATGCCTGACTGTTTTGATTTGGGCAGGGGAGTGGTCCAGAAAGAGCTAGAGACTGCAGGAAGGAACACCCCTTGGTTACCCCTCCCCTTTGGGTCCAGAAGGTTCTGGGAAAGGGGATGGAAGAGGAGGTGGGACTTACTGAGGTATGTTAAGGAGCCCTGACCAATCCCCAACCTGGACTGGCAAGGGGCAGGCCTCCTTAAATACTGTGGTCTGCCCAGCTGGGGGAGGAGAGTGTCGGCTGGAAGAGTGGAGATGCATCACCTGGGAGCCCCAGTCGGGGGGGGGGGGGGTGACCTTGAGGCCGGGGAGCTTGGGTGCAGCCAGGAGAGAGAGATCCTGGAGCGTCACAAGGGAGTACGAGAGCAACAGAGAGACTACAGGAAAGAGTGTTTAAAGGATCCACCGGTGTAGGCAAGTGACATACCCTGGGAGCTGAGGAAGAGGACTGGAGCAGGCTGGGAGGTTACCGAGGACAGTCTGCGGAGGTCAGAGGATCCAGTCAGGGGAGTGGTGTCACTGGGCAGTGGAGTAGGCCGGAGCAGCCAGGAGGGCCAAGGTGGCCTGGAAGAGGATGGTCTAGGAGTAGTAGTCCATTAAACCCTGCTAGCACATTTGTACTCAGCTACACTTCCTGTAATGGGCAGTCCGGAGGCCCTGCCAGCAAAAAACGCAGGACTCACCATGTGCTAGTTAGGGTGGAAGAAGACGTAATGGAGGTCTGATAAATATCCCTTCGGGCCTCACTGTGAAGAAGCAAGTGTTGTGCAGGAGAGAAGTGAAGGAGTATAGCAAGTGTCAGTGCTGGCGGAAGGAGGAGTATATATACGGAGGTGTATATAGTACGGTCCTAAATCTTAATCTATTGGGTATCCCACAGTCGTCCCTACCCCATCCAAGTTTATTCCTCAATAAAACAACAAAAATAAAGTACCAGCCTGTTCAGTGACTTTGAATGAAAGTAAAATAGGATTTTTTGACTTACCGTAAAATCCTTTTCTCTGAGTTCATTGACGGACACAGCCTCTTAATGTTGACATGTGGGGTATGCACCTTTTACCAGGAGTAGATTAGGCAGAACATAGTTGAGACAAAAAAGCAAGCTAGCCCCTCCCAGGGGGCAGTCCTCACTCTGCATAACCCCCTCCGCCTTATTAGCACTTCAGTTCGTAACAAGCAGTACAAACTCAGAACACAGAGAGGTGGGTGCTGCGTCCGTCAATGAACTCAGAGAAAAGGATTTTACGGCAAGTCAAAAAATCCTATTTTTTCTCTTTCGTTCAATGAAGGACGCAGCCTCTTAATCTTGACATGTGGGGACGTCCCAAAACAGGGTCAAACAAAAGAGGGGTGGGTAACAAAATAACAACTGTACCCGACGGAAAGCTCTCCGGGAGGCGCCAGACGCGCCTACACCGCCGCCTGCAAAACTTTGCGGCCAAAAGCAGCATCAGCAGATGCTGACACATCAACTTGGTAAAACTTAGCAAAGGTGTGCACAGAAGTCCAAGTGGCAGCCTTGCACATATGAGACACTGACGCTTGGTGTCGGAAAGCCCAAGAAGTACTAATCTCCCTGGTGGAATGAGCCGTGACCGGAAAAGGGGGTTCTTGACCCCGAACGTCATACGCACGGGTCACGGTCTGTCTGATCGAACGCGAAAGGAGGCCGTGACCGATAAATACACTCACAGAGCCCTAACCACATCCAAGGAGCGTAAAGCAACCTCCCTAGGATGTGACGGGCGCAGACACAAAGAAGGAAGGACAATGTCCTCATTAATGTGAAAAGAGGAAACCACCTTCGGTAGAAACAAAGGGGATGGGCGCAGCACCGCCTTGTCCTTATGCAGGACCAAGTAGGGAGACCTACAAGACAAAGCCGCCAACTCAGACACCCGCCTGGCCACCTTTTGCGAGCGCAACAGCAAAGAAATGTCTCTGATCTTTTCATATGGCGGCTTCTGCAGTACTGAAAGAATCGCTAGGGCAGAAATCTGCCCCTTGAGGGTACTCAATGCCAGTTTTTGATCCAGGCCTTGCTGAAGAAAGGCCAGTACACGAGCCACTGAAAAGGAAAGGGGGTTCCATCCCCCAGCCTCGCACCAAGCAATATAAGCCTTCCAGGTGCAGTGATAGATAGATCTTGCGTGACGGGGACTTGCGTGCCTTAAGCATGGTGGGGATCACTGACTCAGAGACCCCCCTATCCCTCAATACCTGGGATTCAATAGCCAGGCCGTCAAAGCCAGTGAGTGTAAAGCAGGGTGCAGGATGGGCCCCTGCGACAGCAGATCTTCGCGTAGCGGAAGCCGCCAGGGAACATCCGTTACCATCCGTACCACGTCAGCGTACCAAGGACGCCGAGGCCAATCCGAAGCCACCAGGATAGCCGGAATCCCCTCCACTTCTATCCTGCACAACAGGCACGGAAGAAGCTTGAGAGGAGTGAAGGCGTAAAGGAGCCGGTATCGAGACCATGGAGCCACAAGGGCGTCCACGGCGTCTGCCAACGGATCCCTTGCTCTGCACACAAAGGTTCGCACCTTGCGATTGAACCAGCACGCCAGCAGGTCGATGTCTGCCGTGCCCCACCTCTGGCAGATCTGACGGAACACTTCTGGATGCAGTGACCACTCTCCCTGATCCAGAGTCTGGCGACTGAGAAAGTCCGCCTGCCAATTTTCTACGCCCGGAATGTAAACAGCGGAGATGGCCGGCACATAAAGCTCTGCCCACCTCAAGATGTGGGCCGCTGCCGCAGCTGCTACCAAGCTCTTTGTGCCGTCCTGATGGTTTACATACGCCACCACTGTGGCGTTGTCCGACTGCACCCGAACCAGTTGACCGTGCAACCTCTCCGACCAATGGGAGAGTCTGATCGCGCGCAGTTCCAGCGCGTTGACTGAAAGGCGGGACTCCTCCGATGACCATCGGCCCTGGGCAGACAATCGCCCCAGGACTCCTCCCCAGCCCGCTAGGCTGGCATCAGTTGTGACAATCGACCATTCCAGGGGAAGAAACGACTTCCCCAGACACAACGCCGGGGCCCGCAGCCACCAGGCAAGAGCCCCCCTGGTCTGATGATCCAACCTGATCACCCGATCCAGAGACAACGGAGACTTGTCCCACTGCAGCAGAATCGCTCGCTGCAGGAGCCGGGTGTGACTCTGGGCACATGGTACCGCCTCAAAGGCCGACACCATGAGCCCCAACACCCGCATGCAAAAATGTAAGGAAGACCACCGTCGTGACAGCAGAGCCCATACCACAGTTTGCAGCGTCAGCAACTTGGCCGGAGGCAAGAACACCCTTGCCTGCTCTGTGTCCTGAATCAGGCCCAGATATTCCAGGCGGCGCAACGGGACCAGCGTCGACTTCTGAAGGTTGATCAACCAGCTGAAGTCCCACAGGGAGGCCAGGGTGATCGAGACATTGTCCTCAAGGGCAGGAGCAGACTCCACCCTCAGGAGCAAATCGTCTAGATATGCCACCACCGCAATGCCTCAGCAGAGCCAGCACCGGAGCCAACAGCTTGGTGAAGACTCGCGTAGCGGAGGCTAGGCCAAAGGGGAGAGCCACAAATTGGTAGTGGAGGTCCCCCACCACGAAACGCAGGAAACGCTGATGCCGAACACAAACGAGGAGGTACGCGTCCCTGATGTTTAGAGAAGCCAGGAAATCCCCCTAGCGCAGCGCGGCCGCGACAGAAAGGACTGACTCCATCCTGAATTTGCACACCTTCACGAAGTGATTGAGCGCCTTTAGGTCCAGAACCGGCCTGACTCCATCCTTCTTTGGAACCACACAGAGGTTGGAATAAAACCCGCGGAACCGTTCCGCAGGAGGGACCGGGACAATCGCCCCCTGCTCGAACAGAGCCTGGACAGCCCCAAACAGAGTTTGCCGACGCCCCGGAGGGAGTCTCAGATTTGAGGGGGAGAACTTGTGCGGGGGCAGGGTACAGAACTCTATCTTGTACCCGGACGACACCACCTCTCGCACCCAAAGATCCAAGATGCGGGCGGTCCACCGGGCCGCGAACCCCAGAAGCTGACCCCCCACCCGAGCGTTGGGCGGGGGCAACCCATCATGCGGAGGCGGGCTTCTCCTCTGCCTTCCCGGACTTGCACTGCCAGGGACGCTTCTGGTTCCCTGCGGCAGCCTTGCCGGACCGAGTACCCGCGCCCGCTGCACAGGGCGCACAAAAAAAACGTTTCTGGGTAAAGAGGGACCCTGTTTTCGGCATTGGCCGGAGGCAAGAACACCCTGCTTGGGTTCCGGAAGAAAAGTACTCTCCCCCCCCCTGTGAAATCCTTAATGATCTCATCCAGGGAAGTCCCAAACAGCCGACCGCCATGAAACGGCTGGTCCGTGAGACCTTTTTTCGACACATGGTCGCCCGACCAGCACCTCAGCCACAGCAGCCGTCTAATGATCGCAAAAACTGCCAGTTTTGACAGCATGGGAGCTACGTCCAAGGCCGCGTTGCAGAGGTACCTGATGCCCTGCGCCAGCTGGTCAGCCAGCTGCACCGACTCCAAAGGAACCACGAGGTCCCCCAAATCCTTGTGCAACACTGTCGCCCACTCCGTGAGCAACTGCGCCACCATCGCTGACGCCAGTACCGGCTGCATGGCCGCCCCCGCCACCAGGTACATAGCCTTGGACACCGCCTCTGTCCGCCTGTCGGCTGGATTTTTAGATGATGGAGAACCCTCCATCGGGATAGTGGTAGCCTTGTTCAGGCGGGCCACTGGCGGGTCTACCACGGGGGACAACCACTTCTGCAACAAGCTATCCTCAAAAGGATAGCGCACAGAAAAGAGTTTTAGTAATGCGAACGAATTCTGAGGACGCTGCCATTCCTTGTAGACAAACTGATCAAAATATGGCACATAAGGGAAAACCTTAGGAGCCTGAGCCGGCCTATGGGACCCAAAGGCATAAGCCACCTCCTGCGACGTCCCAGCCTGGCCCAAACGCAGCGTCTCGCGGACGACAGCCACCAGGGAGCCCACAATGCCTTTTCCCGCGCTACGGTGGCTCCTTGCTCTTCCTCACCGTCAGAAGGGTCCAATTCCCCATCTGACAGATCCACCGCTTCTTCGCCACCCCCCTACCACAGACTGGTTCCACCCGGGCAAGAAACTCTTCCAGAAAAGGTGAGGGGGATGACCAGAACCACCTACACCCAGCCGGGGGGGGGGGGGGGCA
>BLSH010378393.1:685285-701160 GCA_018402905.1 Glandirana rugosa | reverse complement strand
AAAAAAAAAATAAAAAAAAAAAAAAAAAAAAAAAAAAAAACACAGCTCTCCATTATTCTAGCCCATAGAGTTATAACGCCACCTTAAGGAATAGAAAAAAGCAGCATATTACAGTGCACACATACATTAATTACATTAAATCTTGCAGGGCTATTTAAAAGTATCTGAACATCTTGCACAAAAATATCTCCCATTCTACAGTTGGCGTTAGGACCTACTGGGTTGGGGGACTTTGACACAGTAGTGGGCTAAGCACTCTATGGCCATATAGTGTGATGGACTCCCTATATTTTTGTGCAAGATGTTCAGGTACTTTTAAATAACCTTGCAGGGTTTAATGTCATTATTGCATGTTTGCGCTGTAATATGCGGTTTTGTTCATGAGGTCTTATGGCAGCACCATCTCTAAAGGTTATACATTAGAGTGTGCCCCCACCAAGCATTTGCTTACCTTAAGAAGTAGGACACTAGGCTGAACAAAGCACAGCCTATGGACAGTCAAAGCCCCCATCTGCAACAGGCAGCTCAGTTAGTCACAAAGCAGTACAGAGAAATGTAACAGAAAGGTGGGTGCTATGTCCTTCAATGAACTCAGAGAAATAGAGATTACAATGAGTAACAAAGAAGCCCATTTTCTCTTATGTTCATTGAAGGACACAGCTCTTCATTATTCTTGATAAAATTGATAAATTTTGCGCCTAGGTAAATTGTGAATAAAATACTGTAAACTTATTGTGAATGACTAATGTCAGCTGCAGTGATAATGTATGCAAACAGCAATACAAATCAGTTATAAAGAAAAAAACACTGCACTCAATACTATATGTCAGTACATCTGTGCCAAATAAATATAACAGACTCTAATAATAATCAATCTTACAGAAATTAGAAATGCATCCTTATCCAGTCCATATCTGAACAATTATTTGTTAAAACAAATGTGACAAGTCCCACAGCTTCCTGATGACGCTTTGATGGTTGAAATATGTCGAAGCTTATTTGCGTCGTGCAATTTTCGCTGACGTCATCTCTGGGAACCGAGCCGTGGCGCACTTCCGGAAGTAGAACCAATGCCGGCCGGGGACACGCCGCCTACATATGCTGTATACACCGGGTGCCAGGTATAAATCAGGCACATCCAAATGGGAGTATAATTTTACCCCTGATTTCTTAAAGCGGAGTTCCACCCAGTTAAAAGTCAGCAGCTACAAAAGTGTAGCTGCTGACATAACAATCGGACACTCACCTGTCCCCTGGTCCAGGGATGCAGTCGCCCGAGGGCTTGCTCTTCTCCCCCTCCCCTCAGTGGCGCCGGCATCACAAGTGTGGGCGGCTTCAAAGCCGGGCACGCACTGTGCATGCACGAGTCACGCTGCACCTTGTGAATGGCCGGCGTATCTTCTGGGACCTGTGACGTGTCCCAGACGTTTGCCGAGGGGGGGTGAACTTCCTTCCTGAGCCGCGGATCTAGAAGAGGGAGTGGACCTGGGAACCTGTGTAAACAGGGTCCCTGGTCCTCCCCCAAAAAAATTACCTGCCAATAGTGGCACGTCAGGGGGTCACCTTCCCTTAAAGCAGAAGTTCCAATTTTGGGTGCAACTCCACTTTAAATAAATTATCCAAATGGTTTTATGCTATGAGCTGGGCAGCACAGTGGTGTAGTGGGTGGCGCAGTGGTGTAGTGGATAGCACTTTCGCCTGGCAGCATAAGGGTCGCTGGTTCGAATCCCAACCACGACACTACCTGCCTGGAGTTTGCATGTTCTCCCTGTGCCTGCGTGGGTTTCCTCCGGGTACTTCGGTTTCCTCCCACACTCCAAAGACATGCTGGTAGGTAAGTTAGATCCTGTCTAAATTGGCCCTAGTATATGTATGAATGTAAGTTAGGGACCATAGATTGTAAGCTCCTTGATGGTAGGGACTGATGTGAATGTACAATATATATATATATGTAAAGCGCTGTGTAAATTGACAGCGTTATACAAGTACCTGAAATAAATGAGCCTTCTCTCTGTCGTTCTTCCCTCTAAACTACTACTTGAGGAACAGTGAATGTGGTGTTTTGCCAGGTGACCATCTATGTGATTACCCCACAAAGTGCAGTAGACCACACTAGAGATAGGAGGTCAATAAGTTGTGCTGAGCGCATATCTATGTGGGGCACCTTGAGCTGGAGTGGAACAGAGCACTGTAATTTTATTTAAAGAGTACAGCTCTTTTAAGAAGAATCACTGTGGGACGTGTCACAGTTTTTTAACAAATAATTGTTCAGATATGGACTGGATAAGGATGCATTGCTAATTTCTGTGAGATTGATTGCTGTTAGAGTCTACTACATTTATTTGGCACAGAGCGTGGTTTTCTTTTCTTTATCACTTCATTAGTCTTGCCCATAGAAATGTCCCAAAGCAGTGCCTCATTGCAACGTTGGCAGCCAGGAGTAAATACACAAACATGCAAAAAACGTGCAGCCAAAACATGCATCCAGAGATGCCCAAACCTCAACTTTATCAAGGCCCAGAGGCACTAATCGGCGTGGTGGAAGCCTGACCCTAAAAGGGATTATAAAAAGGCAGAAGGTTTTTTTATCTTAAAGCTGTTGTATATGCTCTTCTAAACAATTTGAAATTAAAACATTTTTTATTTCTAATAGCCTTTAGAAGTCAAACGATCTGATGTATAATCAACTCATATAAAAGTCTTCTTACTGTACAAAAAGCGAATCTTTTGTCCGCTCGTGTCTCCTCATTGCCAGCGCCATTCCTAGTGTGGGCTTCCGTGTCTTGTGTAGTATTTTACTTCTGCCCTCAGTTCCTTTTGCTCGCCGTAATCCCGCGCATGCGCAGTAGTATCGGCATTGAAGCCGCCTCTGTTTCCGGTTACTATGGAAATTAAGATAAACGATATAGAGATATTGCGGTATGCCAGCGCTTACGTCGACAATAGGAAATGACGCAGCCCCAGCACATACTCTGTAATTTTCCAGCGGAGTCTAGGCTTGATGGAAAATGCAGAGGGAATGGGCACGCGTGGCAGCCACCCTAATACTTACCTGAGGTCCCTCAAGATCCAGCGATATTGTAGACATGTCTCGGCTGCCTGGGACTTCTCTCCTCATTGGCGGGGAGAGCAGCGTGGGCCATTGGCTTTGACAGCAGCGGTAGCCAATCAGTTAATCAAGAGAGGGGGCAGGGCCGCAGCTCCGTGTCTGAATGGACACAGGGAGTTGTGACTCGGGTGCCACCATAGCAAGCTTCTTGCTTTGGGAGCACTCAACAGGAGGGAGGGGCCAGGAGAGTCAGATAGGGACACGAGAAGAGGAGGATTCAGGCAGTTCTGTGCAAAACCACTACACAGGGCAGGTAAGTATAATGTTTGTTATTTTTAACTTAAAAAAATAAAAAAAATAAAAAACACAACAGACTTTACAATCACTTTAATGACATAGGCCTGGACAACAGTCTGCCTGATCAAACATGAAATCATGGCAGAAGAAGTTGCCAAACCCTTATGTGAACAGTCCGCAAACACAAGATGTTGCCAAACCCTTATATTGACCGTACGAGAACACAAAGAGAAGCCGACCTAAGGAGGCCGTAGAAGCCAGAAACACCCAAACTGCTCGAATCACATCCAAGATGAACACAAATTCCTTAGGGTGGGGAGGACACAGGAACAGAAGAAGATCATTGTCCTCATTTAAATGGAAATGAGACACCACTTTTGACAGGGAGGAGGGACACGGGCAGAGAACCATTTAGTCCCTGTGTAAAATCAAATAGGGAGGTTTACAAGACAAAGTCACCAGTTCCGACATGCAGTGCCGAGGTGATGGCAACCAAAATGCAACCTTCTGAGAAAGGGTTACCAAGGGAGGATCCCTAAAATTCTCAAAGGAGGACTTTTGAAGAATTGAAAGAATAAGGTTCAGGTCCAACAGAGGCAACAAAGATCGACTGGAGGAGCTACATGCCAAACCCCTTAAAAGAAGTTACAACTAATGCGTGGCATTGAAAACAAGTTGCTAGGGTAGAAACTTGGCCCATAATGCTACTCAAAGCAGGCTTCTAATCATGACCAAAATCCTCCACAAAAAAAAAAGTAGGCCTAAGAAAAGCATGCAGCTTCACACCATGAAAAGTAAGCCTTCCAAGTATGATAGAACATTTTTTGAGAGGTGTATTTATGACGGGACCACTCTCCTAGGTCCATATTATGACAGCTGAGGTAGTCCTACCAGTTTCCCACACCCTAAATGTAGATAGCGGAGAGGGCTGGAACATGTGTTCCACACAGCTGAAGAATGAGCAAGGCTTCTAGTGTTGCCACCAAGCGTCTTGGTCAGCCCTGTTGATTGACACAGGTTACTGCTGTGGCATTCTCTGACTAGATTCTGACTGGGTGTCCTCAAAGAAGCTCTGTCCTGTAAGCTAGACAAAATCTGATCGCACATAGCTCCAGAACTCCTTGATTATCTAACAGCACTTGGCTTACTTTGGGCAAGCTGGAATTCATCATGACCACCTTCCAATGGAGAGGGAAAAATAATGACGAGCAGATCGAAAGCACCAGAGCATGTAAGGAAAACGGGGAGGGGGAGGCGCCGACCTGAGTGCAGTATTAAAATGATGACTTTATTAACATAAGATTAAAACCACTTACAAGATGAAATAAGAAACATGCTCATCAAGGTAAAGTGCAGTCCTGGCATTCCACATGGCTCTGCGGGTCCCACCGCTGTTCTGGATGGCTGGAAAGGATTGGGCAGCTGACTGGAGTGGATCACAGTTTTTCTCCAGAGACCAGGAAGCCTCACGCTGACCAGCATGAATTGCAGTAGAGGAAGTGACGAAATCAGCATCTGGTTAGACCGAGGCAGGGCTGGAATCTTGTCTATCAGGGCTGTAGAGTGAAGGCTACATGTTCGGAGCTATCTGCTCCTTCTATTAGCCTGCTGCCCTCTATATTTATACACAGTGGCAAGCATGTTAAGTGTGGCCATGGAACTAGAATGACTAGCAGACCAATCAGTAAATGGATTAGGGAAATAAAATATAACAGGGGGAGAGGGAAGGGGGGGGGGGGTGTAACAGTCTTAGATTAACTTAAAAGGGTCTTTTTGATGGGGCGTATATGCGGATACACATGGTAATATTTGAAGCTTAAAAACTCAATGTGTATAGAAGCATGATGAAGAGGCTAATGGTATATGAAAAACCAGGCAAAAAGAAAAAAAAGGTGTATCTACATGTGAACCTAAGGATAAATAGGTGGGGAAAAGGAATGGCTAGAATGTAAGGCAATGAGAATGGAATGGCAATCAAGAACCTGATGTTGCGTAACCCCCTATTATGTATACAAGGGATGCCTATGTGTGTGTATCCCCTCATGGTGAGGATACCGGGTGGAGTACACCTAAAAATAGATCATACAACATGTGTGTGTGTATGGGGTACACCTAAAAATAGATCATACAATAAATATATTGTAAATGAGCGTGTGATACAGTTGTGCTCAAAAGTTTGCATACCCTGGCATAAATCATGAAATTTTGGCATGAATATTGAAAAAATGACTGATCATGCCAAAAAACTCTCCTTTATTTAAAGTATAGTGATCATATGAAGCCATTTATTAATCACATAGTAGTTTGGCTCCTTTTTAAATAATAACAACAGAAATCACCCAAATGGCCCTGATCAAAAGTTTTAGAGAAAATGGGGTAGTGGGTGTGGCGCTGCCACAAAAAATGAGTATGGAAAAAATCAATAACTATTAAGGCTGCTGCCCCTACAGAAAAAAAGGCCAAAGCCCAAAGGATAATAAATAAAAAACAGTACAATATATATATTGATACAACGTGCTTGAATCTATGCAGTGTTAATTAAAAAAATATTCAAAGTAAATAAATAAAACATCAAATGGGTAATGTGCATAAGCAAGTGACATGTGAAAACAAATAAGAATGACATAAATCACAACTTCCCACTGGTAAGTATCCTAAGTGGTTAGCAGAAAACAAATAATTATAACCTTAGTGCCACAAACCTAGATGTCATCTGATAGTGCCAGAGAAATGTATTAAACGTCAGTGTTCATAATAAACATATGAGAAGGAAAGTTCATATGAAACAACGAGGTGTGGGTAGGTGGTGTGGGGAGACAAACGGTGATCGTGCTCCCCTTCTTACAAACACCCCTCTCACCATAAACAGTCACCTCCGGGTATAAACTCGATTCCCGGATCTACTCTACTGATAGCTATCCTCAGACCCTAGCTTCATGGGGTATGACCACCCGCACAGGAGTCACTGTTGCGGTGTGCAGATGTCTTGCCAACCCCGTTCCGGGGTCCCTGTGCTCGATAGGGAGATAATAGACAGCGGTGTCAGAGTTCAAGTAGGCATTATACAGCACCAAATACCATACACTTACATTTAGGAGAATTAAGTCAGACTCGTCAAGCTTCCTTGCGTTCCACTCAGACGCTGGACCGGAAGTGCGTATGACGCAAGTAGGCTCCGCCTTACGCGTTTCGTCACTAAGACATCATCGGAGGCGACCTACTTGCGTCATACGCACTTCCGGTCCAGCGTTTGAGTGGAACGCTGCCCTGGAAAAAACGCTCATTTCTGTTTTTTCTCTCCCCCATCCCCTCCCACAAACCGGTCATTTTCTATTCTACCAGTCAGGAGTGGTGCAGCATATATACACACACACACACACACACACACACACACACACACACACACACACACACGTATGTAATACAATACTCGTTATTGTGGCCGCCGTCAGGTGGCAGCGGTTTGCGATAACGAGCCACTTTGCCGCCTTCACGTTGCGGCGGGCAGTCAGCAAGTGGTTAAAGAGCGCGTTAAGCCTCGTCAGGCATTTCTCATGTCTCTATTCATAATCAATGGTTTGCTATGAGAGCCCATTGATTTGAATAGAAGTCGCACCAGAAGTTGGATCATGATGATTTGACTTGCAGTGCGACTTGTGTGCTGAGGATCTTGAAGGGGAATCACCACCAAAATGTAAAAAAAATAAATTGGCATGGGGTTCCCCCCCAAGAGGATACCAGGCCCTTCAATCTGGTATTGATTTTAAGGGAAACCCCCACGCAAAAAAAAAAATGGCCCCCCACCCCAAAGTACCTTGTCCCCATGTTGATGAGGACGACAAGGACCTCTTCTCGACAACCCTAGCCGCTGGTTCTTGGGTTCTGCGGGCAGGGGGGGGGTTATTGGAATCTGGAAGCCCTCTTTAGCAAGGGAGCCCCCAGATCCCGGCCCCCCCACCCTATGTGAATGCGTATGGGGTACATTGTACCCCTACCCATTCACATAAAATAAAAGTCTCAAAAACACAGTACACAGGTTTTTAAAGTAATTTATTAAGGCAGCTCCAGCGTCTTCTCCCTCCTCTCTGTGCTGTCTTCTCCCGACGCTGTCTTCTGCCTCTGCCGGGGTTTGATGTCACCACCCGATGCATGATGGGACTGTGACATCACAAAGGGGCAGGGCCTCCAGATTACGTCACAGGGTGGCCCCTGCCCCATGCCAATATAAGTCATGGCACACGGCGGATCCAGCATTATACCAGGAGAGCGTGTCGAGGCAACATCGGAGATAGAAGAGGAAGGAGGACAGGACAGAGGAGAGAAGAGACCCGGCAGACGCAGAAGACAGCATTGAGAGGAGAGGAACCGGAGGAGGGGGAGAAGACAGCACAGAGAGTAGGGAGAAGAACCGGAGGGAGAAGACGCCGGAGCTGCCTTAACCACTTTAAGACCGAGCCTCTTTTTGGAGTTTGGAGGTTATCAGCTAAAAACAGTTTTTTTTGCTATAAAATTACTTAGAACCCCCAAACATTATATATTTTTTTTTCTAAGACCCTAGAGAATAAAATGGCGGCCATTGCAAAACTTTATGTCACACCGTATTTGCGCAGCGGTCTTAAAAGCGCGATTTTTTTTGAAAAAATTCAGTTTTTTGAGTTAAAAAATAAGACAACAGTAAAGTTAGGTCAATTTTTTTTCATATTGTGAAAGATAATGTTACGCCGAGTAAAATGATACCCAACATGTCATGCTTCAAAATTGCGTCCGCTCGCGGAATGGCGACAAACTTTGCAACATAAAAATCTCCATTGGCGACGTTTAAAAAATTCTACAGGTTAGCATTTTTGCGTTACAGAGGAGGTCTAGGGCTAGAATTATTGCTCTCGCTCTAACGATCACGGCGATACCTCACATGTGTGGTTTGCACACCGTTTTCATATGTGGGCGGGACTTACATATGCGTTCGCTTCTGCGCGCGAGCTCGCAAGGACGGTGCGCTTTAAATTTTTTTTTTTTTTTTAATTATGTATTTTACTTTTATTTTTACAACTTTTTAAAAAAAAAAAAAATTTTTGATCACTTTTTTTCCTATTACAAGAAATGTAAACATTCCTTGTAATAGAAAAAAGCATGCCAGGACCTCCAAAATATGAGATCTGGGGTCAAAAAGACCTCAGATCTCATTTTTAGACTAAAATGCAATAAAAAAAAAAAAAAAAAAAAAAATTTTGAAAAAAGTGGCAGGGGAACAAAAAAAAATGTCCCCTTTAAGAGCATTGGGCGGAAGCTACTTGTGACGTAGCTTCCGCCCAGCATTGTTATGGAGCCGGGTGAGCGGCTTCAGCCGCTCACTCGGCACACGGACACCAGAGGGAAAGGACGCGATCATCTCCGCACATGCGCTCCACGCTACATGCGACCACGCACGGGCATACCAATGCCTGGAGATGATTCCTTACAGTACTGTGTTTATTTTTGACACTTTTTTTTTTTTTTCTTTTTTTTTTAGGTGAATAGGTAGGGGTACAATGTACCCCTTACTCATTCACATAGGGTGGGGGCCGGGATCAGGGGGCCCCCGGATTCTGTTAAGCCTCCCGCCCGCAGACCCCACGACAACCACCAGCCAGGGTTGTCAGGAAGAGGCCCTTGTCCTGATCAACATGGGGACAAGGACCCCCCCCCCCCGCCCCAAAGCACCCACCCCCCCCATGTTGAGGGCATGCGGCCTGGTAGGGTCCAGGAGGATGGGGGCTGCTCGCTTACCCCCCTTTCCTGACGTGGCGGGCTGCATGCTCGGATAAAGGTCTGGTATGGATTTTGGGGGCCGCCCACACCATGTTTTTGCCATGGGGGTTCCCCTTAAAATCCATACCAGACCCAAGGGTCTGGTATAGTCTTGGGGAGGAACCCCACGCCAATTTTTTTTTTTATTTTGGCAGGGGGTTCCCCTTCAAGATCCCCAGTACACAAGTCGCACCGCAAGTCGGAGCATCATGATCTGACTTCTGATGCTACTTCTATTCAAATCAATGTGCTCCCATAGGGAACCCTTGATTTTGAATAGAGGCAGAGAAACGCTGCTAAAAGCTAGCGTGGCTAAACACGCATTGATGCCAATGCAAAACGCCTTCTTAACCCCTTTTTTTCTAGCGTCAGAAGTAGCTTTACAGCTCGTTTTTTCTAAGGCCTGTGTGTATGAGGCCTAATGGTTCATTAATCATGCAACACCTTCCTGTTGTGGGTCTAGTAAGTAAACTCCATCAACAAAGAGGGTCTGTGGATGCCCCCTGGTGGTGTAACACATTTACGGTGCCTATTGTAATTATTTATGTGCATGAATAAAACACTCATACTATAAAGACAAATTGTTAGTTTATAGAGCAGTTGTAGACAGCCAAAAAATTCTCCTGCCATCGTACATATTTGCTTAGCCTGGACCTTTTGTTTCTCCTATGGCCATCTACTCAGATGCACTGTTGTCATCAAAATGCGACTCCAGATTTTGATAGAATATAGGAAGAATATCATCTGTATCTAACTAAATAGGTAGGTACTAATGGCAAGTTTAAGGGATTGACCAACATTATATGTGTGCAGTATAAAATTGTAACTGTACAAGAAAATAATGATGTATGTTATACTATAAATGTATGAATTGTTACTATCTATATTTTTTATATACAGTTTGCTATACAGTCCAGTTTGCTACATAAACTCCTTAAGAAGGCATACATTTGGAGAAACATGTCGAGATTATTGCATCTGCTGTAGCATGGAATATGTGAACCCAGTCTGTTACTGTGGAATGAAGTCTAATTACGGTTGTTGGTTTTAATCAAATCAATAAAACAAATTGTTAAATGTTAAACAATTGTGTGGTAATTAGCATCTTTAAAGTTCTTTTTTCTTTGTGTATTGGTATGTCTAAATATATAGGATGTGGTGCTGGATGTATGCCGTCTCCCACCCAGAACGGATAACATACAATTTCTATCTATACAGCTCTTAAATCAAATGAGGTTTATTAATGACTATTTAAAAGTACAAATAAAATACACTTGTTTTGTGAAAGTAGATACTGGCATATAACAAAGATATGGTCCGATCTGTCCACCCTGGCATTGATCATCTGCTGGAGAAGAACTCCAGTAGCTCAGAATACACCAAGTGGCTGATGTAAACATGCAAGCCAGCCAGTTCATTAACATATGACAGACCTTCACATAGTCACTCTGCTAGGTAGTAACTTGCAAGGAGTATCATGGTCCCATGCTAGAGCTCACAGGCAGGCACCACACACTCAGGCCAAGGGGCATTCATACCTAAATGAGAGGAGGGACTAAGGAACATATCAGAAGCAGAGGTCTGGAATTCAACAGACCATGGCCCTAAGGCGGCACAGTCATGCCTCTATGTCCCCAAAGATGGAGGGTATAGCCCTCTAGATGCCCCAGGACACAAAAGCAGAGAAAAGAAGGAGAGAACCACCTACCTGTGTGATTCCCATAAGAAGGGGTACTAAGGACTAGTTTACACTAGCGCTACCTGATCAACAGCAGATCTCTTTTCAGAGGGAATTTGACAGGCCATGAGGAGGCGTTATGTCACCTCCTTACCTCCTGTTATAACCCCCAAAAGGCCAGGACCATCCACGCTATAAAGAGATTATCTTGATTCTCAGCTCAAATGCTTTTTTTCCTGCTCCCCAATAGCATATAAGCCCCTATACAGTTGTAATGGGAAGAAGTGTCCGCACTAAAATACAATTTTCCTTCCATTCCTGTTTGGTGAATTTTGCTTCCCAACAACATTGTTCCCCAAGGCAATAAGAGTCAATCTCCATAAGCTGTAACACAGACAGTAAAAATGGCTTTTGGACATCCCATGGTCTAAACGCTAAACCTGTGCCCGATACTACACAATAAAGAAAAACACAGTTTTTTTTTTTTGCCTACCTGGCATCGCAAGAGGCCTGAACATCCCCATAGTAAAAATTAAAAAAGTGTCCTGAAGACCAGTTGGCAGCCTTGCAAATCTGTGAGACAGATATATCTGATGCTGACAAGCCCATGAGGCACTAACAAATCAGGTGGATAACCTGCCCAATCTACCTAGCAGTGAGGGAGTGATAGACAGGAAACTTTGGGAAGTACAAAGAGGAAATCCAATTGCCCAAAAGAGGTTGCAGCCGAGAGGCAGATTCACACAGCATGTGCCAAGGAAGGAGGAGGCCTAGGGAAAACATTATCGCTTCATTGTGTAACACTTAGAAGAGTTCTTCACAAGACAAGGATTCTAAATAAGAGACCCATCTCACAGGGTAATAGCAACAAGGAAGTCAACATTGAGAGTGAGGTTGGATAAGGAAATATCCCTAATTAGTTGAATGGGCGGCCTATAAATGGCCAATACAGTGCCTTAAAAAAGTAGTCATACCCCCTTGAAATTCAGCTCAGGTGGGAGAATTTGTCCACAGGACAACTGTAAGACCCCTTTTACACCAGAACGCCGCTAAAGCAGCGGTCGTTTTCTACCTGATGAAGAAACCTCCTGCAAAGGATCAGAGTATGAGTTAAGCGTAATTAGAAAAAGGGATTTTATTAAAACTTACCGTAAAATCCTTTTCTCCGAGTTCACTGACAGACGCAGCTCTTCATTGACTTTGTGGGGTTTTATGTTCGTCCCACTAGGAGTTAACTAGGCAGGGAAAAGAATCAGCTGGCCCCTCCCCTGGGGGCCGTCCTCTCTTCCTACATCAAACCCCCTCACAGTATAGCTCTTCAGTTCGTACACAAGCCGTATAGAAACAGAGCCCAGAGGGGTGGGTGCTGCGTCTGTCAGTAAACTCGGAGAAAAGGATTTTATGGTAAGTTTTAATAAAATCCCTTTTTCTCCTTACGTTCACTGACAGACGCAGCTCTTCATTGACTTTGTGGGGACGTGCCCAAGCTGTGTCAAAAAAAGAGGGGTGGGTAAACGCTAACAACAGTACCCAACTGAACCTCTGAGAAGCGCCAGTCGCGCCTACACTGCCGCCTGCAAGACTTTGCGGCCAAAAGCAGCATCCAAAGATGCAAACACATCAACTTTATAAAACTTAGTGAACGTGTGAACCGAGGCCCAAGCGGCCGCTTTGCACACCTGTGACACCGATGCCTGGTGTCTGAAGACCCAGGAAGTACTAACCGCCCGGGTAGAAGGGAGCCGTGACCGGAAAAGGGGGAACCTTGCCCCGAACAGAATACGCATGAGTCACGGATTTTCTAATCCAAAGAGAAATCGTAGCCGAAGAGGCCGCCAAGCCTTTGCGCGGGCCCTCTGGCAGAACAAACAAGGCATCAGCTTTTTGAAAGGGAGCTGTAGCAGCCAAGTACACCCGTAAGGCCCTCACTACGTCCAAGGCATGCAACTCAAACTCCTTTGGGTGCGATGGATGAGGGCACAACGAAGGTAGGACAATATCTTCATTGATATGAAAAGAAAAGACTACCTTCGGAAGAAAAGAAGGAAGGGGTCGCAAGACCGCCTTATCCTTATGCATTACCAAATAAGGAGACTTGCACAATAGTGCAGCCAATTCCGACACTCGTCTGGCAGAAGTGATGGCGACTAAGAAGGCCACCTTCTGCAACAGAAGTTGTAAGGGGATCTCCCTGATTTTTTTTTTAAGGTGGTTTTTGAAGAACAGAAAGCACCAGATTCAGATCCCATGGGGCCATCGGGGATCTCACCCGAGGCGCCACATGTCGCACACCTTGTACAAAGGTACGAATCCAAGGAGTGCGAAACCAAAGATCTCTGAAAGAGTATGGCTAAGGCCGAGATCTGGCCTTTGATAGTACTCAAGGCCAAATGTTTATTCAAGCCCTGCTGTAAAAAGGTCAGGACCCTAGACACGACAAACAAGCGAGGGTCATAGCCCTCCGCCTCGCACCAAGCGATGTAAGTCTTCCAGGTGCGGTGAGGAATCTTGCGAGAAGTGCACATGCGAGCTTTTAACAGAGTAGGGATCACGGAGTCGGCCAATCCCCTATCCCCCAGCACCTGGGACTCAATAGCCAAGCCGTCGAAGCCAGCGAGGGTAAAGCAGGGTGCGATATGGGTCCTTGAGACAGAAGATCGTCTCTCAGCGGGAGCCGCCAGGGAGCGTCTGCCACCATTTGCACCACGTCGGCGTACCAGGTGCGCCGGGGCCAATCTGGGGCCACCAATCTCGGGAGCGGAAGTATCGGAGGGAAGGAGTACAGGAGACGATAATGGCTCCAGGGGACCACCAGAGCGTCCGTGGCCACTGCCAACGGATCCTTCGTTCTGGACAGAAAAGCTTCTCACTTTGTGATTGAACCGGAACACCATGAGATCCACAGCCAGCGTCCCCCATCTGCGGCAAATCAGATTGAACACCTCCGGGTGGAGGGACCACTCCCCCTGGTCCAGCTTCTGGCGACTGAGAAAGTCCGCCTGCCAGTTCTCCACACCTGGAATGTAAATTGCTGAGATAGCCGGAACGTGAAGTTTTGCCCAACACAGTATCCGAGCTGCCTCTGCAGCCGCCGCTGGGCTACTTGCGCCGCCCTGATGATTCACATACGCCACCACTGTGGCATTGTCCGAAAGAATTCGGATCAGACGGCCTTGCAATCACCTTGTCCAATGAAAAAGACACAGTCCGATTGCCCCAGCTCCAGCACGTTGATGGACAGGCGAGCCTCCTGGGCCGACCAACGGCCCTGGGCTGATAGCTGCCCCAGGACTCCACCCCAGCCCGTCAGGCTGGCGTCTGAGGTGATTATCAGCCCCTGAAGAGGCAGGAACGACGTCCCCTGAGTTAGGGCCGAGTCCCGAAGCCACCAGATCAGACACGCCCCAGGTCTGGGGGCCCAGCCGGATCGGAAGATCCAATGACCGGTGGGACTTGTCCCACTGAGCCAGGATTGCGCGTTGGAGAAAAACGCGTGTGACTCTGAGCAAAAGGTATCGCCTCGAACGACGAGACCATGAGCCCCAGCACCCTCATACAGAACCGTAGGGAAGACCGACGGTGCGACCGAAGGGTGCGCACAGCCGACTGTAAACACTGCAGCGTTTTCAGAGGGAGGAACACCTTCGCCTGTTCTGTGTCCAGGATGAGACCCAGATACTCCAGACGGTGGGAAGGAGGCACTGACGACTTCTTCAGGTTTAGTAACCAGCCGAAGTCCAGCAGGGATGCCATCGTGATGCACACATTCTCCTCCAGATCCGAGGCAGAGTCCGCTCGCATGAGCAGATCGTCCAGGTATGCCACTATGGCAATGCCTCTCTGACACAGCCACGCCAACACCGGGCTAGCAAACCTTGTGAAGACCCGGGGTGCAGAGGTCAGGCCGAAGGTGAGAGCTACAAATTGAAAATGGCGATCCCCAACCGCGAACCGCTGATGTCGCGGATGGATGGGTACATGGAGGAACTCATCCCTGGTGTCCAACGACGCCGAAAAAGTTCCCCAGGTGAAGGGCGGCCACCACCGACCGAACAGACTTCAGGTCCAGGATGGGCCGCAATCCCTCCCCCTTTTTGGGTACCACAAAAAGATTCGAGTAAAAACCTCGAAATCTCTCCCCTGGGGGAACTGGTACAATCACCCTCTGGTCTGAGAGGGCCTGTACCACCCCGGAAAAGTACTTTCCTGCGCTCCTGCGGGAGACTTAAATTTGATGGGGAGAACCTGTCTGAAGGTAGAGAGAAGAACTCTATCCTGTACCCGGTGGACACCACCACCCAGACCCAGGGGTCGGAAAAGTGAGCCAGCCACCTGTCTGCGAACCCCAGAAGACGGCCCCCCACCCGACACTCAAGTGGGGGTCACCCATCAGGCTGAGGAAGACTTGTCCTCCGTCTTTTCTGTTTGTGCTGCCACTGCCGTCTGCCCTGCAGCGACCTTACTGGAACGGGTCCCTTTTTCTGCCGCGCCCGGGGCGCGAAGGGCTTCTTCTGACCCGAAGTAGAGGGCTCCTGTCTACGGCGAAACACTCGCCTGCGGGGCTCCAGAAGGAAAGGGCCCTTACCCCCCGCAAAAACCTGATTTCATCAAGACGCACCAAATAGACGCCCACCCTGAAAAGGGAGGTCAGCCAAAACTCTTTTGGAAGCGTGGTCCCTGTACCAGAAATGCTGCCAAGGAATTAGTCGAAGTCTGACAGCCGAGATCGATATTCTGGACAACAAGGGAACAACAGGTCTTATAGCTAGAGCCGACAGTCTGAAGCTGATTAAGGAACCGTCGTAAAGACCATGTCCCTGGTGCGAAGGTTTTCTCAAAACCGACTGGAGGGAAAAGTCCCACCCGCAGATAAACCACGCAGAACTACTTTAGTCCAAAAACGCCCCCCATTCCCGGGAAAGGAAGACCTCGGGGCGTCCGCTCACAAAGCGGCATCTGTCCTCGGGAGATGAAGCCCAGTCTTCTTCGGGAAGCGCGGGGCCCGCGCCGTCTTTTTCCCTGGGCAAGGTCATTCCAGCGACGTCCCGTCTGCCGTCACCGTCG